>JAESUZ010001602.1:0-430938 GCA_017311185.1 Proteles cristata cristata
ATTTATATTTTACATATGTATTTTGGGAAAACCACAAGCAAAGATCAATGCTTATACATCTTATTAATGAAGTTTCCAGATGCAGTATATGGACCATATGCGTTTTACCCTATCGTCCATGGAACCCAGTAAAATGCTGAGTATATTAACAGGTTAAATATGAGCCCATAACAATAAGAAGAACAAGAAAGGGACTATCAAAATTAGAATCAGCAAATACATGGTTGAGAAAAGGGAAAGTAGTTAATTAGGAAGAATTCTGAAGGAAACTAAGATCTCGAATGAGATTGAAGATAATAATAGCACAATAGCACATACTTAATATTTATGTACTTTTTGTCAATGACTGTTTTAAGTGCTTCCTATCAAGTAGTCCACTCATCAGAAATGCATTCTATCCCTGGATTCTGTTCCTACAGTTAAGCCATCTCTCTTCTTTATTATGATCAGTTTCTTCTTTAACGATTATTTCCTTCAGCACAAGATGTAATTTCTTCCATCTTCAACTACCTTGAGCAAATATTTCTATTTATCATTAATTAAAATTTCTATCAAAAAGTGGTCTATATTCATTCCAATTCCTTAAGTATAATTAATTCTTTGTCCAGTTCAAGGGCATTTGGCCTTTATGGTTGCTATTTGTGTCTTGAAACACTTTTCTTCTCTTATCCTGCATAATATCATTCCCTGCAGGCATTTGTATGATCTCCCTACTTACTCATTCTCATTTTCTGCTACATTTTTCTCCACTTCCTAACCTCAAATACCAGATTTCAAGTATTGGGTATCGTAGAGCTTAGTTTTTGAATCCCTTCTTTATGTACCCTTACAACCTATGTTGCCAGTTGATTGAGTTCCTTGGACTTGAAAATATGTATCAGATGAGAACACTTAAATATAGCATGTCAAAATCTGAACTTGTGATTTCTTTTTTTAAAGTTTATTTATTTTGAGAGAAATGGGGGGAGGTGTAGAGAGAATGGGAAAGAAAGAATCCCATGGGTTCTTGACATGGGTCTTGAACTCACCAACTGTGATATCATGACCTGAGGCAAAATCAAGCATCAGATGCATAGACTGAACCACCCAGGTGCCTCTAAACTTGTGATTTCTATCTAAAACCTGTGGCTTTGTTGTTCTACATAAGTGAATAACACTGTTGCTCAAATAAAAACTTTTGGAGTTATCATTGTTTCTGTCCCTGTCTTACACTCTCACTGTTGATTAGAATCCACAGCCAAATGGTATGCAAATTCTATCAACCGTATGTTTAAAATATCCCCAGAAACCAGGCTGCTCACCATATACACACAGTCAGTACAAACCGTACAGCACGTCTCCAATATGTCTTGCTTGAATCCTTGCAGGAGGCTCTTTATCTCCCTTTTCTAAGTAGGCACCTCATTGTCAAATTTCAAAACACTAAGTATAAAAAAAAAATTAAACGTATTTAGGAAAAAACGGTCCCTACAAAGTTATTTGAGTGCAACAACTTAAGAGAAATAAATAAATTTGAAACGTGGTAAAAACTATTAAGCACATTAACATAAAAACAGATACACTTTCAGACATTCAAGGACTCTGGATTCTGACCTTTTATTTGTGAATATTTTAGAGATGACCTTAGCTTGTGTCATTGTAAATCATAGAATAAAACCAAGAGTGAAGAATGAGGGGGATTTGGGGAATAGAAACCCAATCCATAAACAGTATGGTAAGTTCTAGAGTAGCATCTGCTAAGGAAATCTAGAGGATAACAGGTCCAGGCAGGCTCATAGGCAGAGGGATATTGGTATGTGGACACAGTTCCAGCTCCCAAGAGGTAATTATGAAATATTGAGAAATATTTCAAGCTGAGGTTTGGTAGCATAAAATTGGCCATGGTGGGGGATATATACATCACTGAACCTGGAAGCGTATCCAAGTCACCACGTGCTCACGCCGTCCCAGAGATCTGGTTTACCAGAGAATCACTAGTCAGTCCCCAGTGAACGGAGGTGGTGGGGGCAATATACCCAGAATTGTTTGGAGGGGAAATTTGGAAGATGAAGAAAAACAGTGTTAGAATTTAGGGGAAGGAAAGTTATAGCAGAAGGCACATACCAACAAATGACCACCCGGGTCTGTGATAAACAGTTACAATAGTATGAAAACAGTAGTTTTACACTATTTAGAAACAGCATATAGACAAAACATGAAAGACAAATTATGGTTATAGAAGAACGAGTAATCAAACTTGACTTTGTGAATAAGCAAAAGAAAGGAATGGCATTTTGCCCATGCATCAAATATCTCTTAAAGATTATTCCACTTGCACCTTTCTATAGAAAGGGGGTTCTCAAAAGTACTCCCTAGACTAGCAGATTAGCATCCCCTGAGTTATTGTTAGAAATGTAAATTATTGAGTATCTATTTGACCTATTACTGTATTAGAAAACTAAGGGGATAGAGACTAGTGATATGTATTTTAATAATCCCTCTAGGAGATTCTGATGCACATTAAATTTTGAATTCGAATGTCTCAGAATAAATCGTGCTTCCAGTGATTTATGCGGTCATCATATCAGAAAGGAGAGTCTATTGTCTTTGACTTCTCTCCTTCTGAGATTCAGTCTGGAAAATACTGACTAAACTTTTATTTAAAAAAATTTTAGAGAAATTTTAGAAAACATAAATAGGCACAGCATAATAATTTGCTCTGTGATTAAGATTATTGTATGGTGTAATGCAGATAGCTTTATTTCAGTTCTTTTTTTTTTTCCCCAAGTAATCTCTAGACCCAAGGTGGGGCTCAAATCCACAGTCCTGAGATCAAGAATTGCAGGTTCTACCAACTGAGCCAGCCAGGTACCTCTGTTTCAGTTCTTTCTGAAGTAAAGCAGACTCAAATATATGACTGGAAGATATTCAATATCACTTCAACTTTATTTTACAAAGAAAACTTACAATATTTCCATACAAAATTCCCCAAACATTTTGAAACCATCCCTACACAAATCACTCTACATCCCAGGAGCCAAAAAGGGCAACATGTACTGATACTAGATCATGGCTCCTCTAGTCCTACGTTTACGGCGATAGTAAAACTTTATATCATTGGTTAGGCTTTAAATGCCTTTTTCCTTCGTTCACGTTTAATTATCTTTAGAAAAGAAAAAGATTTTTTAATTTTTATTTTCTAAAATTCAAGATCATTATCAAATTGTGCAGTATTGGTTTTCTGAGTAGAATTCAGTGATTCATCTTTTACATATGATACCCAATGTTCATCCCAACAAGTGTCCTCCTTAATGCCCATCACCCATTTAGTCCATCCCCACAACTTCCCCTCCAGCACCTCTTAATTTGTTCTCTGTCTTTAAGAGTCTCTTATGGTTTGCCTCCCTTTCTGCTTTTATCTTATTTAATGTTTCCTTCCCTTCACCTACGTTCATCTGTTTTGTTTCTTAAATTCCACATATGAGCAAAATCATGTATTTGTCTTCCTCTCACTGACTTATTTTGTTTAGCATAATGATGTGTGTGTGTGTGTGTATATACACATACCATCTCTTTAGTATCCATTCATCAGTTGATGGACATTTGGGATCCTTCCACTCTTTGGCTATTGTTTATAGTACTGCTATGAACATTGGGGTGCATGTACCCCTTCAAATCAGCATTTTGGTATCATTTGGGTAAATATCTAGTAGTGCAATTGCTGGATGATAGAGTAGTTCCATTTTTAACTTTTCACAAAACCTCCATATTGTTTTCCAGGATAGCTGTACCAGTTTGCACTCCTACCAGCAATGTAAGAAGTGTCCGTTTCTCCACATCTTTGCCAACATCTGTTGTTTCCTGAGTTAATTTTAGCCATTCTGACAAGTATGAGGAACACAAAACTCTTTGAAGAAACTTCTGGGCATGACTCTTTCCGGCACAGATTTGGCCTACCCCATTTTATTTTTGAAAACTGCTAATAATTGATTAAGCTAGAACTTGTTACCAAGAATGCACAAAAATGAGTGTGTGAAAGAGATTTTTGAGAAATTCCTTGGAGATAGCCAATTACAGATGTTGGTAAGATTGTAAATTTACCCATATTTCATGTTCCTTCCCCAAAGATCAAAGAAAAACTTCTGAAGGAAAACACAAAATCCAAAGAAGTAGCAGGCAAGACTGTGAGGAGAATTATGCTTAAAATTTAGGTTAAATTTATCTTGTTCCCCATCTTTGCATTGGAAAAAAGCATTATTTATTGCCTTATTGCAAGTATTTTGGCAAATCCAAGATCAATTAAATAAATGTCCAGAGGGGTAAAATCAGGGTGGTTCAAAACTCAGGTGTAGGCACAAAGGTGCACAGAATACAAGAATTGATCAGTGTTAGATTTTCTTCCAACTCCTCCCTCCACAGGGCCACAGCTGGTGAATGGCAATCAAGGGTGCTTTCTGCAGATCTAAGGCTAGTGTGTGAGTTTTGATGAGATGATATGAATGAAATGGCTTACTGTGGTACCTGGCTTATATCGGTACCTGTGGCTTCTCACCCTTAAACTCAGTCATCTCTCCTTGTACCATCCTCAGGGAACACAGACCAGCCTCTTGCCTTTGGCCCTTCTATTATACACAGTGTCAGATAGCTACTATACCCAAGGAATATAAGCTAAAGCAGATGAACACTTCAATTATAAAATAACAACTGGATTATAGATGCCAATCAGTGGTAAATAGAGTAGCACAGGAGAACCTAGAGTTTAAAACAGACACAATATGCATTAAAAGAGGTAAGGAACATATTGGCAATAGGAAACCAGAATAATGAGTCACAAAGAGAAATAAGCAGATACAATGGGAAAGAAAAATTAATGGCCAAAATAAAGATAACTTAGATGGGATATCTGATACAATGAACTGAAGAAAACACAGTTCTTTCAATTCTTGCCAAAGGAAAGATTAGCCATTGATAAGAAAATTAAGCCAAGAAAAATCATGGAAAACTTTAAAATTTACTTGTAGTTAAATTAGTCCCAAAATGTATTTGTTTATATTAATCCATTACCTTCTCCCAACTCCCTCTCCATGCTAAGGTCCTCCTCACTTTCATTATTAATATAATTTTACCTATGTCATTATTTTTGTCATACATGTGATAAGCGAATAAATATTTCTCTTTGAATGCTTATATTCTTTTATAACAGATATAGAGTTCTACAGTTTTGATTGAAATTCTTTTTAGAACTCCTTACTAGTTTTTTTAAATGCATTACATTATCCATTCATGTGTTTTATTTTAGTTCTACTATTAACATGTTCTACACATTGAAGGAAGATTTCAGGAGTGATCCTAATAGTTGAGTATATTACTATGAAGGGAAACTAACTTTCTAGGAGTTATTCAAAATACAGGTCTAGGAGAAAGAGTATTCCAGGTAACTATGGCATGATTGTGGAGATAGCTTAAAAAGGAGATTAAAAGAAAAGTCTAGAATATCTGGCATGACAGAAAGACAGGTAACTATTATACAGACCTTTAAAGTATATTTGAAGAATTCACTCTGACTCATTGTAATGTAGATGAAGAATAAAAACAGTATCAAGATTATTGCTATGCCACAAAAGGCAGATCTTAAAACCATCAACAGCTAAGGTACAATTTGACAACAGAAAACAGTGTTCCACTATGAATAGCTCTTCTTTAAAAGGGAAATCAAAATAGCAACATCAGTTTTTTTCTCATGCTATTCTTTTGCTTTCCTACAAAACTTCTTGAAAAAAAGAAATATACATTCTTTACCTGAATTTCCTCATTTCTCACGGAAATTTGGTTTATTATTCCAGACAATGATTTAATCTTTTTATTATAGTAACTGATAACAATTCAGTCGTCTCTAAATATTTATAGTCATTGACTTCCTGTAACAGGTGATACAGGTAAGTATCTTCAAATCATGAAAGTCTTTTTTAAATTTCAGGTAATTTCATCGGAGAATAGTTCCTTTGCATTTCTGTTTCTCTTTGCTACTCTCTTTGGTATATTCTGCTACTTCTTCAACACCAAAATGTTTTTCTCCGCTTTAAAATTCCCATTGTTTCATCTCTGTGTTTACCAAAATAAATACTATCTGCTCCTATGGATTAATTTAATGGTGATTTTATGACCAGGGTTTCTGTTAAAGCTAATTCTTGACAGATTAGTAAAGGGACCTCATATTATACAAGGCCTAAAATAGAAGAATATAGTCACATTACATAGATCAGAATATTAAAAAAAAAATAACTCCTGTAAGTTGGTAAGAAAAAGACAAATTGATTTAAAAAAAAAAATGGAGCCACCTAGGTGGCTCAGTCAGTTAAGCATTTGACTTCGGCTCCGGTCACAATCTCGTGGTTCATGGGTTCGAGCCCATGTCGGTTTCTGTGCTGATGGCTCAGAGCTTAGAGCCTGCTTCAGATTCTGTCTCCTTCTCTCTCTGCCCCTCCCCTGCTCGTACTCTGTCTCTCTCTCTCAAAAATGAATAAACATTAAAAGAAACTTTTTCTTTTTTAAACAGCCAAAATACTTGAACAAGTACTTTACAATAAAGCCAAAAATCATGAAAATTTGTTCAACTTCAGGAGTCATTAGGAGAAATGCAGTTGAAATCAAAATACAGTACCACTATACATCTGTCATAATGGATGGCTCAAATGTAAAGGACAGATTTTTATCCAAGTGTTAATAGAGAGAGATGCAGTAACTGAAAATCTTATATACTGTTGATGGGAGTAGAAATTTTGCTACCTTTTCAGAAAAAGTTTGGCAGTATTTACTAAAATAAAAATTACACATATTTTGTGTCCCAGAAATTCCACATTCAGATTTATATACTATAGAAATATATTTGACATGCATTTTATTGTACATGTATTCAAAATAAATTACAAGGGAGTTTATAGCAGAATTTATAATTTCTCAAAACTGGAGTAAACTCAGATCTCAAATGTATGTAAACAGTAGATGGGTAAAGAAGTCTTGGTTTTGGGGTGTCTGGGTGACTTAGTTGGTTAAGTGTCTGACTTCGGCTTAGGTCATGATCTCATGGTTCGTGGTTCGAGCCCAGCTCAGGCTCTGTGCTGACAGCTCAGAGCCTGGAGGCTGCTGCAGATTCTGTATCTCCCTCTCTCTCTCTATGACCTCCCCTGCTCACACTGTCTGTCTGTCTGTCTGTCTCTCTCTCAGAAATAAATAAAACATTAAAAAAAAAGTTGTGGTTTATCCATACAATAAAATGAGAAAACTAATGAAAATGCTCAATATACATTGGCTTGAAAAACATGAATGAATTCTGCAAACACAATATTGATATAAAGCCAGATGCAAAAATTATATATGATTCTATTTGCATAACATTCAAAAGCAGGCAAAATCAATCCACGATATTAAAGAACTGTTCTGACTTTATAGGTGGAAGTTAAACTATCAGTGAAACCATAATTTTAACTCCTATTCCAACTCCATGAAAATGTTTTGAGTTTACAGCTGAATATATATATGCATGTATCTCACATTAGTCTAACAATCTGCTCTATTTTGACTTCTCTATTTCAGATGATGATAGTTCTATCACTCCCACTTAAAATAATAGATATTTTTGTTCATTTTTCTATCATCTTTGTTCACTCGGTTTCTAAGTAGAATGTGTGGGAAGAAACCGTCTCTTAATTTTTTTTTCTTTTCGAAACTCTTATCTCTTCGTCGTCTTATTCATTCTATGAGAGAATGCCAGATTAGATTTGCTCAAATACTATCTTGACTATGTAAACCCATACGGAAAAATACACAATGAATCACAAGTTTATGTAATATCAACACTTCTCTGTATTTATTTGTTTGTTTGTTTGTTAAGTATGCAGGACTCCTTCCAGGAGGGTCCCAATTCATCCCACCTGCCTGATTCATGACCTGCCCTCCCAGACACACATACACAGAGCCTATAGTCCAGGGAACTGGGCTACTGGCCCATAAATATACCCTGTTCAATCATATAGGTCATTCTGCCTAGAATGTCTTCTAGCCTTTCTCAATTTTACTTTAGGAAATCATTTGCATTTGAATTTCAGTATTCTTCCAAAAAACATTTTAGGATTCTTCACAACAGATATGCAATTGGGATTTTTAATCCTCATCTGACTGAGCCTCCTTTTTTGTAGTATCATGCTGTTATTGTTGACATACAATACTTATCAGTTTCCAGGAGCCTGGGTGGCTCAGTCAGTTGGGTGTCCAACTCTTGATCTGAGCTCGGATTTTGGTCTCTAGGTTATGAGTTCAGTCCTCATGTGGGCCTTGCATCTGGCATGAAGCCTACTTAAGATATATATATTAGCTTTAGGTATAAAACATAGTGATTTGATATGTATAAACATTATGAAATGTATACAATGACATACATTATGAAATTATCACAATAAGTTTACTTACCGTCACCATCCAAATTTATAATAATATTGACTATATTTCTTATGCTGTATTTCGTATCCCCATGACTTGTCTTATAACTTAGTCTCTGACTTAATCCCATTCACCTGTTTCATCTGCCCCTTCTCCTTCTTCCCCTCTAGCAACCACCGATTTATTCTCTGCATTTATGAGTCTGTTTTATTTGTCCATTTGATTTTGTAGATTCCACATTTAAGTGAAATCATACATACTTGCCTTTGTCTGACTTAGTTCACTTAACACAATGTTTTCTAAGTCTGTCTATGTAGCAAATGGCAAGATTTTGTGTTTTTTTTGTCTGAATTATATTCCTTTGTACATACACATCACATCTTTATCTACTCACCTATCAATAGACACTTAGATTGCTTCCATATCGGCTACTGTAAATAATGCTGCAATGATCTTTAGGGGTCCATATATTTTTAAAATTAGACTTTTCATTTTCTAATATAGTTATTGGTAATCTTTATTTTTATCTCACCTAATAGATTTGTTTTGAAAACTTTAGGCTCTATCAAAATCCCCAAAAGGGATTGTTAAAAACATATGGCTAGGTTCCATCCCCAAACATGCTGATAAAATAAACCCAAGATAATGTCATGAAATGTTCATTTCTAGCAATTTCCTAATCGATGCTCTTGCTATGTCTGTGCCACACTTTGAGAAGAAGTGTGTGATTATAGAAGAATCAGAAAAGCATATGTCATGTCTTATTAGCCTTTGTTTTTTTTCCTAATTTATATCATGGTTTGCCTCAATTTGTATGTCTTCTTTAAAGAAACATATATGTATATGCAATGCAAACATAGACAATTCAAATCATAAACTTGTCATATATAAGCAAATATAATATTTAAATGAGATCACAAGAGCCTTGATATCTATGAAATAATATAAGAATCACAATACTTTACATACATAATATCTTCATTAAAATTATATTAAATTGTATTTAGTTAATAAAGCCTTTGAGGAAATAATATACTCATCATAGGATTATCTAAAATGGAGTATGGTTATAAATGTTTCAATGAGAAAAAATTAGCATCTTAATGAAAGTAGGTGTATGAGTACAAAGGCAAACTTCTGTTAGCTTCTAAGATAAATTTTCAGATACAAAATTTTTCTATACGTATTAAAATATTTTGTGCAAATAAATGAAAATCAAAATAAGACTTAAGGATTCAAAATCAGGACGTTATGTGGATCTTGTGTTTATGTTAGTACTGAATTATGCTTTATAGTCTAATTTTATAATGGACATTGATTTGTTTGCATCATCAAAACAAAACACATTCTAGCAGCATACATGTAAAGGGTGGCAGTAACAGAAACGAAAATCAACTAGCAATTATATATCACAGAAGTAAGGATCATGATAGGAGTTTTATAAACAGAAACAGGAGGTACTTGAAAATAGAGCAGTGAAGCTAAATTCCTTCTAAAGCAATCCAGCAAAATAAAGACAGACATCACTTTGGAGAAGCATTTGGGGAAGGAAAGGCACAGAGGGGAGTAGGTAGGGTGTTTTTAGTACACACCAAGCCTCAAAAGCAAACATACATTCAAAACTCACTCAGCATTCTTGCCCGTATTTACTTTTTACTTAAAATGTATATTCATGATTCATGAATCATTTCTTAAGCTCCTACTGTGCGTCAGATGTCACGTCAGGAACAGGGAAGACAATATTGAAGAACAGAGTCTGCAGGCCTTTATTCCATAGTGATACCTCCTGAAGAGACATCATAACGAATGCAATAATAAGCAAAACCAAAATTTCAGTAGCAGCCCTTCAACAATTTATATTAAGATCTAAAGAATGAGTTAGAATAATCATATTCATTTTCCAGTGTGTCCTTTTTCAGCAAGTGGCAACTTTGTGAAAGGGTTATGTGAGCCAGAAACCGTGGTTTTCACAGCATCATCTCTCTTACCCCTGTATATCCGTATTTGATATTTATCAATAAGTCCTATTTATTTTACTTTCTATATGTATCTTTGCAATCATTCTCTCTCTCCCTATTTTCACCACTCTGGAACAAGTTTCTATTGTCTTTACCATGCCTACAGCAGCAGCACTAATAAATCTCCATGTATTTGGGCTTCCCTCCAGTCCTCTGTATAATTGCAGCCAAAGTATTATTTTAAAAATGAAAGTGGACCCCACCGATGGCTTGAATGGTATATTTCAAAATGCAAGTCTGACCCTTTGAGTAGCTTCCTATTGCTTTCAGAAAATGCTCTGCAATGTTCTAATACCTGCATGGTCTACACAATGTCTACATGGTCAAATGCTGTGCAACTCGGTCCCCTTATAATTTTGGGTAAAGCCCACAGAGCCTACTCTTCTTCCCAGGAAGCTTTTCTTTACCCAAACAATCTTATTTCTGTTCATATTTTTTAAGAATATTTAGCATAAATATTAAAAGATGTTTTTATCGGGGCGCCTGGGTGGCTTAGTCGGTTAAGCGTCCGACTTTCGCTTAGGTCATGATCTCGCGGTTAGTGGGTTCGAGCCCCGCGTCGGGCTCTGTGCTGACTGCCAGCTCACAGCCTGGAGCCTGTTTCAGTCTGTGACTCCCTCTCTCTCTGACCCTCCCCTGCTCACTTACTCTCTCTCTCTCTCTCTCTCTCTCTCCTAGAAATAAATAAAACATTAAAAAAAATTAAAAAAAAAAGATGTTTTTATCTTTGAGATATATATATATATATATATATGAAAGATAGTTTTCCATATAACTGGTTTTTAAGCTATTTTAATAGTGGTGGTCTCTAAAATGGGGCATTGCAGTCCCTCTTCCTGGATTTCCTGATCTTCTGAATGAAAAAAATATAATATATATGAATATATATACATAATATATATTAAAACTTGTGTATGTATTTTTAATTTTTTATGTTTTATTTATTTCTAGGAGAGAGAGAGAGAGACAGCGTGAGCAGGGAGGGTCAGAGAGAGAGGGAGTCACAGACTGAAACAGGCTCCAGGCTCTGAGCTGGCAGTCAGCACAGAGCCCGACGCGGGGCTCGAACCCACGAACCGCGAGATCATGACCCAAGCGAAAGTCGGACACTTAACCGACTAAGCCACCCAGGCGCCCCTGTATTTTTAAATGTTTGTTTTGAGAGAGAGAGGAAGAGCATCGGTGGAAGAGGGGCAGAATAAGAGGGAGAGATTCCTAAGCAGGCTCTGTGCTGTGACCCCAGAGCATGCCACGAGGCTCAAACTCCACAAACCGTGAGATCATGACCTGAGCCAAAATCAAGATGCAGACAGTTAACCAACTGAACCACCCAGGTGCCCCCAAATTTGTACATGTTCAGTCTTTTATTTTAAATTTTTTTTATAGCTTATTTATTTTTGAGACAGAGAGAGACAGAGCATGAGCCAGGGGAAGGGCAGAGAGAGAGACACACACAGAATCTGAAGCAAGCTCCAGGCTCCGAGCTGTCAGCACAGAACCCAATGCGGGGCTTGAACCCATGAACCGTGTGATCATGACCTGAGCTGAAGTTGGACGTGTAACCGACTGAGCCACCCAGGTGCCCCGTGTACATGTTCAGTCTTTAGCTACAAAATTCTATGGGTTTTGACAAATGGATAATGTCATATTTAGATAATTACAGTAACATACTGAATAGTATTGCTACAGAGTTTTTTTTTTATCCCTTGTGATTTACCTATTCATCCTTCTTTTATTCTACTGCAAGTCTCTTACACACAATGATCATTTTACAGTCTCAATAGTTATTTCTTTTCTAAAATGTCAATAATTGGAATCATGAAATAGGTAAACTTACCTGACTATATCTTTCACTTAGGAATATGCACTTAAATTTTTTTCCAAGTATTTTTGTGGCCTCACCGACCATTTCTTTCTATCATTGAACAATTTTCAATTATATGTATATATGTCTCATTGCTTTTCTATTTGCTTATTAGAACATATCTTGGTTGCTCCCCATTTGGACAATTATATATGAAGCTACTGTAAACTAACATTCATAAGCAGGGTTTTCTGTGTATGTAGTTTTCATATCTGTTGAGAAAATACTTAAAACACAACTTTTGTAAGACCATTTAGTTCTGTCTTCCAAAGAGACTCTACTACCATTTTGCATTCTTACCAGTGATGAATGAGAGTTTCTATGTTCCAAATCCTTATCAACATTTGGTATTGTCAATTTTTTTTAAAATTTTAGCCATTCTAATATATGTGTAATGATATCTAATTGTTTTACTTTGTAAATCTCTGATGATACGTGATGTTCAGCTGCTTTTCATGGATATAGATAAATACACAGAAATAGGTAGGCATTTGTGTAGATCTGTGGCCCATTTTTTGCATTTTTTAGTTTTTCTTATGGTTGAATTTTAATAATTCTTTTATGATTTGGATAAACATCATTTGCTAACCTTTGTTTTGAATATATTTTCTGTTATGTGTGTCAAATTTGTCTTTTGCAGAGAAGTGTTTAATAAGGTCTAATATATTTATTTTTTAATATAATTTATTGCCAAATTATTTTCCATACAACACCCAGTGCTCATCCCAACAAGTGCCCTCCTCAATGTAATAAGGTCTAATTTAGCAACATTTTTTCTCATGGATTATGCCTTTGGTGATGTATCTCAAAACTTGTTACTAAAACCATGTTACCTAAATTTCTTCCTGTATTTTATTCTAGAAATAGTTTGCATTTTATATTTAGGTCTATTTTTTAAAGCTTTTTGTAAAAAATTTTATGCCTATTTCTATATTAATTTTTTGCCATATGAATGTCTAGTTGTTGAAGAGACTGTCAATATTGAATTGCCTTTGCTGCTTTTTTCCCCTTCTTTTTCAGAGTTCAGCTGACTGTGTCTGTGTGGACCTATTTCTGATCCATTACATTACATCTATCTATTGGTTCTTTTCACATTATCATGCCGTCTTGATTATAGTACCTTTATAATAAGTCTTGAAGTTAGGTAATGTCAGTACTCTGATTTTATTGTTTAATATTTTGTTGCCTATTCTAAACTTATCATTTTCCCATATAGGTAAGTTTTCTGGTATTTTGGTTTTTGTTTTCTGCTTCTTTCAGGATTTTCTGTTTCCTTGCACTCTGAATATGTGGATTTTTTTTTGGTATTTGTCCAATTTGGTATTCTCTGAGCTTCTGGGATCAATGGTTCAGTGTCTGTCATTAATTTGTGAAAATCCTTAGGCATTATTACTTCAAATATTTATTCTGTCCCATTGTCTCCTCCTCCTTGTTTTGATAGTCCAGTTATGCATGGGCTACACTTTTGTGACTTCTCCAACACTTCTTTGATATTCTGTTTTCTTATTTTTTCTTTGTGTTTCAGGTTAGGAAGTTTCTATTGATTTATCTTGAGAGTCATTGGTTCTTTCCTCAATGGTGTCCATTGTATTAAGGACCCATCAAAGGCAATGTTTATCTCAGTTTTTTATTTTTCCCTAGAATTTTCTGTTTTGTTCTGAGAGTTCTCATTTATTTATTTACATGATCCATCTGTTCTTGAATGCTGCCTGTTTCCTACATGAGAAGCCTGAACATGTTGATCACAGTTACTTTAAATTTCCTGTGCGATAATTCCAAAACCTGTGCCTCTTCCGGGTATGAGTCTTACGTTCGCTTTATCATCGAAGGCGGTTTTTTTTCTTGCTATTTAAAATGCTGTATTGGGTTCCTAGTATTAGTATATAACAAAGTACCTCAACTGGGTGGTTCAAACGGGTAAATATGTTGTCTCACAGTTCAAGAGGCTAAGAGTTCAAAATTAGTGTGTCAACAGTTAGTCTCCTTCGAGAAAGGAGCAAGGAAGAAGAATCCATTCCATGCCCCTGTCCTCGTTTCTGGTAGCTTCAGATACTCCCTGGCTTGTAGGTGATAGTCTCCCTACATTTTAAAATTATCTTTTCTCTGTGCACATGTTTGTCTCTGCCCAAATTTCCCATTTTATAAGGACAGAAGTCATATAGGATTAGGGTTCACCCTAATGACCTAACTTTAATTTGGTAATCTACAAAGACTGCTACAAAGACATTCATTTAATCCTAAAGAAGAACAAAATAGAAAAGGTATAAATCAAACCAATTCATGTATAATAAATTTAATTCCAAAATTACCAGTAATTATATTAAATGTAAGTTGACAAAAAAAATCTTCAATTACATGTCAGAGATGATCAGACTAGATTGAAAGGGAAAGATTTAACTACATTATGTGTATTGTTAGAGATCCGCTTTAAATAGACAGGTTGAAGGGTGCCTGGGTGGCTCTGTTGTTAAGCATCAGACTTTGGGTCAGGTCATCATCTCATGGTTGGTGAGTTCAAGCCCTACACCAGGCTCTGTGCTGGTGGTGCAGAGTCTGCTTGGCAGTCTGTCTTTCTCCCTCTCTATCTGCACCTCTGCAACTTGTGTGCACACACTCTCATGCTCTCTCTCTCTCAAAACAAATAAACTTAAAAAAATACTTTTTTTAAAAAAAGTAGAGGATATATTTCTAAATAGAAGTTATTTAAAACTGTAAATTCTACTGAACAGTTTGTTCAAAATGATATCAGCAAATATTTTAGTATTTTATTTATAAAAGTAAAATTTATGTGTGAAATAAACTTACATATTTGCATTAAACTTCAAGGTAAATCCATAAGCCAGATTAAAAACAAATCATACTAAAGGTCAAAAGATTAAAACTTACAGGATATGTTCTGTGATTGCAACAATATTAAATAGAAGTCAAATAGAATACAAGACTTAAAACTTCCACAAATATTTAACAAATAACACATTTCTAAGTAAACAATGGGTTAAAGAAGAGATGAGAAAATATTTCAAAATAAATGATAAATAAAAAAGACTATTTCAAAATTTATAGCAGAGTACTAAAGTAGAGTTTATAGGAAAATATTTAGTTAATTATTTTGCCTTTTTGTTTTTTGGATCAAAAGGTATTTATTGAGAATTTCTCTTTCCCAGTGTTATTGATACTAATTGATAAATAAAAATTGTATGTGTTTAAGGTGTACAATGTGATGATTTAATATATATTTTGTGAAGTGATTATCATGCTCAATTTAGTTAACATCCATTATCTGACTTAGTTATATATGTGTGTGGTGGAGAACAGGTAAGATCAATCTCTCAATAGATTTCAGGTACATAATATGGTGTTATTAACTATAGTCACTAGGCCATTTAATTTTGAACTATTATATGAGAAAGTTAAAATATTTAAAAATAAATATGTATGAAATTTTTACTTTAAGATAAAAAGTGCAATTAACCCCCAAGGGAGTAGAACAGAAACACTAAATAAAAGAGTAGAAGTTACTGAAATAGAAAACAAATAATACAGAAGATTAACAAAGCAAAAACTCTCTTCTGTTAAAAGACTAATAAATATGATTAACAGAACTAAGTAAAAAAGGAAATAGAAGTTACTGTTACAACATATGAAAGGAATATTAGTACATTTCTTAGACACATTAAAAAATAATAGAAAAAATAGTTGGATCAACAATGTGACAAAACATTGAATGGCTTAGAAAAGTGGAAAATTTACCTGAGAAATCTTACAAATACAGATTCAAGAAGGAAGACAAAATCTGAATGGCCTTGTCTTTAAAAATATTAAATTCATAATAGACAACATGTATCCAAAGAAATCTGCAGGACCATATAACTTAATTTGTGAATTCTGTCAAACCTTAAAAAATTAAAGTGCTATGCATCTTGCACATCTTCAGAAAATGTAAAAAGATTGTATAGCTATTTTAGGAGATTCTTATCATTTATTTTTATTGAATACTTTCAAAGGCATAACTAATTATCTGTACTAAAGTAATTCCACACAACTGAGCAGTGTTTACATCTGCAATCAAACTGACATGCCTAAGTGTAAAGGATAAACCATGAAAATTCATTTCCTGTCTGTGTGTACCCTTCCAATTTGCATTCCAAAATGAAAACACACACACAAACACACACAAACTCTCTCACACACAAACACAAACATACTTAACAAAGATTGACTTCAAGAATTTCATGTTCTCCCAACTGAGCCAGCCAGATGCCCAACAAATATTGACTTCAATCTATCAATTTGTCACTAGTTCTATAGGGTTTTTCCCTATCCTATTGAGTTTGTAGACTTAGCAATGAGGCCATCTTGATGTGATAAATGCTAATTGTTTATATTTTGCATTAATAATTAGTTTGAATGCCTGCAGAATTTCACTCTTCTACAATACTGGATAGCCTAGCAGAATAGATGAATCTACTAGATTATAAACACACTGGGATATAAAATATTCTGTGTTCATTGTGGATTTGAGATTACAATTAGATTTCAACATATATTGAATAATAATGGGATGTAATATTACTTCAATTATACAAGCAACAGAATAATGAAGGTTACTACGTGGGAAGAAAATTCGTTTATTGATAGTATGTGTGGTGTGCTAGTTCAGGAAAAAAAATGTTACAAACATATCCTGAAGTCATTTACATCTTTTTCATTGAAAAATACAACCATAATTCACAAATAAAAAATGTAATAACGTAAAACACCAATGAATTGATTGGTATCTTACCATCACATTGGGTAATGTAGATACAATTAAAAATTGATAAATATTCATTCATGCTCATTATTAGTATTTTGTGAACAAAGATTTAATGTCTATTAAATTCTTGGCATTGTGCTAGGATGAAATAGTAAGGCAGCCTAAAGTATTATTTATGGTTCATGAGTATTAAATATAAAACATCACTGTTTTAATAAGACGTTTTCATTTAAACTTGTGTGTGAATTTATAAAATGTAATTTATGATAATCTAACCGCAAAAACCCACAAGATGTAGGTTCTTATTTTGTTTCATTAATTTATTTTTTATTCTAAAGCTCAGTTATTCGGGTACCTGAGTTGCCGTCCAACTTTGAGGCAGTTCATGATCTCACAGCTGGTGAGTTCGAGCCCCATATTGGACTCTGTGATGACAAGTTGGAGCCTGGAGCCTGCTTTCGATTCCGTGTCTCCCCTCTGCCCCTTCCCTGCTCATACTCTCTCTCTCAAAAATAAATATAAAAAAACGAAAAAATGAAAACAAATCAGTTATTAACAAATTCGTTCCAAAACCTGCCTTTGTGACCAAGATACTTCCCTTCTCTTTCTAAAGTGGTACCTAACCTTTCAAACTTTCCATATATCAGCACAAAAGTCTAAGCACAAGTGTTTGCTAGACTCCATCGATAGACCCATGATGAACTGTACCTCCTGGTATCTATATTGATTTCTAGCCTCTCCCATTACATTGATGCTGGCTCTTCAACTATGATAAGATGGAGGTTATCCTAAGTTTCTTCCAAGGCTAGGTCATAAGATGCTTTGTACCTCCCATCAGAAACCTGTGAAACACATGCTAGAAAGCCAATTACCAGGTAGGAAACATGAATATCCTAAGCACAAGTAGAAACCACATTAAAGAGAAAGAGATATTTAGCCAGCTCCATGTTATTTCAACTACCCACCTGAGGCTGCAAAGCATGTGAGGGAGTGTGTCATCATGAACTTCCAGCCTCATCTTTTTTTTTTTTTTTAATATTTTTATTTTTTTTTATTTCTAGGAGAGAGAGAGAGACAGCGTGAGCAGGGGAGGGTCAGAGAGAGAGGGAGTCACAGACTGAAACAGGCTCCAGGCTCTGAGCTGGCAGTCAGCACAGAGCCCGACGCGGGGCTCGAAACCACGAACCGCGAGATCATGACCCAAGCAAAAGTCGTACGCTTAACCGACTAAGCCACCCAGGCGCCCCACTTCCAGCCTCATCTTAAGATGACTCCAGTTCCATCCACGGTCTGACTGTAGCACCATGAGAGTCACCAGACAGGAATGGCCTAATTTTACCTAGTAAATCCTCAGAATTTTGACAGTATATTATTTTTTCAGCCAGATTGGGATTCATTGTTTATGAAACAATATATAATTAATACATTAGGTAACAATGGTGAAAATTCAGGATAGATAATATTGAATCATAAAACCATGCAAACCGTATAATTAATAGTGACATAAAACTTTGGGATTTACAATAATTTTCACTTCTTCTTTGTACTTTTAATCCAAAGCCAAGCCCAAATTCTAACTTTCTATTTCATTACCAGATTATAGAATGATATAGTATATAATTAAAATATTTAAGGTTTACTTTTATTTATTTTCACTTTCTAGTGTTAATAAATAAAAGCAAATAATTTTTACCATACTATCTTTTTTTTTAAGCTTAATTATTTTGAGAGAGAGAGAGAGTGTGTGTGTGTGTGTTCAAGCATGCAGGGGAGGGGTCGAGAGAGAGGGAGAGAGAGAATTCCAAACGGGCTCCTCACCATCAGCACAGAGCCCAATGTGGGTCTCAATCTCATGAAGTGTGAAATCTTGACCTGAGCCCAAAGCAAGAGATGGACGCTTAATCAACTGAGCCACCCAGGCACCCTGATATACCATACTATCTTTAAGAGACATGAAGTTTCCTAGGTAAGTGTATAATTTGGTGTGAACTCTGATCAGCTAGAATCCTAGATTTCTCTACTATGGTAGGTACAGAAACTACTCTAGATTCAGATTTAAAAGAATGCATGGGAAAGTTTGCTGTCATTGGAGAAGGTTGGAATATCACACATGTATTTACTATCCACAAATCCACAGACTCTGAAATAGCTTTAAAAAATTTTTTTTAATGTTTATTATTTTTGAGAGAGAAGAAGCAGGGAAGGGGTAGAGAGAGAAAAGGGGAGACACAGAATCAGAAGCAGGCTTCAGGCTCTGAGCTGTCAGCACAGAGCCCCACGCAGGTCTTGAACTCACAGACTCTGAGATCATGACTTGAGCTGAAGTCAGTCGCTTAACTGACTGAGCAACCCAGGTGCCCCTGAAATAGCTTTTAAAAATATTTTATTCATTTTTTTTCAGGAATGTAAGCAGATGCTATCGTTGTGGGAATGAGCTAGGGCCATCTTTAGTCTTTTCGTACACAAAGTAACTTTTATAAGAATAGTTGGACCCCAACTCTTGAGATGCCTTCTAGAAGCCATCAAAAATATGTAGTTGAGAGATAATAAACTGTTCCCTTTATCTAAGGTATTTCAAGGGAGAGTAAGAATATTTCCATAAGTGACAAGTGCTCACTGGGAAAGTTTTATTGGGTAAAATCTCAATATTTAATTTCTAGTACAAAGAAAGGATTTGGCTCAAGTCAAAGCATTGTTCCCCTTATTTTCATAGCCCAATTTCCTTTTCTTTATTCTGCTTTATAGGTGGCTGCCTTACTATGGTTTATTGTCTTTATTTTTATAAAGACTATATTTTTTAATGTTTTATTTATTTCTGAGAGAGAGAGAGAGAGAGAGAGACAGAGACAGTGTGAGCAGAGGAAAGTCAGAGAGAGAGGGAGACACAGAATCTGAAACAAGCTCCAGGCTCTGAGTTAGCTGTCAGCACAGAGCCTGCGCGGGTCTCGAACCCACAAACCGTGAGATTATGACCTGAGCCAAAGTCAGACACTTAACCAACTGAGCCACGCAGGCGTCCTTAAAGATTTTATTTTTTAAGAGTACTTTAAGGTTCACCTCAAAATTTAGAGAAAGATACAGAGATTTGCCCATATATCCCCTGCCCCCACACACATATAGACTTCTCACAATCCACATTTACCAGAGAGGTACCCTTTTTAAAAAATGTTTATTTTGAAAGAGAGAGCATAAACAGGGGGAGAGACAGAGAGAGAGAGAGAGAGAGAGGGAGAGAATGTCAAGCAGGCTCCAGGCTGTCCACACAGAGACCGTCAGGAGGCTCAATCCCATGAACTGAGGTCATGACCTGAGCCTCAATCAAGAGTTGGATGCTCAACCTACTGAGCCATCCAGGTGCCCTCAGAGAGGTACGCTTTTTACAACTGATGAACCCTTACTAACACATCACAACCACCCAAAGTCCATAGTTTTCGTAGGTGTTATGCATTCTGTGAGTATGGACAAACGCATAATGACATGTATCCATCATTGTGGTATGATACACAGTAATTTCACTGCCCTAAAAATCCTCTCTGCTCTGTTTAATCCTTCCCATCCCCAACCTCTGTCAATCATTGATCATTTTATTGTCTCTATAATTTTGCCTTTTCCAAAATGTAATATAGTTGGAATAATAACTTTTCCTTATCTTTTACTTGCTATTACTATTTAAATAAAGATATAATTCATCATTATACTCTAAATATGACTTCTGAGAAACATTCACATAGAAATCAAGCAAGTGGTATATATATATTGCCAGGAAGAAAATAAGTATAAAATTGTAGTCATTTAATAAATATCCCATAGCAGTCTAGGTGACTGGGTGTGTAACAGGCTTAAGGTTTATAACAGATATATGAGACTGGCTAGGACATCGTACTGTTCTCGCTTCGAATATGCCGAGGAAGAAAATTAGATTTCCTCATATGTGTTATGAAACAGAACAGCATTTAAAAAGAACAAGGCCTATATTACCTTTCATACCTTACCAGTGATGGGTAATATATTTTATAGTTTCTTCTCCTTTAATACTATAATAAACTATATAATATAATTTTGATGCTCTACTGGTTTTGAACACAGCAAAGTGCTGAAGTTAGATGCCATATTTTATTTACTATAGTGCACAAAAAAGAAGATAATTAACATGTCAAATCCAAATCTAAAATACTGATTCAACATATTCTCCTTTAATAATTTGACAGTTATAATAGACTGAGGAATTTGCCATTGTAAGGGCAATCTTTCATTAAATTATTTAAAATAACCCTCATTTTAATCATTTAATAACTTTACCCTTTTCTGTCAACTTGCTTATTTTAGAAGGTAGTACTCCGCGACATTAAGAGCCTTTATCCTAACTTAGTAGGGTCAGAATTACAATTTCAGTCTTCCAATTTTAAAACAAGAGGATATAATATTATGTTGGATAGTATGTTAAAAAGGTCTAAATGCAAAAATTGAGGTCTTTGGAAGACTTCTTCTATCTTGTCTGGTTGAACCTCAATGACCCTTCATTACAGAGATTAACCTATTAGACTACAAACACGCTAAAATCAGCTGATTAAATTCTTCCTAGATTCAACCTGAAGAAGGAAAAAAGAAGAGGCTTGTGTACACACACACACACACACACACACACTCTTACAATTTTAAACTCCAATCTTCACTCATGTTAAGAGGAAGAAATGTATATGTCTGCCGCTAAAAATATTTATAATAAAGACATATTAGAGATATGTGTAGTTATGGATATGCAATATGCACTGATGAATTAAAGAGACAAATTGACAGGCAGTGGACACTTTAGCTTTGGGTGTAGTAACTCTATCATCAGCCCATAGGGTCTCCTCTCCATTTCATTTCTACCAGACTCTTTGGTTGAGGTAATTTTATAGGTTTCAGCTGTTCTGTTGTTTTGTATTATTCTTTAAAATAGATTTCATTTTGAAGTGAGCCCAGTATCGAGGCCCCAGAACACCAGCCTAGGATGAGATATAGTTGTGTTTTTAATATTCATCTTTATTGATTTTATCATGAATGTAAACACAGGTGTTCTGGATCTGACGGATTGTCATTATTTGCTTCAAAAGCCAATAATGACTGTATGGTTCCACATACATTCCCTGAT
Organism: Proteles cristata cristata; assembly: GCA_017311185.1. Classification (NCBI taxonomy): domain Eukaryota; kingdom Metazoa; phylum Chordata; class Mammalia; order Carnivora; family Hyaenidae; genus Proteles; species Proteles cristata. The sequence goes on from JAESUZ010001602.1 coordinate 22,188, forward strand.
TGCTACCCCTGGGCTGATGTGATAAAAGTGAGGCCAAGTCTCTTATTCATGCCTTCACTAGATAAAGAAGTCCTAGAGATCTAATGCACAGAATAGTGATTATAGACAACAGTACTGTGTAATAAATTGCAGAGCTGCTAAGAGACTAGATCTTAATTGTTTTCACCACAAAAAAGAGACATTTATGTGACATGTTAGAGGTGGTAACTAATGTTCTAGTGGTGATCATTTTGCAGTATATAAGTGTGTCAAAGCAACACACTATGCTCCTTAAACTTACACAATGTATTATGTCAATTATATCTCAATAAAGAAAAATCTTATGTGAACACAGTGCCTTAGACAAGGAAGTAGATTTTCTCAGCTTATATTCAGGAAAAAGAGTTGCCTCTCCTTTCCTTTCTAAAATGAGTCAATAGAACCTTTTGTTCTTTGGAAAGGGGATGGAAAGGATCTTGGATTCTTCTTTTAACCTTTTAAAATGTTAGGGCGCCTGGGTGGCTTAGTCGGTTAAGCGTCTGACTTTCGCTTTGGTCATGATCTCGCGGTTCGTGGGTTCGAGCCCCGCGTTGGGCTCTGTGCTGACTGCCAGCTCAGAGCCTGGAGCCTGTTTCAGTCTGTGACTCCCTCTCTCTTTGACCCTCCCCTGCTCACGCTGTCTCTCTCTCTCTCCTAGAAATAAATAAACCATTTTAAAAAAAATGTAAATACATCTCTCCCAGAGCCAGACAAGTCCCTTTGTCATTGTTTAAATTTTTATGACCTAGAAATGTCTCCAAGGTTACAGGCTTCAATTTCCCTTAGAACAAAAACCCACAATTCCAGTGTTAGTTAAATCTCTGAGTTCTCTCCCTTTCTATACAACTGTAAATTAACTTCCCAAGACTTGAAGCTAACACAGAACTCAAGTTTCTGCAGAATTTATTCAAAGAGCTATAACTTTGAAGAAACACAATAGGTTATTATTTTTATTTCGCACGTTACCTGCCTAAGCTGATAAATATAAAAATGAGTAGAAAAGGAAATGTTAATGCTACACATGGTCTGCTACTTCTCATTCCTGCCAACACAGCAGGGGAATTAGAGTTGCTACAAATCTTTGTCAACTCTTGGTTTTTCAATTCTATTTTTCTTCGAAACCATTCTAAAAGGTATAATGATATCTCATTTTGCTATCAGTTTTTATTTCTCTAACAATGGGCTGATTTTCATGTGCTTATCTGCCATCATATATTTTCTGTCATAAAATATTCATCGAAAACCTTTGTCTGTTGGTTGATTGTTTTCTAATTGTTGATTTTAAATAATTCTTTATATATTCAGGAACCAACTACTTAATTAGGCATGCGGTTTACAAATATCTCCTGTAACTTGTTTGCTTGTCTTTTAGTTCTAATAATGTTTTTCAATAGTAGTTGTTGAAATATGTTTTGATTTGTATCTAGAATTACTGTTCTATTTCATTGACTGATGTATCTATTCTTAAATCAACATCACATTGACTTGATATCTCTAGCTTTCTAGTAAATCTTAAAATTAGGTGTCATAGGTTCTCTAATCTTGTTCTTCTTTTTCCAATTTATTTCAGCTGTTCTAGTTCCTGTTACTTTCCATTTAAATTTCTGCATTGACTAGGAAAGATTTGGATGAAAAGTTGTAATTAAACAATTATTGACCTTTTCAGTCTATGCCCATGGCTTGTTACTCTCATTGCATAAATCTCCAATTTCTTTTATTAGTGTTTGTAGTGTTAAGTCCATAGTTCCTGCACATATTTTATAGAATGTTTGGTGCTTTGTGGATGATACCATCTTTTAACTTCAAATTCAAATTATTCATTTCTAGTCTATGGAAATACAACTATTTCTGTATATTGGCCACCAGTTTGAGAACATGTCAAAGCCAAAGAGTTCTAGGAACTTATTGGTAATTTCTTTTCCTTTTCTAAGTAGACAAGAATTTATTCTGTGAATAGAGAAATTTTATTTTTTTTCCAATTGCACAGTCTTTTTTTCCTTTCTTTGATATTTATGTTGGATAGAATTCATAGGATGATGTTGAACAGGAATGGCCAGATATGTATTGCTTTCTTACTCCTATTTTAAAGAAGACAATATTCAGTCTTTCACAGTTGTCACAGCTATGACACTAATAGAGTATTTTTGTAGATGCCTTCTAGTAGATTGAGGAAATTCCCTTCCGTTGTTTGATTATGGATAGTTTTTAACCAGGAATGAACATGAGATTTTGTTACTGTCTTTTCTGCATCAATTCAAATGATTGTATGATATCTGAATCTGTGTTCAGGACAGATATCTTACTAAAAAAATTTTTTTATACTTTAATTTTGAGACAGAGCATGAGTGGGAGAGGGGCAGAGAGAGAGAGAGAGGGAGACACAGAATCTGAAACAGGCTCCAGGCTCTGAGCTGTCAGCACAGAACCTGATGTGGGACAAGAACTCACAAGATCATGACCTGAGCCAAAGTCAGAGGCTTAACCTACTGAGCCACCCAGGCCCCCCAGGAGAGATATTTTAGTTGAGCTTACTATTCTTGTAATGTGTTTTCTGGTTTTGTTGTTTGGTTAAAGCTAGCCTCATGAAATGAGTTGGAACTTGTTTCTTTTAAATTTTCTGGCAAAGATTTTAAATATCAGTATTGTTTTCTTTACATATTTGATATAATTCACCTATGAAATCACCAAGGACCTAAAGTTTTCCTTGAGAAAAACTTTTGTAAACTAAAAGTTCAATTGTCTTTAATAGATTATAAAACTATTTAGATAGTGCATTTCTTTTTTGTCTTTCAAAAAGATTGGTGGATTTAAGTTTTTCAATTTTTGGACTATTTACTGATGGTATTCTCTTACCACCATTTAAATGTTCATGTTAACTGCAGTGATGTTCCCTCTTTCCCTCTCAAAATTGAAAGCAGTTTCTTTTTGTTTGTTTGGGTAGAATTTAATCCTATTTTTAAAGTTTTCAAGAATAAACTTTACTTTTATTTTTATTTATTTCAGTATATTTTAAACTTCGTTTTGTGCTGCTTTGAATGATGCATGATTTAGAAGTGTTTAATATTTAAATAATTGGGAATTCTTAAATAGCTTTTTATTATTGATCTTTAATTTCATTACACTCATAGACTATGCTTTGTATATTATAATTTTTAAAAATGTTAATGTTTTATCGGCTAAAATATGGTCTGTCTTTGTGAATGCCTTGTGTATAGTGGGAAAAAATGTGTATTCTTCTGCTGTTGGGTTAGGTCACTGGAAAATGTAGTTTAATTGAAGTAGGTGAGTAAATTTTATAAATTCCTTATTCTTCCTGTGTGTTCTATTATGGAAAGAGGGGTATTGAAGTCCACCAAAATAATTATGGTTTTGCATATTTCTTTGGTTCATGTACTTTTTTAAATGTTTGTTTATTTTGAGAAAGAGAGAGAGCTCGGGGGGAGGGCAGAGAGAGAAGGAGAGAGAGAATCCCAAGCAGGCTCCATGCTATCAGTGCAGATCCTGATGCAGGACTTGATCCCATGAACCATGAGATCATGACCTGAGCTGAAATCAAGAGTCAGGAGCTCAACCGACTGAGCCACCCAAGTGCCCCTCTTTGCGTCATGCATTTTTTAGCTACTATTAGTGGTATACACATTTAGGTTTCTTCTATCTCCTTGAAGAATCAGTTCCCTTAGTCATTATATGATAACATATTTTATACTTGACAATACTCTTTGCTCAGAAATATCCTTTTCCCAGTTTCAGCATAGCTAGTTAGCATTCTTTTGGTAAATGTTAATAAGATAGACCTTTCTCCATTTTTTTTTTTACCTTTATACTATAAATTTCTTCATATTTAAATAGGTTTCTTAGAGTCAACATATAGTTGGAACTGGCTTGTTTTAATCTAATTTAATAATCTCTATCCTTTAACAATGAATGTAGAACCTTTACAATTAAGGTAATGGATATGTCATTAAAATTTATCATCGTGACATAATATTTTATTCCATTTTTTCCCTTTTTTTCATTTTTATGCCTAATTTAGGATTATTTTTTTATGTTTGACCTTGGCTTTATAATATACATCTTAAAGCAGTGACTACCTTCAAACGATATTTTGCTTCTCACATAGTACAAGGACTTTAAAATTAGATACTCCAGATCGCCCTCCCATTTTCTGGGCTATTGCGCCATATTTTTTAATTTTACATTTGCTATGAACACATAGTATGTTTCTGTCTATACATAAGTTACTTATATTTTAGACTAAACCTAAAGAAAAGCATTAATTTTGTATTTATCTTCATTTATTGATTTTCTAGAAATCTTCATTTATTTGTATATGTTCATGTTTTTCTCTTATCACATGCCCACCACTTGAAGAACTTCCTTTAATATTTCTTGTGTGCAGATCTACTTGCAATGAATTCTCTGTTTTTATTAAAGGGCATATTTATTGTACTTTTAAAATTCTATTTATGCTTTAAAATTGAAGGTTAACCGGTATTTTTTTTACATCTTTTTACATTCCTTTAAAGAGGAATACTTTCTGTTTTTATTCTTTATTTTTTTTTGCATAGTTGATGATGATTTCAGCTACAATTCTTACATTTTTTCCTCTTTTTTGTACCTTCAAGTTTTTTCTTTGTCTTTGATGTTTAGCTGTTTGAATATGTTGTGCTTATGTGCGTCGGGGGTGGGGTAGGGATTTATTGTTTTTGTGTTCATCCTGCTTCATTCTCTCTGAGTTTGGGGATCTGTCATTTGGTGTCTGTCATTAATTTGGGAATGAATTTAGTATCTGCCAAATTTGTTTTTAAGTATTTCCTGATTCCTTCTCTCCCTTTTCTTTTGAGGATCTTATTATACATTTGTTAGACTATTTAATAATGTTCCAAATCTCTTGAATTATTTTCTTAATTCTTTTACCTCTTGAACTTTGGTTGAGTAATATTTTTTGTTTACCCTCCAATCTAATTCACTTATTCTTTCCTTAGTCCATTGATCATCTTGCTAAACACATTTTTAAAATAATTGTTTAATTTCATTTCAGGCATTTTTATTTAATTTTTCTTGTAGTTTACGTTCTAGAATTATCCATCTAACTTTGCATATTGTCAACCTTTCATTTGTGTATTTTTGGGGTTTTTTTGATCGGGTTTGTTTATCAGAGAGAGAGAGAAAGAGAGAGCACACACACTCAAGTGGGGTAGTAGCAGAGAGAGGAGAGGTCTAGAATCCCAAGCATTTCCAGCACAGAGCCCAAAAGGAGATTTGAACTCAATGAAAGATTATGACCTGAGGCAAAGTCAGACACTTAACTGACTGAGCCACCCAGGTGCCCCAACATATTGTCTATCTTTTAAAACAGACCCTTTACCATATTAATCATAGTTATTTTAAATTTTCTGTCTGACTCTGGTAACAAGTGTCTCATATCTGAACCTGGTTCTTTGAATTATTTTGTCTTTATCATATGTCCCTGCTTCTTTATTTTGTGGCTGATTTTTTTGTTGAATGCTAAATATCTTCATAGGACATGCTGGATATGTCCTTTGTCGCATGGCCAGGTAATTGGCATGCTTTTCCCTCTGTTGAAAGTTTCAAGGCACCTGGGTGGCTCAGTCGATTAAGTGGCTGACTTCACCTCAGGTCATAATCTCACAATTTGTGGATTTGAACCCTGCATCAGGCTCTATGCTGACATCTTAGAGGCTGGAGCCTGCTTTAGATTCTGTGTCTCCCTCTCTGGCCCTCCCAATTCAGGCACTCTGGCTCTCTCTCTCTCCTTCTGAGAAATAAATTAACAATAAAAAATTTCAGGTATGTCACGGAGCTAAAATAGGTGTTGTACTACATTTAAGAACAGGTATTGGGGCACATGGGTGGCTCATTCAGTAAGGTGCCTGACTTTGGCTCAGGTCATGATCTTGCAGTTAGTGAGTTCAAGCCCCCCATCAGGTCCTGTGCTGACAGCCTCTCTCTGCCTCTCCCCTGCTCATACTCTGTCTCTCTCAAAAATAAAACATTAAAAAATTAAGAATAGGTATTGTTATGGTTATTCTTGGTGCACTACATGCTTCATATTGCCTTTACCTTTAATATTCTTATTTTGAGGACTATTTCGCCTGAGTTTTTTACAATGTCTAGCTTCCTCTTTAGGTCTTCCCTTGGTGGTGCACCTCAGAGAGAGCCTGTCTCCATGTTCTTCACCTTCCCTTAGTAGTAAATTGTAATTTGCGATATGACATGTTTTATGCTGATGGGGAGGTACAGGATGGAATAAGTTCTAGGTTATCCTCATTCATAGGTGGTCACTGTGCTTCTGGATGCTCCGAGGGCCGCCTTCTCAGTGTTTTAGCCCAACTCCAAGTCTATGTTTTTGTGTCACTTGTATTTTTGTTCTCCCTCATGAAAAGATAGTTTTTCTCCCCCCCCACCCCCCACCCAGTTGAAATGAGTTTTGACCAGTTCCTTAGGTATAACACTGTTGCCAGAGTGTATACCTTTTCCTACATAGAAGCCCTAGGGAGAAGGATCTGGAGACCAGTTTCCATTCCTCACTGTGGCTGCTTTTCCTCCACCCCTACCCTGTACCATGAAAAATGTTTCCTCAGGATTCTTACCAATGACTTTTGTGAGCACCTGCTGGCATTTGTAGAAAGAAGCCTATGAATCAGCATAAACTTCCCAAGTATTTTCTGTCACTAAGCGTTCTTTATTCTCTAGCTAGCAAACACTTTATCCTTTACAAATCCACTGAAAATGTTAGATAAACTTTCTAACACATGTCTGGCAGCCTTTGGCAGTGCCAAGTCAGCAAATCTCATGCCCTTATCTGTCCTTACTTGGTGCCGGCTGACCCCAGGTGTCTGATGGGTTCAGGAAAAATTGTAAATCGTAAGATTGTTTGGCTGTTGTTTTTGTTGTTGAAAGGATCAGAGTGATACTCTTTCCAGCTTTCTATAATCCCTGCCAAAGCCAGAAGTCAACCTAGAAGCATATTAAATGTTGGTCACATTGAACTGAGAAAGTTGTCATGTAGACTAACCAGTTACCCCTCGATTTTTTATGATATCTCCTAAGCATTCCCTTAGAATTATTAACAGAGAAAACTCTATGTTTAAAACACTTTTTTTTTCAAATTATAGAGTAATACTGCTAACCGTAGTGTGAAGACAATACTTATAGAGTAAGTGTTCAGTGTTCACTAAATGAGTACACAGTAGAATGTCAATTTAAAGCCACCAGTCATTGTGTGTTTGGATAGCTAAGCCATGCAAATATGATGATGACTATTTCACAGTCCCAGTTTCAAAGAATGCATGTCTATAGGGAGGTGATCACAGGAACTGGGAAGTGTTGCATATTGCATATTGTCATGATCTATTGTTAAAAGGTACCCAGGGAAATGTGAGCAAGGGGTGATTAAATTAGATGTTTAATTCCATGGCACTGCTGGAGGCTAGTCTGATAGTAGTTGTGCAAGTTAAATTGTGATAAGGCTGATCATAGACTAGGTCACAGGACAGTTTAATTTTATCCTGACAAGGATTGGGATAATACCGTTACCCCTTTTCCTACTCCATCATGGAGACCCTTCCTAAGGTGAGTTCACAAGGAAACTGCCAGAAAGATAGGAGGAAACAAAGAGGAAATGGTACCTTAGAAGCCAAGCAAGTAAAATATTTTCAGAAAAAGTCAGTCCCGTGTCTATTTGGTTCTAGAACAGACTTTATACTATAGTTACATTCTCAAGAGTCAAAGTTTAAAAATAGAAAGTTTACCTGTTTCCACTTTTCTCAGAAGCCAGAATCAGCCACCTGTGATTCTGTACCTTTCCAGAGCTAGCAATCCCCTGGCATGAAATGCAGAATACTAATGAGTAGATTATTCCAATATGAAGATATAAGGACACTTACTGATTTCTACCAGCTGATTATTTTTATTTGCTAATCAACACATTGTTTTCTTTAATTCACAATCATTTTTAAGAAAAGGAAATTTTTAAAAATTTGGGTCTATAAAACCTATACAGATCAAGATACTTACATTTCAGAAATGCAACATTAACATAAAAATTCACTTTTCATGCATCTTTCTGTCAGAATAAAAACTCAAAGGCAAATTCTAGCTCTCAAAGGATATTGAGACACAGCAGTCTTTGAAGAACTTGCATATAAAAATCAATGTATAGATCACTCATTTCTATTCCATGAGAAATACAATACAGAGTGTTTTTTTTTTTTAATCTGTTTCTGAACACATTGTGAGAAAAAGAGAAAGGAGGATGGAAATCTCAGAAAGAATAGGAAATTATTTAAAAGTTTTGTTCTGGATGTGTTATTGAAGTGAAAAAATACATAGATTTGAATGTACTGGAAGTACTAAGCAAAGAGTAGCTAAAAATCTTTTTTAAAACAGATAATTAAAAAAATTAAACATCAGATACAAAAATGATCATACTAACACGTTTGTTGATGATTTTATGAGACATAAGTAAGATAAATTTTGAAATAATAATGCCATCTTACCATATAAGCAACAAACATGGAATCCTTAATTCATAGAATGATCTTTAGAAAATACTGAAGAACATGGAAAAGAAAAATTACCCATAATTCCTATGCAGAGGAAAACATAATGTGATATATTTCTGTTGGTTGTTTTTGCAGGTATGTGTCTGTGTCTAAGTATGGTGTACATACTCATATACAATGTATTTTTATTTTTAATAGTTGTACTATTACATAAATTTTTTTCATTTAGTATTGTACTATATGTTTGCATATAACATCCATATTTAATTGGCTTTTTATTGCATCTACCATTTTACATCAGCTTTCACTTAACTGTGTGCTAACATCATTTTCCAAATTACAGAACCATAAATGCTATCTTTAAACATATTTTTAAGTTTTATTTATTTATTAGAGAGAGAGACAGTGCAAGTTGGGGGGAGGCAGAGAGAGAGAGAGGGAAGGAGGGAGGGAGAATCCCAAACAGGTTCCTCATGGCCAGCATGGAGCCGAGTGTGAGGCTCGAACTCACATGCTGTGAGATCATGACCTGAGCCCAAACCAAGAATTGGACGCTTAACTAACTAAGCTACCCAAGTGTCTCCATAAATAATATTTTTAAATGAATGCTTACCATTATATTGTGTTATACTGTATGACTATACTAAGCTCATATAATCATTTCCAGATTGATGGCCATTTGCTTTATTTGCAAGTTGTATAATACTGAAGGTGTTGCTATGAAAATATATGTACTTCTCTGCAGGTGTATGTAGTTATAGAATGTATTACTAGAAATTAAAAAGTAATATAGAAAGTAACTGATATGTGTAAGACTCTTGATACATATTACAAATGTTCTTTCCAGAAACATACTAATTTACACTTTCACTGAAAGTATTTGAAAATGACCATCAGAGGGGCGCCTGGGTGGCTCAGTCAGTTAAGCATCCAACTTCAGCTCAGGTCATGACCTCATAGTTGGTAGATTTGAGCCCCACGTCAGGCTCTGTGCCGTCGGCTCAGAGCCTGGAGCCTGCTTTGGATTCTGTGTCCCCCTCTATCTCTGACCCTTCCCTGCTCATGCTGTCTCTATTTCTCTCTCAAAAATAAATGAAACATTAAAAAAAAAAGTAAGTAACCATCAGAATTCCATTTTAGTGAAGATTTTTTGGTTTGGTTGAAAATCAGATAATCCTCAGGAGAAAGAATTGTATTCATATGTTTTTCTTAATAATCTTACCCAAATTATCTGTCTCGAACTCTCTGACAATGAAGATAACACAAACATAGAACAAGCAGATAAATTATAATGGTATTAACATGGACATTAATTCAATCAACACAAAGTCTAGGACATCAAACTCATACTATAGATCCATATTAAGAAAATGAAAATTAATGCATTTATTTTCATGTCTCATTTATTTTATATCTGTTAACTATCAAAAAAGATTATAACTCCTTCTAGCAAAGCATATGTATACAGTGAATACTTGGTGACACGTTCTCTCTTGTATTGGTTAGAAAAGAAAACTCAGAAAAATCCGTTGAGAAATAATACCTAAGGATATTTTTTTATTTTTTTTATTTTTTATTTTTATTTTTTTTTACAAATAGTTTATTGTCAAATTAGTTTCCACAAAACACCCAGTGCTCATCCCCACAAGTGCCCTCCTCCATGCCCACCCCTCCTCCACCCCACATCCATCAGTCCTCAGTTTTTGTCAGCATTCAAGAGTCTCTCATGGTTTGCCTCTCTCCCTTTCCCCCACCATTTCCGCCCTTCTTCTCCCCCTTGTTCCTCTGTCAAGTTCCTCCTAATCCTCCTATACGTGCAAACATATGATATTTGTCCTTCTCTGCCTGACTTATTTCGCTCAGCATAACACCCTCAAGGTCCATCCATGTTGCTACACATGGCCAGATTTCATTGTTTCTCATTGCCATGTTGTATTCCATGGTATAGATATTTTTGAAAACCTTAGTAGTCTTCACATTTGCAGGTAATATAACACATAATTTCCTTCCTGAAACTCAGTGTCGTATGAATAAACAACAGGTTTTTTCATCTAACTGATATAAACTGCTGTGAGAGTTGATACATTTCTCACATATAAATGTTTTTGGGTCACTCACAGTCCAGTTTCTAAAATGTCTTTGCTTTGAGGCACCTGATTGGCTCAGTCCGTTAAGTATTGGACTCTTGATTTTGGCTCAGGTCATGATTTCTTGATTTCTGTGCTGACAGTGCAGAGCCTGCTTGGGATTCTCTCTCTCCCTGTCTTTCTGCCCATATCCTGCTTGCTCGCTCTCTCAAAATAAGTAAGCACACTTAAAAATTTCTTAGTTTTACCTTCCTTCAGTAACAGTAGTAGGGAAATTCCTCCAAGTAAACAATAGTTGTAACATTTTAAAAGAATATTGTAGCTAAGAAAATCCATAGAGAAAGACAGAGCCTCCTGCCAATGAAGACACTAATATTACCATCACCCAGATACATTTTTTTGTTTTTAAATTTTTTTTTTTATTTCTGAGAGAGAGAGAGAGAGAGACAGTGTGAGCAGGGGAGGGTCAGAGAGAGAGGGAGATGCAGAATTCGAAGCAGGCTCCAGGCTCTGAGCTGGCTGTCAGCACAGAGCCCGACGCAGGGCTTGAACCCACGAACTGTGAAATCATGACCTGAGCTGAAGTCAGACTCTTTTTTTTTTTTTTTAATGTTTTATTTATTTCTAGGAGAGAGAGAGACAGCGTGAGCAGGGGAGGGTCAGAGAGATAGGGAGTCACAGACTGAAACAGGCTCCAGGCTCTGAGCTGGCAGTCAGCACAGAGCCCGACGCGGGGCTCGAACCCACGAACCGCGAGATCATGACCTAAGCGAAAGTCGGACGCTTAACCGACTAAGCCACCCAGGCGCCCCCCAAGTCAGGCTCTTAACCGACTGAGCCACCCAGGTGCCCCGAGTTACATTTTTTTGTAATTAAATTTTGTCTCAGTGAAGTTACTAATTTTTTATGTTCTGAAAAGCCTAATCATCACTCTAACTATTAAACCTTAAAATAGTATCGACTTGACCCTTTTTAAAGTTTTAATTTATCGTGATATATGTACAAAAAGGTATAACTAGTACATAACAAAAAGGACTTCTCTCTTCAGTTTGGTTTTAGAAGTTTATAACCAATCGCTAACAGTTAACAAAATAAGATAAATTAAAAATTTGTTTTTTTAAAAAGACACCAGAGAAGTGTGGTTGAAAAAAGGAACTTCAAGGAAGGAAAATCTAGAGAAGTGGGTGCCTTTTAGCTGGTCAGGGGCTGGGAGGCCACCGTCCTCCCTGGGAGCACTTGAGCCTGAGCAAAGACTGGCCTGGGGGCCCCTACCATCGTTGGAGGGATTCTGGAAAAAGACAGAGAACTAACAAGACATTCAGAAGAATTGTTATTTTTCTTTCTACTTACTGTGCTCCTCAAATTTTAGCCTGTTGGCCTTTCTTATGGGGGAAAAAATCCCAACTTTTGGCTGTTTATCTCCCCCCCCCCCAATTTCTATGTGGCCTTTTTGAATCCTGGGTTAGAAAGTTAGATGATGTTTTTCGACCTTTATTTCACTAAAGCTCTTCCATATTTTCTTTTTCTTTTCCTCACTTTCTGCTATACATTAATCACTGCTTTAAGGATGGGGCCCACCTAACGAGAACTTGTTTTTGTTCTAGGAGGTAGTCGTTTTGTGCAAACTCTTGTCTCCCTGGCATTGAGCAGCTGCCTTGGGTACGCTGCCCTGTGATATCCCAATATGGTGGTATCTCTACTTTAAAGCCCATGGCTGTCGCTTTATCTATAGTGGCCTCCTGGTGGTTTCTCCTGGACCTGCACAGTTTAGCGCTGAGGAATTTGGCGGTTTATACTCAGAATTGAGCAGTCTCTTTTTCTGTAGCTCCCCATCCCTCTGAGACTCTCCTGGATAAATTTCCAGCCTTTGTGCCTGCCTCAGTATTTGTCGTCTGACATCCCAAGTAAGTAAGTCTTCCATTTTCTGCTGTTTAAGCTGCATGTGGGCTGATGAATGCATTAAAAAAGAAACAAACCAGAGAGTTTTACTCTGTCCGATTTGCTCTCCAAGGATGGAATTTTGTGTTTCCATCTGCTTTACCCTGTGTCCCAGGAGTCTCCCCCAATCATACACAATCAGTAAGCCAGGATTTGTGCGGAGTTTATATTGAAATTAGTATCTCATTTTTTTTTCTTCAGCTAACTTGCTCCAGGCTGTAAATCCAGCACCTGGACTGGATACCTAGTGACCCATATTAGGTCCTTACTAAATATTTGTTGACTGACTGGCTGGTCTCTGTTGACACAGTACAAAAGTGTAAGTCCAAAACCATGGCTCTCATTTAGGTATTTGGGATATTTTATGGAATTTGAGAAAAACTTTACTGGAAATGTCAGAAAAAGAGTGTTTTCAACAGACCAGAAGCAAGAAACCTCCTTCCCAACTCACCGGCATCATTTGATTAGGAGATCATTAATAAAATGAGGCAAATTACACAATTAAGAGTTATCTTTTACAAATGCCATCATAGATGAGTTTAAAGAATGTGTTCCCCATGCAGAACACAAAGACACTTTTCAAAAACGGCTAAGAAATGGGTGGTCTACAGTGTAGACACATAACAATATCAACTTCTCATCTATTATTCTATATCCAACTCTTAGTTATTTAATAATTACATACAATAAATGACTTTACATGATATTGTATTGGGGGGGTTGTTGTTAATATCACCCAGTCATTCTTCTGGATCAGAGACTTTTCTTGAAACAAAATTATATACAATATTGGGTTAGAGAATTGAATAAACATATAGGTCAGTGAGAGAACAAAGCAAAATAATATTGCACATTTAGTATGCACTTATAAAACAATAATAAGGGAGCGATTATTTCTGAATCACATATTTATTACATTTCACAAGAGTTAATTTCACGCTTCTTCTAATACTTTATTTAAATGCTCAGTATAACATTATAATTGATTCATAGTGTATGAAGGGCAGAGCAAATTGGAATTAAAATATAAACAGTCACTATTAACTATCAATCTAACTGAAGGTGAAGCAGCTTTAAAAATTTATTTGAAATTAATCTTATAAACACTAAGTTCTTATTCAGGAACATGAAAAACTAAGAAAATTTCACATATGTATATATAACATTTATATACATATTATGTGTATGTATATATTATATATAAATATTAATCTTTTTAATGTGAAAAGAGTAAATTAAACTATTTAAGATCTTAAGAGATCCCAAGTAAAATCAATCAGTTTTCCTCAGTAATACAGTTTAGAATTTCCAAATCATTTGGTCAGGAATTCTTGACCATTTGTTCAATTCAAATGGCAACAGCAGATGAATAAGTATCAATGTAAACCCTCTGATTATAACACTTATCATTTCTTTGACCTATTAAAAGTAACTGAATTTTTCTGAATCTCAGGTTCTCAAAACAGGGACAAATGTCAGTCTCCTTGTCCATTCCTGAGAATCCGTTACACTCATTTTTATAAAGTACCGAAAGAAGTTGCAGTCCATGGTGAGCACAGAGAAATATTTTCATGTGAATCAATCAGTATTTCATTTATGAATCACAATAATTCACATGTTAAAAAAAAATCTCAGAAGTTCTAAACTTAAAAGTTTAAACTCTAAAGGTTAAATCTAAGTCACTTGGCAAAGCCTTTTACTGAAAACACAGGTGGCAGAGGAGAAATTAACATCAACAACTTGTGTTGCTCCAGATTGTAAAGCTGAAAGATGACTTACATGTGTGATGGTATGAAAATAGCTTGGTTTACAATGGTGAAACACAAGAAAGCAAAATATGGCTCAGATGATAATTCATAAATAACTCATTTAAAATTCAAATGATGAAACATCCAAACCAACATCACTGCTTGGTACTGCCATAAATAAATGTGGTAATCTAGACCAATGGAGCTCTCCACTTCTGGCTCAACCTTCCTCTCAGTAAATCCCACCACAAGCCTCAAGAGAAAAGAAGCCAGTGAGCAGTGCACTACGTCTCTTTTCTGTTTTTCAGCCTTTTTCACAACCATTCAACCTTCTGCTTCATATTCTTCTAGAACTACTCAAACTCATGTGCTTTGATTCCAAATCAGCATAGCTCTAGATCATTCAAGAAACTTGTATATTCAATTTCCTTTTACTCTTTTTTTAAAAAAAAATTGTTAATGTTTATTTTTGAGAGAGAGAGCATGAGCAGGGGAGGGACAGAGAGAGAGAGAGAGGGAGACACAGAATGGGAAGCAGATTCTGTCAGCACAGAGCCTGATGTGGGGCTCCAACTCACAAACCACGAGATCATGACCTGAGCTAATGTCAGACACTCAACTGACTGAGCCACTCAAACACCCCAACTCTTATTGGAATAAAATAGGTCCCCAGGAGACAATTTGATCCCACATATTTTCTTCAGTTTAATGTTTGAAAAATAAAAGGCCTTTACCTTCACCTTTTTTCTTAAGCAATCTATTGCATCTCTTTGCGGTCAAAACTACCAAATGTTGTATTTCATCATTATTATATGGTATATTTTGAAAATTTCTGTGTGAAATCCATAATGATGCAAAAGAATAAATGATTCACTGAATCATTTTCATTGGTACAGTCTGTAGAGTCAACAGACATCATAAAAACACCAGGTTTATGTTGATAGAATTCGAGTTTGATAAGAGTTACTAAGCACTTCCTAAAATAAAAGCATACTCTATCAAAATATTAGGAGCATAGAGACCAATTCACTTTTTCTCCAAAATTTTAATGGGTTCCCTAGAAGGAGACCCTGAGATAGGGATTCAGATAAATATGATGAATTGAAGAGTGGCAAATTGGCCAGTCCAAATATGTTCATTCAGAGCCTTTTCCAGATCTTCTCTTCAGAACTGAAGTCAATTTCCCTTTCCCTTGAACCTGGAAGGCCTTGTGAGTGCCCTGGCCAAGACAAGGTAGTAGAAACAATGTATGTGACTTCTGTGGCTAATCCTTAAGAAGGATAAAGCTTCTGTCTTGCTCTTCCTCTTGTGACTCATGCCTTCAGAGTGTTGAGATAGTATGTAAGAAGTCTGCCTACTTTGAAGCCACCATGCTGAAGGGATTGTGCAGAAGGACCATAGAGACAGCAAGAGATGTCTAAGGAACATTTCTCTTCCAGCCCACAGCTATTTGAAATTAGCCAGCATCAGTACGAACCAGCCTTCAGGAGACCTTAGCCGTCTGAATTACCAATGAGTAAAATAGCTATTCCCATGAAGCGTACTCAAACTTCAGTTAGTTAACAAAATAAATCTTATTTTAAATTTTTTTAATGTTTTATTTATTTCTAGGAGAGAGAGAGAGCGTGAGCAGGGGAGGGTCAGAGAGAGAGGGATTCACAGACTGAAACAGGCTTCAGGCTCTGAGCTGGCTGTCAGCACAGAGCCCACGAACTGCGAGATCATGACCTAAGTGAAAGTCAGACGCTTAACCGACTAAGCCACCCAGGCGCCCCAATAAATCTTATTTTAAAGCCACTTGGTTTGAGGGTGCTTGTAACACAACATTGTACAATAAAGGTTCCTCTTCTAGGGAAGAAGTTGAAGAAGAGTGAGGAAACCAGAAATGGCTGAGCCAGAATGAGCTCAGAAGGGGTTGAGCTCAGATTTTGTTTTGCCTCAGGCTGTTCCCTCACATCAAGTGTGAGGACTCCGGAGTATAAATTACAGTGCAAGCATGTCCCAACCTCAGGTAAAAAGGCTGGCCTAATTTACTCCAATAAGAGTTAGTGATTGCAGCATGCAGGGCACGAGAGATGAGGTGGTTTCAGCTGGTCAAGGAAAATACTTTGTAGAAGGAGACTTTACAAAGCTATTTGCAGCCATGTTTACAAGAGCTAATGGGTTTGGGTCAATCACCAAACATCTGTTACCCCAAGAAAGCACAACCTTGAGACAGCTATCAGTGAGTCTACCTGACAGCTTAAGAGCTACCTCACAGAAATAAAATATCAAAATGTGGCAACATGGCATAGTGCAAAGTGGAGAGGGATCAAAATTTGACACTTGGTTTAATATCAAGCTTGAGTGATTCACACACACATACTCTTCCTTCTTCATTTGTTAAAACACCTACTGATCACCAAAATCTGACTCAATTTCCATTTACAATTCAACTACACTTTTGATATAACTGCTTGAGAAGACATCAAGTACCTTTATATTGAAATTGCTCAAAAAGCTACAGAATTAATGACCTTGACTGTAAACTCAGTCTTTCCTGTTCTGCGTTTGCTGTTGTACATGTAGGAAATACTAGAGAGATTCCTGGCACGTCTCCCTCCCCAATTCAGTAAGTCTTGTCTTAAGTGTCTCTCAGGATCTCATTTTTCCTTCTCTACCACTACATCCTTAATCCCAACTTACTGTCTCTCATCTGAAGTGCTTGAATAGCTTCTCAAATTCCTTCCTAGATCTCCACCTAGATACTTTCAAATCTGAATATATTCCCAGCATGCTCAAAACATTGAAAAGGTGCTCCATTAGTCTTTTTTTAAATGTTTGTTTTAAAATTTATTTCTGAGAAAGAGAGAGAGAGAGCGAGCAAGCAGGGGAGGGTCAGAGAGAGAGAGGGAGACACAGAATGTGAAGCAGGCTCGAGGCTCTGAGCTATCAGCACAGAGCCCGATGCGGGGCTCGAACCCACGAACTGTGAGATCATGACCTGAGCCGAAGTCAGACGCTTAACCGACTTAGCCACCCAGGTGCCCCACTCCATTAGTCTTTTGTGCGTAACCATAATCTTCAGCAAGCCCCACAATGAGCACACCTCTCCAGCGTCTTGCATCTGTGTCAGATCCAACCTCCCTTTCCATGAACCTGCCATACATCTTTCTTGCATTTTCTCCAGAACCAAAGTCTTTGCCTGGAATTCCCTTTACGCATTTGTTCCCTTTTCATCCTTTCAATATTGAAGGATCTGGTCAGTTTTCTCCTTTTCCTTTCAACATAGCCTAGGTCAGGTGTCCATATTATATCTGGCACCATGTACCACCCCTTCAGAGTACATATCAAAGTTGTCATTTTAATTATGTGATTATTTGAGCAATCTTTGTTTTTTCCACCAGGTCAAAATAATAGAGCAGGAACCAAGTTCGTTTTTGTTCCTAATGCATTCCCAGCACTTATTACTGTTCCTGGCAAGTGGTAAACATCCAATAAATATTGTCAAATGGCTCAATCAATAAAAATGTAGTAGTACTTTCTGACTTCAGAAAATTGTACCCATGGCTAATACAACTCTTCTTTGAGAAAATTAAGGCCACTTTACTTTCATTGAACAGTCATTTCATGTTCAGAAAATCTTGTTACACATGCACTTACTGCTTTGTCATGTGCAAGTGGAGAAAATAAAGTACAAATGTTTTGCAATATAGATTTCTTTCTCTTTTAAAAACGTATTCAAATGCTTTAATATCATTCATTCCAAAAACATTACACGTTAATAATTGAAAGTACTTAGTAATGTAAGGAATAATTATCAGGTAATCTGTAAGGACATGTAATTACTTTGTGCTGACATGGCACTTATAATGTAATTGCTTGTGGGGGATGAATACTTGAGTACACACAAAAAAATAGAATTACAGAACACCGGCTTAACAAAAAAAAAAAAAAAGACATGAAGGCTATTTGTTCTGTGCCAGAATTAATAACATCATAATGAGGGAAAAGGAAGAAAGAAATGGAAAAGAGAACACTAAGGAGAGAGCAGGAAGGAAAGACTAGGGATGGGGTGCCCGGGTGGCTCACTTCCGGAAGCATTGGACTTTGGCTCAGGTCATGATCTCTCTGCTCATGAGTTTGGGCCCTGTGTTGGGCTCTCTGTGGACATCTCAAAGCCTGGAGCTTGCTTCACATTCTGTGTCTCCCTCTCTCTCTCTCTCTCTCTGACCCTCCCCTGTTCATTCTCTCTCTCTCTCTCAAAAATAAAGATTAAAAAAAATCTTTTAAAGACTAGGGAAAGAAGAACAACCAGTAAAACAACAACAATAACAACAACAACATATTTTTAAACAGATTACTGCACAATCCAGTAACCTTCAACACAGGCTAAAAAAATCTGGTCCCTTGTGAGTCTTAGCTCAGCTGAGCTACTCTAACCAGCTCATTAACATCAGTAATCCAGGAATAACACTGACCCATCTTTCAGAGAATGTGTGATTAGCCAGCAGGGTTTTACTCTAGGGCTTCATTTTTTTCTAGTTTTTGAAGGCAGTGGGAGTGTCTCATTTTCTTATGTTGAATGATGATTGATATTTAGAGAGGGAATGTGATATGTGCTCAACAATGAAAATGGACAACAAGCCAGGATCTTTTGAGAAATAAATCTATTTGAACATTAAAGGAGAAGTCTGTCCTCTTCATTACATTTCTGTATCTCTCTGGTTTGTCAGTGCTTGAATCACCAATCCCTAATTAATCCAATATGGTTTTTTTACCTCTAAGTGGGTAGGGGCTTCATTTTCCTTAACTGGACAGTAGAAAGTGGAGATGTTATGGAATCATGGTATATCTTCTTTGATGTTAGTCTGAATTTGCTAAAGGGTACAAATTTATCCCAGGTGTCAATATACTTTTCACTTTCTTGCTTCCTCCTCATCATGCAACTGACATTAGGAAATAACTTTCTTGGGGACATTTATATATATTTACTATTCCACTTGGTGACTCTCTTGTTAGTTTTACACCTTTTCTTGTTCTTTTAATGATTACACTACAGATTGAAATATTCCATGATTTATTAAAGTCTAATACAATTTAGTTCTATTAACATTTTCCAGAATAATATGTTATATATAACGTCCAGCATTCAATCAAGTATTACCACTCTTACCAGAAAACAAGGCTACATGACAGGAAACAGAGCAAATAGCTGACCATGTGACATACCCTTGAATCAGAATGATCAGGCACAGTTTAAAATGCATACAATTAGATAAACCAGAAATTAGATGCAATAATGTAGACAATTGCATCCCTTAACTCTGTAGTATTCAAAATATCAGATGGAAATTCTAAACTTGAATAATGCATTGACTGAAACTTGGAGCTGAATAGGTAGATATAATAGCGTTTTGAAATAGAAAAGCAAATGCATGAACTGGAAGATCAGTGCCAAGTTGGGTTTCTTCTAGCAATATAAATTTGGTTTACCATTCAAAAATCCAATACGTTATGTTGCCACATTGGTAGAATAAATGAAAGCATATGTGCATTTCAATACTTAAAAAAATGCAATTCATCCACATATCCATTCTTGGAGAAAATCTTAGCAAATTAATAATAGAAAGGAATTTGTTCAATATTGTAAAAAAGACATTTTGGAAATAACATGACAGGATAATTTAATTGTGCTTCGCCTTCTATTTGGCAAAAGTATTTAGGTGAGTACCCAAGCCTGCCCTCTTTTACCCTCCTTGCCCATAATTGAAGCTTAATTAGCAAGATGTTCGTGCTGCAGTCTCAAACACTCCATCTGGTGGCTATCTGAAGCTAGAAACTGTGCTCCTATAAAAACACAAGCACACAACTATGCTTATAAGTGGATTATTCTGATGACCTTCCTCTTTCCAAATTTCATATATTTTTTTAATTTTATTTTTTATTAATTTGTGAAAAAGATAATTTATCATATCTAAGTTCTAGTGAATTATATATATGAACTTGAAAAAGATAATTTTCTTAAGTCTAACTTTTAAAATTGAACAGTAATTCATCTGACAACATCCAAATTAGAAACTTATGACACAGGGACACCTGAGTGGGTCAGTTGGTTAAAGAGTCTGACTTGATTTTGACTCAGGTCATGGTTTCATGGTTAAAAGGGTTGAGCCCCACATTCGTCTCTGTGCTGGCTGTGGAGTTTGCTTAGGATTCCCTCTCTCTCTTTCTCGCTGCCCCTCCCCTGCTCTTTCTCAAAATAAATAAACTTAAAAAAAAAACTTTTGACATAAAGAAGAAACAAAATTATAAATACAGCCTATTTTTTTTGAAGAAATCATTAATATCTAGAAATATTTAGAGTACCTACAAATCAATGAGGAAAATTTAAATAACCAAATGAGAAAAATGGATAAAAACAATAATAATCTATAAAAAGAAAACAAAGGGAAATTAAATCTTCACTAATCAGGATAAATTAAATAGAAACAAATATTCCTGAAAAAAATTCAAAACTCTGGGCATCAATTAATGATAAGGATGTAGGGGGAAGACATCCCCTGCTGGTGAAAAAATAAAATGGTTGAGCCACTTGGGAATGTAGTTTGGTGTTATATGACACAATTGGAAGTGCATAATCCTGCTAACTGAAAATAGCTTCTCTTTGGACAAATTGCATAACTTTTTCTTTCAGTTTTCTCTTTGTAAAACTGGAATAATACTGGCATCCATCATAAAAATATTAGTATAAATGGGTGGTTGCATCCAAAACACTTGAAGTATGATGTTACTTTTATCATAAATGAGGGGAAACTAATCCATATGCATATGGAGACGTGTACAAGTAAACCTTGCAGCATTGTGAAGGAGTAGAGTATAATCAAATTATCCATTCCTAGGATAGTATTACAAATGAGCTATAGTCTCATTTTTGAAATATTTCTAGATATAATTCAACGAAAAGTACAGAATTAATAATACATGTGTAAATGTACCTCAGAAGAGCATTGAGCCTTAAATGGTATGGATTTCTTTACAGTACGAATTGCCGTTAGTGGTAAAAAGGCAGGTAAGTTTATCTTCAGTATGATACAGGCAGTGACAAAAAGTGGAAAATAAGATTGAGTTTATTGATGCGATTGCAATGAGGGAAGCTCCCCAGATTCTAAGATCAGTGTCTGTCAGGGGTGTTTTGTCATAGACAGGTATCTCTAATGAGGAATAGGCAAGTTACAGACAGGATGGTTTACAGGTGGGGTTATTCTGCAAGCAGGGAAAGTCGTAGTCAGCTGGACAGGAAATATCTTCTCTTTTAGGGGGACAAACTTCTACATTTAGCTAATAATCACTAGAGAAAGAATGAGAAGTTGGTTCTGCCAGAACAGGTGGAGGCAAAGGGGGAGGGTCTGTGTTTGCCTTTGTCAAAATGATTTAAAAATTTTAAAATATTCAAATAATAGCATTGAATGAGTGTATATGTGTTCTGTGTGTTTATATGCATGTATATGAATACATATGTATATACACACATATGTTTAGATGCATACATAGAAACATATTACATATGTATTCATATACATGCATATATATATATATACGTATATATATATATACACACACCTACCCTTACACTATACTTAGGTTTGCATGTGAGATCAGAAGGGATAGACTAATCATTTTACACATACTTTATGATAAGATATATATCTGGAGCAGGGGAGAGATTTTCCTACATTAGATATCAAAGAGACTTCAGCTTTCTAATATCTGTCTCCTTAAAAATTTGTTTAAAAAGTCTTGATGACAAAATCGTGCACCTGACTCTTTCTGACCATTGAGAATATGAATGTCACTGCAGTATTTGAGGATATAAAGTAAAATACATGGAAAGAAAAAGAAAGTCAAGAGAAGAAAAAGAACAGAAAAGTGGAGAAAAGAATGCGGTAGAGAATGTCAGAATTGCTGAAATGTTACATAAAAGGGGACGAGAATATCTCATTGCTTTGGTGTCATAAAAATCACTGCAATCTTTAGTGAAAATCAAGGTGACAGAGTGACCGCATCTAGCAATGAGTAGGATATAAGAAAACGGAGGCACAGCGAGGAATATTCAAGAGGGAAAATGGCACAAAAAGAAAGGCAATTAAAAAATGTGTATGTTGACTTTTATATTATTTTCATGATAAGAAAGAATAGACGATTATTTCTCGTCTTGGCTACATGTTAGAAGTAGTAACATGATTTTTAAAAAATGCTAATTCCCTTTCTTGGTCTGCTTGGGCTGCCATAACAAAATATCATATTGTGTGGCTTACAAAGCAGAAATTCATTTTCTCACAGTTCCTGAGATTGGGAAGTCCAAGGTCCAACGTCAGGTGCCAGTTGGCTTGGTTCCTAGTTGAGGGCTCTGTTCTTGGTTTGCACATGGGCTGCCTTCCTGCTGTGTCCTAACATGGCAGAGAGTGAGAATTCTGTTGTCTCTTTCTCCTCTTTTTTTTTTAATTTTATTTTTATAATGTTTGTTTATTTTTGAGAGACAGAGGGACAGAGCATGAGCAGGGGAGGTGCAGAAAGAAAGGGAGACACAGAATTTAAAGCAGGCTCCAGGCTCTGAGCTATCGGTGCAGACTCAACAACTGCGAGATCATAATCTGAGCCGAAGCTGGTCGCTTAACCAACTGAGCCACCCAGGTGCCCCTCTTCTCTTTGTTTTTTAAATTATTTATTTGTTTTAAAAGAGAGTGTGTGTGCATTTGCGGAGGAATGAAGGAATTGTAGAGAGTGAGGGAGAGAGAATCCCATGCAGGCTTTACGCTATCAACATGGAGCCTGATGCGGGGCTCTCTCTCTTGAATTGTGAGATCATGATCTTAGCCAAAATCAAGAATCAGTTGCTTAACCACCTGAGTCACCCAGGCACCCCTCTTGCACCAACCCTATCAGATCAGAGTCACATACTGACCTTATTTTATAAAATGTTTTAATGTTTTTTAATGTTTTTAATGTTTATTTATATTTGAGAGAGAAATAGAGTGTGAGTGGGGGAGGGAAAGAGAGAGAGGGAGACATAGAATCTGAAGCAGGCTCCAGACTCTGAGCTGTCAGCACAGAACCCTTTGCAGGGCTCCAACTCAGGAACCATGATATATGACCTGAGCTGAAGTCAGAGGCTTAACTGACTGAGCCACACAGGTCCCCCTCTACTGACCTTATTTAAGTTTTATTATCCCTACACAGTCTCGATCTCCAAATAGTGTCATATTGGGGGTTAGGATTTTAACATATATATTTGGTGGTTACACAAATATTTAGACCATAACATACCCTCATCACAAGAAAGATTGGGACCATGAGATCTTTGCATGGTTCCAATGAGCATGGTTCCAATGCACAAAACCACTGTGCATTTTCAGTTCATTTCATCCTTGATGCTGACACAGTGGTTGGGCTGGCACTTAAGCTGGACTCAATGGCATTTGTTAAAGACTAAATGGAATCCCTTATGTGAATTATTTATAATGGAGTGGTTTCCTTGAAAACCATCTAAGTTGGGTCTCATCTTTTTGTTTAATCTGCTCTGACATAGTAATTGGTGTGTTTAAACCATTCACATTTATAGTGATTATTGATACAGTTAGATTGACATCACCACATTTGTGACTCTATTTGTTATGCTTGTATTTTATGTCACCTTCTCTCCTTGATTTATTGTCTTTGCTGGTTTTCAGTATTTTATGTGATTCCTCTCTTAGCAGAGCAATTTGGCTTCTTTTTAATTTTTTAGTGTTCCCTGGAGTTTGTAATGTATATTTTAATGAATCAATGTCTACCTTCAAATAACAGCATCTGCCGCACATGTATTCTAGGTCGTTTATAACATAATTGACTCAGTTTTTCTCTCTTTCTACTACTGGTGATATTTATTCTAACTGTCCACATGCCATTATCATCCCATCGATTGTTACAATTATTTTACACACAGTTATTTCTTAGATCAGTTAAGAATGAAAAATTTATTTTATTTCATTTCCTATCGATAATACGCTTCCTTTTTTAATGGCGACCAAAGTTTCTGAACTTATTTTCCTTCTATTTAAAAATGCTTTAACATTTCTTACATGGCAGTTCTACAGTGAACTTAATTCCCTTAGGGTTTTTTTTGTTGTTGTTGTTATTTTTGTTTTGTTTTATTGCTTGGGTTTTTTTTGTTTTGATTTTTGGGTTTTTTTTTGTTTCTTTTGGAGAGTCTCATTTCTATTTTGAAGGATAATTTAGTATAGAATTTTGGGGATTTACAATTTTCTTTAAATGCTTTAAAAAATTCACTTTTTTCTTGTATGGTTTCTGAAAAGTCTACTGTAATTTTTATAACTGTTTCTATATAGGGAAGGTTTTTTTCCCTCTTTTCTATAAAAATCATTGTCTTTGGTTTTGCAGTTTGAATATATTATGCCTCTGTGCATTTTTTTTTTCAGTATGTAATCTGCTTTGTATCGTTCAGATTGGAATGTTTTCAACCCTTATTACTTCAAGTCATTCTTTTTCTGCTCCATCCTCTTTTTCCCCAGTATTCCAATTATGTGTGTATTACATATTTTACAGTTGTACCACTGTTCTTGGTTATTTTGGTTATTCCCCCTCCCCCTGCCTTCTTTTCTCTATATTTCAGGTCTGGAAGTCTCTATTGACATTTCTTCATGTTCACCAATTCTTTCATTGGATGCGTCTAGTTTACTGATGACTCCATCAAAGGCATTCTTCATGTCTGCACAGGGTATGTGATTTTTAGCATTTTCTCTTGGTTCTTAGTTTTTACATCTTTGTATGACCCATCTGTTCTTGCATGTGGTATACCTTTTCTATTAAACCCTTAGTATATTAATCATAGTTATTTTCTGTATAAGAATTCCCAAATCTGTGCCATATCTGAATCTGGTTCTCATGCTTGCTTTGTCTCTTAAGCCTGCTGTACAGTGTTTTTGTTGTGGGTGAAAGATAGATGTGTTGCATTAGACAATAATAGTAAATGTGGTAATAAGCTTTTGCTCTAAGATTTTATGTTGAGTTGGGCTGTGTTTGCTGTACTTGAAGGTGTCAGAGGCTTCAATGTCTTTTTGTGTTCTTGTTTTTGTCTTTCTTGTTGTCTCTGAGTCTCTCTAAAAACTCCTTCAATCAAATCTGCATTTTACAGCTGTAATCCATTCTTATTATAGTGGAGTCCTGTTGGTGTGGTGGAAAGATGCAGGGAGCATTATTCATCTTATAAAATTATGATTAAACGGCTGTATTTCAGTTGCTCTAAATTCCTTGGTTGGGACTTTCATAGCTGTGTCTGAGCTTTTTTCATCCTTGTATGAGAAAGGAAGGCTGGAGGGGAGGAGAGTGAGAGAAATGCCTTCTTCCACCTGAGATAAGACAATGGCAAATTGTTTCCCCTTGCAGAGCAGGCTTATTACAGAGAAGACTCTTGGTGGTAACTCCTTCTCTCCATCTGTCATAGCCAGCAGGAGATCTTTCTCCGCCCTGATTGTGAGAACTTAGTGGGGCTCCTTAAACATAAAATCTATAAAAATGTAGAGCCTGACTGAAGACTGTGGCTCTGAGTTTCTTATTCTCATGCTAATTCACACTCAGCCTCTAGCAAATTATCAAAATTAGTACTTAGCTGCTCCTGTCGGTTTATGGGCCAGTGGTTTCTGCTCTAGGTGAGCTGATCTTGGCTGGGACACTCTGGATATAGCTGTCCAGGTTTCAGAGTAGTGGATTGTACTGTGACCTCAGTTTTCAGCTAGTTCCAAAACAGATCATTGATTTTCAGGGTGTTTGGCTTTTTACTTACAAGAACAGAAGGAAAGACCAGCCTATTCCATGTTGGGCCTTTACGTAGGCTCTTAATAATAGCTGATGATATAAACACATCAGAGCCCTGGTTTCATTAGAAAAGTGCCCTCTATTTGTGAGATTTGAGGGAAAAGATCAAAGTGATTTCTAACAATCTGGCATGGCAACTGAAACTTTAACTGTAGCACAGAATGCTTTTGATAAAAAATTGCTGCAAGAAAGCTGATGTTAAATGACAAAGTCCCACTGATTTAAAGACGGTTAAATTGCTTTGCTATAAAAGCCAGAAAGACATTGGTTCAATTCTGGGAACTGAGCAAGTTTTCTGTGCCTCAGTATGTACAGGTTCAAGTTTTTAATGCCCACCTTATGGGATACATTCATTTAGTCGTGGTGAGCATTTTTCTTTTGGTTTGTATATTTTGTACCAAGTTCCATTATGTACATATGTACTTAGCATATGCAAAACAGACAAAAGTCCCTAATATCCTGGTGGTTATATTTTAAGGAGAAGATGGAAAAAAAGAAAAGACCAGTAAAACAAGTCACATATATAGGATACTGGATAGTGGTGAGATCTAAGGGAAAAAAGAAAAAGAGAGAGGAATCTGGGGAATGCAGTTTTATAGAATGACCAGGAAGGACTCTTTTCTTTTTTTTTTTCTAATTTTTTAGTGTTTATTTATTGTTAAGACAAGGAGAAACAGAGCATTAGTGGGGGAGGGGCAGAGAGAGAGAAAGACACAGAATCCAAAGCAGGCTTCAGGCTCTGAGCTGTCAGCACAGAGCCTGATGTGGGGCTCAAACCTACAAACCGTGAGATCATGACCTGAGTTGAAGTCAGACACTTAACCAGCTGAGCCACCCAGGTGCCCCAGAGGAAGTGTTCTTTTAAAAAGATGATATTGGAGTAAAAGCCTAAAGAAGGTGAGGGGCTCATCCATGTGGATCACTGAGAAATAATGTCCCAGGAATACGGATGGCCAAGTGCAGAGCCTTGGAGACAGGAGTGTCCCAGGCTGTCAGAAACACTGAGGAAACTGGTATTGCTGGAAAGTAGTGCATCAGGATGAAAAATCAGAGAGTACAAACAGGGTGGGTGGTGGAGACTCATCTACCGAAGATCGTGTTGGGTCTTGTAGATTATTTCAATATTGCGAGGACTTTAGTTTTGAATCTGAGTGAGATAGAAATGCATTGGAGAGTTGTTTTCAAAGAACTGACATAATTTGACTTCTTCTTTATAATAAGGTCACTGAGCCAGCAGTGCCTGAACAGAACGTAAAGAAATTGGGAGGCATGATTTGTATATTACTCCCAGGCATTTGCTAAGTATTTATCACAAACTAAGGAGAGCTTCATTTTATATCAAAAGTTATCATGGTGATGCCAAATCGTGAAATGAGTGGACTCTGGAGCTTGACATTTTATTGGAAGAAGATACAGGAAAGAAAAGGAGTACAGAGAATAAGCAGACACACATGCCCCACAGTCAGTGTCCTGAGGGTCCCAGGCACAGCACGATGACCCTGGGTCGGGTTAGACGTTGGCAATGGAGAAGGGGGCCAGTGGAAGGGGAGGCCCAGGATCCCAAGAGTAAGAGATCCTAAACTTGGAGTTTTGCTAAAATTTGATTCTGATAATACACATCTTATTTTGATTATGATGTAATAATGCCTTGGAGTCATCTAGGCGCTCTGACACCATATTCATGTTTTTCTTACCTGCTACCTAAGACACAGTCACCTTGGTATTTAGTCTGAAAGTTCTTTAGCTTGTTTACGTGACTCATATATAATTTTTATTATTCCCTGGCCCACAGCTCCAACGTCTTCATATAAATACTTCTTTTAGACACATTAAAATGTGACCTCGTTTTCTGATAACTCTGCTTCTCATGTGTCTCATAGCACAGACTGTTTAGTAATTCAAGAATGATATATTTTATGCTTGCTGAATATAACTTTAATTTTCTATGGCGATCAATAAAAACAATATAAATCCCTTTAGGAAATGTGTCCCTCGGAGAGGATAGAAACATCAGTGAAACAAGAAACTGACAAGAAATGAGAATCCAATAAACATTTGCACATTAACTTGAGAGCACTTTGCTGCTTGTTGCTACATTTCTCTAAATTAGGATTTGATATAGTGAGGCTTTATGAGAGATTTTCTCCTGTAAGAGCATTATTAAAGTTATTCATGCTATATCTGAAGTCCTCGATTATTGAGACTCATCATCTCTCTGTCAAAGCGAGTATTAACTAATTGGTAACAGGGGAATAGAAGGTGTGAAAAAATACGCAAGGTATTAGAGGTAATTTGTTTTTGGAAAGGAGTTGTTGACAGTTTGACATTACATTCAGTTAACACTTCTGGGGGACTTTTAAAATGATTCTCTCTGCCAGGCAGGACCCAGGTTCTGTGCTTTCACAAGACTTATGGACAGACTTCCCTTTTGGCTTTCTTTCTGCGCATTTGAATTGAAAATGTTAACCGTTGCTTGCTGTCCTCACTGATGCTATATCAACATTTTTAATGGCTGCAGTGTCCTCTGGATACAAATTTAACATTTTACCTTTCAAAATGGCAATTATTTTCAATATTTCAAATTTCTCTTTGGTTAGAAAGGAAGATCCCAGAGTAAAGCTGCAAATCCCTCCTAAATAAATTCTCGAAAGGAGAAAGGAGGAAAGCTTAAGCAGGTGACAGTAAGCACTATGAATGAAAGCTCTGTTTCTTGCTGTAGAAAATAGTCTGCCTTTTCTAAACATCACACATTTCAATATAATTTCAACTGTCCTCATGCTGGCTAGTGGGAACCTTTTCTGATAATGACATTTTTGTAACCTAATTCTGATTTTTAGGTTTCAAATCAGCTGAACCTGGTCTTCATTGGAATATTTTATGGGTTGTTAAACAAAAAAAAAGGGCCAAGCACTTTTACCTCCCAACTCCCTTGTCCATAGCTATGCTACCGACCCAAAGTGCAAAATCTGAACAATGACTAAGAAAGGAAAATTGTTTTTCATGGAGATGAATTTGAAACTGTAGAGAGTTCATTGTAAAGTATTCATTCATTGGTTTTACATTAAAAATGATTCTGGGGGCACATAGGTGGCTTAGTCAGTTGAGGGACTGACCGACTCAGGTCATAATTTCGTACTTTGCAAGTTCAAGCCCCCTGTTGGGGTCACTGCTGTCAGCACAGAGCCCACTTTGGATTCTCTGTCCTCTATGTGCCCCTCCCCATCTGCTTACTCTCTCTCTTAAAAGTACACAAATATTTAAACATTTTAAAGAAAAAATTTATTATTTCTTTTTAGCAAGCAACTGGGTAGATAGAAAAACCTGAGAGCCTAAAAGGGAAGAGAATTTCTGGAAATATAGAAGTAGAAATCTGGGAAAGGAAATGAGCTGAAATGAGTGATGTAATGATTTTAGATCATCAGAAGAGAATTGCCAGAGTTTGTCACTTTATTCTGAGGCATGTGTCTTATCCTCTCTGCCTTAACAAGGCCCTGTTTCTCTGCATATACCAATTTCAATTAATGAAGTACTTAGGTGTGTGTGTAAAAATATATGTGTATAACTTGTCCTTTAATTTAACAGAAAGCCATAGTTTAAAATGACATAATCATCTCAGTAAATAGCAGTTACCATATAAACACAAAGTTATAATTAAGAAACAGATTTAATTATGGTGTAGATGGATATGATATTAGAGGCAATGTATCCTCACTAAATCATTGTGAGAAATAAACTGTGTTTATATCCCTGTGTACTCACTACCTCTTCTGTCAACTTTTGTGACATCAACAATTTTTCCAAGACACCAAGCCACCACATTAGTTTCTGTTCCTCCTCCTCCTCCTCGTCCTCCTCCTCCTCGTCCTCCTCTTCCTTCTTCTTCTTGAGTTTATTTATTTTTGAGACAGAGAGAGACAGAGCATGAGTGGGGAAGGGGCAGAGAGAAAGAGAGACACAGAATCCGAAATAGGCTCTAGACTCTGAGTTGTCAGCACAGAGCCTGATGCGGGGCTCGAACCCATGAACTGTGAGATCTGACCTGATCCAAAGTCAGACGCTTAACTGACTGAGCCACCCAGGTGCCCCACATTAGTTTCTTCTATCAGAACTTAGCAATCGGGGCGCCTGGGTAGCTCAGTCAGTTAAGCGTCCGACTTCGGCTCAGGTCATGATCTCATGGTTCGTGGGTTCGAGCCCCGTGTCAGGCTCTGTGCTGACTGCCAGCTCAGAGCCTGGAGCCTGTTTCAGATTCTGTCTCCATCTCTCTCTGACCCTCCCTTGCTCACGCTGCCTCTCTCTCTCAGAAATAAATAAAAACATTAAAAAAAAAAATAAATCAAGTAGCACGAACTGTAATCCTTCAGAGCAGGAATTTCGGTAATCTAACCCACACTTGGGGCTGAGCTCCTAAAAGGCTATACTCTGGTAGTTAAAGGGATAGAAGAAAAGCTCTTCTCTCAGGACCTATAGTTTGCCTTTATGATTTATCAATGGTCCAGAAACTTCTAACCTTGAAGTTCAGGAGTCCCAGACGATTGGCACTCAAAGTCTTGTGGTAAAAGTAAATGAAAGTACTCTTTTGACGAATAGAATATTACTCGGGACTCATGTTATTTATCTCCATTTTTCTTAAATATGGTGTCTAGTATAGAGCAAAAATAATCAGGAACAGAGAGACATGTGACAGAATGACCAAGAATAAGAAAACAAAATAAACCACTAAAATCAAACTTGAAAGCTCAGCAGTTACCTAAAAACTCTAAAAAAAAAATGTGGCATGTTTGAAGAAAAAATATAATGCCTAGAAGAGAAAAATTACAATAACAGATTAAGAAACCAGTAGATACATTTAGTAGCAAATTAAACGGCTGAAGAGAATTGATGCATCTAAAGAGAAGTCAGAGAAAGTGTAGGGAGAGTCAGAGAGCAGAGCTGGGGAGGAAAGGGAGGGTGTGGAATAACGAGCATGGGTTTAAGTGGCTTCTCAGGAAAAGGATTGTGAAAATGAGGCAGAAACAATATTCGAGTGATAGAATGTGCACATTAAAAACACCTGTTCCTGGATACAAGGACTGCAATATATTCAATAAAAAAATAATAGAAATAAATTCACAACTTATAAAACTCCAGAGAGCCAAATAGCAAATATCTTTAAAATGAGCCCTGCAACTCAGGTTATTTTCCATGTATTGAGAGTATAAAGTTGTCATTTCAAGAGTGACAATGGAAGGTAAGAGACAGTTTAGTCGAAGGTTGATAATAAATTCACCCAAATTCTTTTAAAAAATTCTTAATGCTTATTTTTGAGAGAGAGAGGGAGAGAGCACGCGTGCATGCACAGGAGCGAGCACATGGGGGGCGGGGGGGGGCAAAGAGAGGGAGACACAGAATCTGAAGCAGCTCCAGGCTCTGAGCTGTCAGCACAGAGCCCGACACAGGGCTCGAACTCATGAACCACAAGTTCATGAGCCAAAGTTGGACACTTAACCTATTGAGCCACCCAGGTGCTCCTAAATTCACCCAAATCCCTAACATAGTAAAGTCATAAAATGTTATTCCTTGCTCACCTCTCTGTTCAATCAGGACAGGATAGGACGTGAATCTTGTATAGATTCCACCTGGGATGTGTAGCCAGGTAGTAGGAAACCGCAGGATTCTGCAAGATGGGTTGGAGAACTATATATCACAGTGGCCAGAACCCTGATATGTTGTCTGTACCTAATTACCAAGAAATAGAGAGAGGGAGAGAGAGGAGGGGAGGGAAGGAGGAGAGGGCACAAAGTCACTCCCAGTCACCAAATTCTGCTTAAAGTCAAGATCTTTAAATAACGTGTAGTCCTTGCTTTGGGGAGTAAGAGAATTGAATAAAAACACAACTTCCTTTTCTGTAGCATCATGGTAATCCAGAGAGTAATGATTTTCCTGCTGTGGTTGAGAGGGAGCTGCCGCTAATACTGTCTCTTTCCTGTTTTTCTCTCTAGCAGTTTTCTGCATTGTGTACAGTACTTCCCATGTTTCATGATTTTTACCACATCTGAAGTAGGCATTTGGGGTTAGGTCCGTCTGCAAAGCAACATGTCTTTCTTAAGGGTCTCCTGCCAGTGGAAGAATGGGTTGCTAAAGGGTGTATAAAATTAAAGTTTCAGAGGCCAGGGGCGCCTGGGTGGCTTAGTCGATTAAGCATCCGACTTTCGCTCAGGTCATGATCTCGTGGTTTGTGGGTTCGAGCTCTGTGTCCGGGCTCTGTGCTGACTGCCAGCTCAGAGCCTGGAACCTGTTTCAGTCTGTGTCTCCCTCTCTCTCTGACCCTCCCCTGCTCACGCTGTCTCTCTCTCTCTCCTAGAAATAAATAAAAATAAAAATATTTAAAGTTTCAGAGGCTTTTTAAATTTTTTAAGCTTATTTATTTTAAAAGGGAGGCAGGGAGAGTGAGCAGAGGAGAGACATAAAGGCAGGGGAGAGACAGAATCCCAAGCAGGATCCATCCACACCATCACCATGAAGCCGGATGCGGGGTTCCAACTCAAACCTTGAGATCATGACCTGAGCTGAAACCACGAGTACGATGCTTACCCCACTGAGCCACCCAGGCACCCCTAAAGTTTCAGAGGCTATTAAAACAAATCAAGCTTGTGGGGTTTTGACAATCCTCTCAAAGTATACATTGACCTTGATTTGTACAAGATTATTTGTTTCCATCTGCCAAGAAGGATATCTGGAATTTTTGTTTCATATTTGGAAAGTCTGCTTCATTTCTTTTGGTTTTGGTCCTTTCTCTTTTTTTTCCCCGCTCTCTGTCTCTGTCTCCTTAATTCAAGCCTACTCCAAGCTTATAATTCTGATCTTTTCTCAGAGTTATTTTATTAAGCTGGGTAATTTCATTGGTTACAGCATTTGGGTTATGTTAAAACATTTTCCCTGAGTCATTTTACTCAACTGAGTAATTTGGCTCAGGCTTTGTCTTCCGAAGCCTTTTTTACATATTATCTGTTTTGTCTTGAGGGTTTCTAACTTTAGAACCTCAATTACCAAGGCTTTTATATAACCTTTCTTTTTCTTTTCTTTTCTTTTTTTTTTTTTTTAATTTGGCTTTCAATCTGGTCAAAAGTTTTGTAAACTCCAGTCTTTTCTCCACACATTCATACGGGCAGTCAAGGAAGCCAGCAAGGGGTTCTAAGCTTCAGTGTTGAAGTGTCATCCCCTGGAGGGTAGACTGAACCTGAATCACCAGTGTTACTGTGAGGTCATCAATGTTACTGAGTGGGCCATCGGAACGACAGCCTGGGGGGCAGTTTAATTCAGCGTTTCGTGATAGTTTAACACAGATCTCCAGTCTATCAGTGTCTCCCAGATTGTCGAGTCTCTTATCCAGATGTTGAATACATGATACCTTTCTTCCTTTAGCTACTTTTAATTAGCTTCTTTCCTTTTTGTCCAGGATCACACAGTAAACCTGAATTTTTAGCCTGGGCTTGATTTTCACAACTCAGTATAGGTTTCCCCCACTAATCTGAAAGTAGCACATTCTGTGAAACCTTTCATAAGCATTGAAATGGCATAAGGCAAAGACCCAGTTCGCATTAATATGTACGGAAACATTTTTGAGCATTTCCAGACCCAAGAAATAAGCTCTCTCAGGCTTTTCTGATACGTTAAGATACGTCTTGCTAATGGATGTACTAAACAAATTGACCTAAAGCATAGGTGCTCACAGACACAGTTCAAATCTGGTGGCTTGCAGCTAAGATGCTGAGTGCAATTCCTGGAGAAGGATGTGGTCAGAGCCCCTCTCCCTGCTCAGTGCAGCACCGCCTCTGTGCTGGCTTCCAGCAAAGTAAATGCCAAAGGCGAATTTTACCTTTTTTTTTTTTTAACTTAAGAGAAAATCCTCTTAAGGTTTCTTTCAGATAGCAAACACAGATACCATTGTAGGTCTTATAAAACTGAAGTGAAGTAAAGTTAACTTTGAAAAAGCAGGGGATCCCGGCGACTTCATCTAAGGGGGAAAATATATCCATGTTTGCATGGAAGTGAGAATGCTCTGTACATATGGAATCTCAGTATCCCAAAGCCCAAAACAAAGATGCAAAGAGATAAAGAGAATCATTTGAAGCCCAGTGGTTAGATGACCAACTCCATAACCTCTTCATTTTCCAAGTTGATCATATACTCTGATTCTTTACCAAGAAAACCCAAAGTCTTTTGAGTCATGTTACACTTTAGGCAAAGTGGAAGTGATCAAGAGGAAGGATTGAGTTATAGAATATAAAAGCAAACTGTCTCACTTCTCTAAGCAGAAAAGTTATTTCCACAGTTCTCAACGTGAACATTGAGTCTTCCCCCTGGGCACATAATGAGCAATCAATAAATTCTAGTTGATTTTTTTTTCATTAAAGAAAAGAAAGACACATGGCTTATTTAAAGCCCATATATAAAACTAAGGCATCTGTACAATTTTATTGCTCACTGCGGTGGGCGAACTATCAGGGATTGCTAAAGAGATGGTTGTTTAAATAGAAACATGAAGGCCACTGTATCTAAATATTAGAGTGCGTTTGCATGTAAACTGACTAATACATGTTTAATTTATGCTCAATAGTAAATTAGAACTACCATCAGGACACACTCTGCTGAACTGAAAATCAAGAGAAAAAGCTGTTACATTCATTTCAGGGACTAACTTGTATCTGAAACATGGCTAAATGGATAGCAATGTGTTTAAAATGTGGACTCGTTTTATGGAAGTAAAGCAAAAAAAGCTTCACTAAGACATACACACTTATCGGGGCGCCTGGGTGGCTCAGTTGGTTAAGCGTCCGACTATGGCTCAGGTCATGATTTCATGGTTTGTGGGTTCAAGCCCCGCGTCGGGCTCTCTGCTGACAGCCACCTCAGAGCCTGGAGCCTGTTTCAGATCCTGTGTCTCCCTCTCTCTCTGGCCCTCCCCTGCTCATGCTCTCTCTCTCTTTCTCAGAAATAAAGAACATTAAAAAAAATTAAAAAAGACATACACACTTATTAGAAATCTGAGTTACTGACATCTTTTCCGATATGTCTATCAGCATCCCAAATTATAATCTCATTAATAAATATTAGTAAACTCATCATTCTTTAACTGTAAAAAGGAGATACCTTTTTATATTTAAAATGTTGCATATTTAATTCTAAATCCCCAAGAGCAAAAAGATAGAATGTAGCTTTCAGAGATATCTCTGAAAATTTTAGATTGTTGCCTTTATACTCCTGATGGAACTGGTCATTTGAGGAGAAAAATTGCACTCACCAAAAAAATTATTGTACTTATTAAAAAATGAACACAATCAATGCAGTGTGATTACTGGACCTCAGTTAGGCTCTTCCACATAGTGGGAACAATATGGAATTCTTACAGCTTTTGTGTGATGAGAAAAGTCTGGATGCTTGAGTAGAATATATTATAGTACACATTTTCTAGAAATTGTACTGGCTGAGGTTTTTCTCCCCTAATTTTAATACACAAATACCAAATTTAAATAGATATTTCATCACTGGGTTGACCTATCACATAGAACCTTGCTTATAACCCCCATGCTAGAGGCTTCCCCTAGGACATGGAAACAGCATAGATGAGTCAGCGAAGCAGAAAGACAGGAAGAGTTTAGTCCAAACCTTTTCTTTTCAAAGAGAAAAGTCGAGCCTACTTAGATCGATTTCCAAAACCTCATAATCAATGGCAGAGTAGAGAGAAGGCCTGACAGTAGCACTGCAACATCTATCTACTCAGTTAGGGACTTGCACACCACAGATGTACAGTGAACCGTCTCCCCAGACCTTCCGAAACTAACTGCTTATCATACAGCGATAAGCATTATTAGACAATGTAATCATTCTACACAAATATAAGCCGATGGCAATCCTCACCATTAGGTCATCAATAAAAATCTCAGAAGTATGAATGTAAGAGGTATTGAATTCCTAACAGTATGACTCAGTGACCCATTCTTTATATTTAAAAAGTTCCATGTTTATATTATTGGCCCTGCAAGTATCAATTTTCTGAGATATTTGATGAGTAAATAGGAAATCCATTTATGTGATTCAATGAATGAAACGTCTGTCAACTAAACAGATATCTTAGGAGGCAAAGCACATTCAGTGGCTCATTTAGACCTCTTGTTCTACTTGAGATTGACTCTATT
Source organism: Proteles cristata cristata (assembly GCA_017311185.1). Lineage (NCBI taxonomy): Eukaryota > Metazoa > Chordata > Mammalia > Carnivora > Hyaenidae > Proteles > Proteles cristata. The sequence goes on from JAESUZ010001602.1 coordinate 58,538, forward strand.
AAGCTGAAGACTAAATATAATTGGCCACACATCCAACATAAAATGTAAGGATAAGCATTCTATTAGGCATCTGCTCTGCATGCCCAGTTTTATGATGTACATTATTTTAAAGTATGTTTCATTGGTTAATTTGAGTCATTTCAATGAAAATGGAAATGGAAGAATACTAATTTTTAACAAACAGCAAAATAACATTTTAACAAAGAGACTATCTCCCAACAAGTCAACATATGAAAGTTTAGGACAGGAGACAACCGATAAATGACTTCTCTTTCTCTGCTAAAAGGTAATTACACAGAACTAAAAGAAAATAGGATTTATAAGCATAGGCATGTAACAGACTTGGAAAATAAGACAGAAGCTATAAAACAAGGTATTGTGATTAGTCCAGTGGGAGTGTTTTAGCTTACGGTTATAACATATGGGTCTACCTTTACAACATGATCTAGCAGTACACTTAAGAATAGATTGTTTTAAAAGTTTAACCAGAGTGGAGTAAATTAGTTTGCTTAATCTGAGATTTTCGTAAGAGATCCAAAGACAAATAATATGATTTTTTGGATCCTTACTGTGTGCTTGGCTTTAGTACTTTAAAAAGTTTCTCACATGCGGGGTGGCCGGGTGGCTCAGTTGGTTAAGCGTCCGACTTCGACTCAGGTCATGATCTCACGGCTCGTGGGTTCCAGCCCTGTGTCAGGCTCTGTGCTGACAGCTCAGAGCCTGGAGCCTGCTTCAGATTCTGTGTCTCCCTCTCTCTCTGTCCCTTCCTACTCACACTCTCTCTATCCTTCAAGAATAAATAATTAAAAAAAAAAGTTTCTCACATTTGATTGACATTGTAGCCATGTTGATATCACCACATGCCTTATCTACACTTGAGGAAGGTGAGATACATAGAACTTGCCTATGGTCACGGTCAGTAAGAGAAAGGGCTGGGGCTTGAGTCCAGGACCACTGGACTCCAAGGTTCAAACACTTGCCCATTATGTGCAGAGAGACAGTAGGGAAAGGAGCAAGAGACTGGTTAACTCCTATGAGAGAAACGCTAGCCCACAGATATGTAGGTGTTAGCTCTGTGGACATGGAGACCAACTCATTATTTAATAATTCACTGAGCAAATATCCATTGAGCTCCTAGGATGTGTCAGATGCTTTTCTAGATGCTGGAAATATTTGTGAGAAAGCGGCAATGTCCTTATCAGCACAGAGCTTACATTCTAGCCATGGAGGCAGGTACTAGATAAATAAATATATAAAGTGTACATTATAATGCTATGAGTAAGTGATGAATAGAAAGTTAAAGTAAGATTAGATATTGAGTGCCTTGATATATATATGGCTGAAGAGAAAAAGCATTCCAAGGAGGTAACATTGGAGTAGAGGCATGAATGAAGCAAATGAGATAGTGAACCATGAAAACATCAACAGAAAAAAAAAGTTTTAGGCAGAGAAACAAGTAATAAAACCTGAGGTAAAAGGGCAAAGACAATATGAAATGATAACTTATAATAATCAGGAGACAGACCATGACACTGAGTTTATGAAAAGAATTTGGATTTTGTTCTTCACAGTATGAGCAACCATTGGAGGATAGAGAGATGGGAGTCCCATGATCTTATGTATATTTTAAGAGTTTCAGTTTGAGAGCTATGAAAAACTTCATAGTAAATGGCCATGACTTGCAGTGGAAGCATCTGTTAGGGGGACGGGGCAGTGGCAGAGGCCTCTCTTAGGGGGATTAGGCCAGTTAAAAAAAAGATACATTAGTATTTCATTGTTTCTGTATGTGGTATGAAACTAGACAATAAATATCACAGTGGTGAGAAGTGGTCTGATTCAATATACTTTTCATTATAAATGCAAATGTATTTGCTGATGAATTAAAAAATCGAGGAAAACTCCATGTCTTGACCTAAACGTTTGTCTTCTGATAAAAATAAAACAAGAAAAATACTAACCTAGAGGAGAAACAGATTTGGTGTGAGGAATAGTCATTAAGTGTGGGCATGTTAAGTTTGAGATGCAGTTCTCCAAGTGGAGACATTGAATAGAAAGTTGGATGTATGACTCTGGAGTTCAGAAAGAAAGTAGGGCTGGGGACTTACCTTTGTGGAATTCATTGAATTGGTGTTATTTAAGCAATGATACTAAAAGATTTCACTGATTTATTTTTTTAATTTTTTTAATGTTTTATTTCTGAGAGAGAGAGAGAGGGAGGGAGACACAGAATCTGAAACAGGCTCCAGGCTCTGAACTGGCTGTCAGCACAGAGCCTGATGCACAGAGCCTGATCTGTGAGATCATGACCTGAGCCGAAGTTGGATGCTTAACAGACTGAGCAACCCAGGCGCCCCAAGATTTCACTGATTTGAAGACCAAGACCTGAGGCCTTATAGCTCTTTGCTTTGGGAAAGTGATGAAAGATTCAGTCATGGAGAATTGAAAGAGTCGCAAATGATGTAAAGTGTGTGATGATTCGAATGTGTGAAATAAGTGTTTCAAGAAGGGAGAGATCAACTATGTCAAATGTTGCTGAGGGGACACAGGGCATGTGGGCTAAGACTTTGCCATTGATTTTGGGAACATGGAATTGTGGCCACCAGAATGACCTTTCATAGTCCTAGTGGATATGAGGAGTAGAGAAATAGGAACAATACTTAACCTGAATTGTTCCAGAAAAAGGGTAGAAGTTCAAAGAAGCTGCCCCCAACCAGGATAGTAGTATTCCCTCTCCCAGAACAGCAACCCCCTACTCAGTCCCCTGGCAGAGGTCACCCCTGACCCCAAGGCAGCTGGGCAGAGCAAGTTACAAATGAAGTGGCGGCAAAAAGTGCAGTGTTTGTGATCAAAGACTGGGCTTCTGATTTGAAGAACTGGGTTCAATGTTTATTTGGTTGACTTACCAAGTTGGTTACCCTTCACAATTTTCTTAACTTTTCTAAGACTTATTTTCTTCTAAAACAAAACTTAAAAAAAATCTCTTGCCACATAAACTTGTTTCAAGAGCTCAGTGAATCGTATTTTGGTGGTTGTTATCACCGCGGCAAGAATAGCAATAGACGAGACCCACTGAAGGAGTACCAGCGCACAGAGCATCACCCCCGTGCACTAGTCCATTTCTACTCTGAAACTAGAGTAACTTTTATGAGTCCAGATGTAATTTGCTTTAAATAACTCTTTGAAAATCACATGCTGGAAACATAAATACCAACATTCATAACATAGGCTGCTCAGCTCTGCACCTTCCGCACTCGTCTGACTTGGTCGTTTCACGGACAACGTCTTCCCGCGTGCTCTAGAGCTCCAGATTGTGTGTTCTCCCTTTAAGACCTGATCTGTGTAGGCTCCGCATGTCATTTGTGCACTCTGTCCAGAATCTTAAAAGCTCACTTCTCTGTGCAGTTGTGATATTCTAGCTCAGACATCACTGTCCATGGAAGACTTTCTTAACCAGAGTATTTGGGTCACATCCGCCCAGCCATTCCCCTTTGAAACTCTTATTCGAGTTGTGATTGAACAGTAAGTTGAGTCAATCCCTGATTTATATGCTTGCCTCCCATTAACTTATAAATGGGAAAGGGCTGAAACAGAGTCTGTTTTCTTACAAGTGTGCCACTGTGTCCCTAATTCTGAGGCCTTGTGAAGGGACGAGAAGTTGGCAGTAATGATATGCTACTTCTGTTAAGGGTAGAGATGACGTCTGGGTGATATGCGACAATGTAATTAGGTTGCAAGGGATTCTTTCTTTCTTCCTCTCTTCCTCTTTTTCCCTCCCTTCCTCCTTTCCTTCCCTCCCCCTTTTCCTTGCTTCTTTCCATATCATAGGGTAATTCATGTCCTCCTGAATTCTGCCCCCCAGTTTTGGCAGAAAATTTATAATTTTTAAAGTTTTAGTTGATTAGTAATGTAAATATAAAGCAAAACCTAAGATTTAAGAATTTGTTCACTAAAAGAAAATGAAAGGGATTATTAACATTACCACTTTTATTACTTCCATGTATGATGAGTGAATGATGAGTTCTATAGTAAGACTGGCTCTAAATTAAAACCCAGTCGATGGAAATGACTATTTTATTTTATTTTATATTTTATTTTATTACTGAAAATTGAAAAATTAGAGTACCACCCATAGTCATCCAAATTAAAAATTCAGATATGAAGTGAAATTAAAATATAACTCCCTATCTTAGATTAATGCCACCTAAATAGAAGTATATCTCATTCATAGATAATATACATTTTTTATTGAAAGTCAAATGTTGTGATTGAAGGTCATAAAATTAATGCTAAAAAATTTGACATATAATTAATAAAAATTTTGTGTTAGTAGGGATTTCAGCAACTAATAAAGTATCAGGAAAACTAAGGATTCCAAATAAAGATTTAACAAATATAAACATCCACAGAGAACTTTTTCAATAGAAAAGATTAGAGAAGTAAGAAAATAGTTTATAGGATGTTATAAAAATTACAATTTAAATATGCTGTCATGTTACAAAATTAAATGATCTAAAGATATAAAAAGAAAACATTAAATGTTTTTACTTCACCATTTAGAAATATGTGACTTGGGGCGCCTGGGTGGCTTAGTCGGTTAAGCGTCCGACTTTCACTTGGGTCATGATCTCGCGGTTCGTGGGCTCGAGCCCCGCGTCGGGCTCCGTGCTGACTGCCAGCTCAGAGCCTGGAGCCTGTTTCAGTCTGTGACTCCCTCTCTCTCTGACCCTCCCCTGCTCGCGCTGTCTCTCTCTCTATCTCTCTCCTAGAAATAAAGCGTTAAAAAAAGAAAAAATATGTGACATATTATTGATTCTGTCCCTAATCTACTAAAATTCAAATGCCAATGGATTTTTCTTGAGTTTTCTTAGTTAAGAAAAATCTATTTCAATAGCAATCTCTGAAAACATACATCTTTTATTTAAATATAAAAATTTTTATAGTGCATTGAAAGCATTTAGTAAATCATGCATATATATCAAACTTATTTAAATATTATCTTAGAGAAAAGCTTAGAAAAATCTTGTGCCATCAGGATCATGATTATTCTACCACATATTACCTTTCTAAAGATTAAATAAATAAAATTTGGACAGTATTATCATTTTAAAAAGTGGTATGTGTGTGTGTATGCACACACTCTTAAAAGGAAATCATGCTGATTCATATATATATTATCTGAGGACTGAGAATCTAGTAGTGTGGGCCAGGTGCAGAAGGAATTGAAACATAAACTGAAAAACTGAAGTTATTCCCACCTTGCTCTTGACCTAAAAGGGCACTATTTTTACTGATGTTGCTGAAATGCAAAGACAAAAATTAAAAAGATAAATCACTTGTAAAATATTGAGCTACATTTTCCTCTTGTCCAAGCTGCCGCTGGATGTTAAGGAAAGCATCTGGGATATTATTAAATAACTTCCTGCTTTAATTATTCAAATACCACCTTAATATCTTGGAACAGCTAATTCAGCTGGCTAAACTCACTGGGATCAGAAAATGTTTTAAAAACTATGAAACTCTATTATAACCTTAAAGTAACTGAAAATTATGAAAATAAGCTTTAATGGTCCATCTCATGAGAAATACTCTAGCTCTATTTTTTAATACGAGTAATCATTAACACCCATTGTAAATGGTATCATGGCAATATAAACTTTAAAAATTTAAATTCTTTGTAACGAGAATTTGGCTATTTTAAATATGCTTCTCAAATAATTGAGGCTTCTGGCCTTGCAGTTCAATAATGTCCAGATAATACCATTAATGTATTTAAATGCGTAAAAATGTATCTCATGACTTTCTGCAGACCATCTTCCATCTTTTTATTTCATGAATGTAAATGGCCTCATTAGCCAAGATTGCCATGGGCATAAAGCACCAACCAGGTCTAAAAGTGCATCTTTAAATGCTTTAATAATTCTTGGGCACCTTTTGAGAATTTAATGTTTTCTTTTTAACTGTCATTCATGAAATTAACAAAAGAAAAAAGAAAATCACAGCACAGGAGGAACAAGGTAAAACTCAGAAATTCGTGTTGGAATGCAAGCGTGGTTCCTCTGTCTCCTAACTAGAGATACTGCTTAAAATTGTCTGAAAAGATTTTAGAGGGAACTGAAGAGCCTGGATTTTTGAAGTAACTTCTCTAAGGGAACTTTTGAATAAAAAAGAAAACTCAAAAAAATTCCTAAGGGAAATAGGAAAGTCAGAATGACAGAATTTTTACTACCCACTCCCCATCTGTCGTAATTTTTTGTCATAACTTGTAATAAATAGATGTGTTTCTAATTGAGATTCTAGTGAACTCAAAGAGAGCCTGAGTGCACATTTGGTATTTAATGGGGAAAAAGCACAAAATCTTTTGAAAAGTCCACAAATTGTTTAATCAATCAGTGGTTAATTTATAAATCAGACTGGTAGCCCCTCAATTAGTATGAGTTTAAAAAGGTATACAGTAGTGGTACTTAACAGTTGAGATGAGATCACCTATTTTATCCAGTGTCAAGTAAGTGTCTTAGCTCCCCTCTTCCAGTAATCTATTTTAATGGGTGCAGGAGACTAGGCAATTTTACTGTTAATAAGATAAGACCACGGGCTTCATCACTCAACTCTGTCATCTTCTACCCATTGCTTATAGCTGAAATCTCATTATCAAATTAAAGGCTGTAAAGAAACTTCTCTTCTTTTTATAACAAACTATGCACTTTTCAGGCAAATTATATTTTATATTAATAATGGGCTAAGGCACAGGAAGTCATGACCTCACTGGGGTCTGAAAGTCCTTGAAATAACTAGAATGTTCTTGATGACAATGTTGAGTTACCCTGGACAATCTAATTATGAAGGAAGTGCTTTCATCCAGTCTTCTCTTCTGATACTCAGGGCCTAATATTTACTTAATCCATGACCCAGTCAGAGAATGAAGCTGGAGAGACCAAGGCAGTTTTGCCTGACCCCAAGGCCAATACGTCTTTCACCCCAGCACAAGACGGGCCATCCTGGGGCCCTCATTCATATGTTGCGTTCTCAGCTGAGAATTTGTTTGCTTGATTCTATTTTCCAAAACTGAAAATAATTTACTATTTCTTTTCTACCACCTTTCTAAGTGGCTACACCATTTTCTTTATTCAATATTAATGATACAAAAAACGTTTTATTTTGTAAATAAAATTTATTCAAAATGAAGCGTTTATTTATAAGGGTAGTAAATGTTAGATTTGTTAAAGTCACTTTTGAGCATAACAAAGACACAAAAATCACTGAATGGAATAACATGTTATTTTCCTTAAAATTGCTGCAGGAGACAAGAGGAGGTTAATTGTTTGCGGTAGTTTTGAGTACTCTCCCATCTCTGAATTTCTCATGTCACAATCGATTCACCTCTATAATACCTTCTGTCAGGTTCCTTTTCTGAGGAATTTCCCCCATTTTGGAGGCTGGATTTCCTGCAAGCACTGGTTTTGGAAGGGGCTGTGAGTTTTCTCTCCTCAGTCCATCTCTCCTCAGTCCATCTAACCCAGTAGGGCAGAATGACCTAGGGGCTAACCGAAAGGGTCTATAGACAGTTATGTAGGGATTAGAATTAGGGTTCTAGTATGTACCAAGCAAGAACATGGACAAGTTGATTAATCCCTACAAGCCTCAGTCTCATCATCTACTAAAACAAATAAACATAGAACTTACCTTCTTATTTTATTACCAAGGTATACCCTGCAAAATGTTATTTTGAAAATATTTTGTGAGCGTTTGCTTATATATAGTCTAGTAGATAATGGGATTATAAAAGTGAAGAAAATAGTATGCCCATTCATAAAATGTTTGCTTCTTATTTGGAGATCCATGCAAGTCTGTTCGAAGTTAGCCATGTGTGGAGAGTTATATCAGATGTTACAGGAAATGTAAGAGAGAAATTCCTTGGAAGCTGATGGGTAGGGCACACTGCCCAGTCCTCACTCTTATTGAGTATTTTGGAAAGTAGTGGTGGAAATGGAGGTGGGAAGAGAGGAGATGAGGAGAGCCTTCTGGAAAGATGTTTAGAATATAATCTTTGTCTATGACAGTGGTTATTTCTACCCATGTTTCCCATTTAGTGCAGCAGTATCTGTCTTAAAATGGAGATGATTTGTTATAGCATCAATAGGAAAGTAATCTGTTTAGCCACTCTGATTGTAACACATGTGCTTTGTTTTTAACTAAACAGAAGTCTAACATCATCTGTAATCACTCATATCTACAAGAATAATGTACATTCTTATGGACTCTAAGTTTTAAGTCTCTGTTCTTTTATTTTATTAACTATATTACAATTTTCAAATGAATGGCTGTTTTTTTAAACCCAAGCATTAAAAAAATTAGCACTAATCAACTAAAATTTTGACCTCCTTTTATTAGATACAACAGAAATACTAAAATAAATAAATTGCACTGATAACATTCATTGCAATATCAGATGGCTTACAAAATGCTCAATGCTTTTCTATAAAGATGGTATAGACTATCCTATTAAGAAGTGACTTAAAGAGGTGGGTAAAATGTAAGTAGAAGATAAAGTTAACATAAATGTACATTCCGTCTGTAGTTGAAAACTGCCAGTTAATCGTCTTCAAAAAAACAATGTTCATGAATCTGATGATGAGTTCTATAAAGATAGAACTCTAATGCTCATATTAAACCTCTGGGGACTAAATTATTTAAAGAATGTCACACGTTTCAAGAGCTCTTTTCCTTTTTTGCCAAATTAACTCTCACTTGCCCGTCAGGCAAATTCACACACCACCTCTTGGAAAGTCTTTTGAACTTCCTTACACCATCTCTCATCTCCATTCAACTGAGTCTGATTTATATGCTCACATATTATAACATTCCATTAGAGTTGTTGGTTTACTATCAGTTCTTGCTATTACTTTCCTCCATTCAAGTAATGTCATTTATTTTTATCATTTGCATTTCTTAGTACAGTACTTGACTGTAATAACTCTTAACAGAAGTTTGTTGATTTGATTAGTGGCAATGTTAAGCTAAATTCATTTTAATGAAATTCATGTTGAAGATCCTGGAGATTTGAATAATGCCTCTTCCCAAAGACGTCCACGTCCTAATTTTCTGAACCTGCAAGTATGTTACATTACGTAGCCACAGGATCTTTGCAGATATGATCATAAGGTGATAGAGCATGAGACAGGAGACTATTCTGGACTCTGCTGGGGAACCGCAGATGTGAGGAAGGGTATTTAAACATGGAATAAGGGGCAGGAAGGGAGGGTCAGAGGGAGATGTCGCTGTGGAGAAAGTATCAGAGATGAAATGTCACTGGGTTTTAAGATGGAGGGAAGGGGCCTCTAAAACTTGGAAACAGCAAGGGAATGGATTCTCCCCTGGTATTCCAGAAAGATACCCAGCCCTGCTGAAAACTTGATTCTGACCTAATGAGGTCAGTGCCAGACTTTTCATCTCTAGCAATGTAAAAAACTTTCTGTTACCTTATGGACTCTAATATAAGTTTTAAGTCTCTGTTCTTTTATTTTATTATCTATATTACAATTTTCAAATGAATGGCTGTTTTTTTTAACCCAAGCATTAAAAAATTAGCACTAATCAACTAAAATTTACCTCCTTTTCTTGGATATGACAGAAATACTAAAATAAACAAATTGCACTGATAACATTCATTGATACATCAGATGGCTTATAATATGCTCAAAACTTTTCTATAAAGATGGTATAGAATTACTTATTATAGTGTTATAATTAGATGAACCAGGTGACAAATTATGCTATTTTTAAAACCAAGCTTATTCTATTCAGTTTTAAAATAATGAATAACACCGAAACTATTACATTATAAATATTAAATGGTATAATTCAACATGTACACAGATATGTTTCAGTGTGTGCTCACTTATACATGCTCTTGATAATTGTTCATTGACTAAATTACTATTTCCTAGCTCATATATTTCTTATATATAGCACAACTTTTATAAATCTTTCATCACCCACCTAATCATATTAGACAAACTGTAAAAATGGAACAGTACACAATACCCTCCCTCAAGTCACAAAGCTCCACAATATGAATGAGGTACTTGTGCCAAAATATATGTGAATTGTATCTGAAGATAAAATGGATAGTGGACATCATTTCTGTTTCCTGCAGTTATCTATCAAGAAATCAAATCAAATTACTTGAATATACATGATACCTATGAAAAATAAAAATATGTCATTAAGAATATGCATAATCAGGGGCGCCTGGGTGGCTTAGTCGGTTAAGCGTCCGACTTTCGCTTAGGTCATGATCTCACGGTTCGTGGGTTCGAGCCCCGCGTCGGGCTCTGTGCTGACTGCCAGCTCAGAGCCTGGAGCCTGTTTCAGTCGGTGACTCCTCTCTCTCTGACCCACCCCTGCTCACGCTGTCTCTCTCTCTCTCCTAGAAATAAATAAAACATTAAAAAAAAAATTAAAAAAAAAAAGAATATGCATAATCAATGGCATTTCTTCCAATGACCAGAAATGATTACTAGATTCCATCAGAAGCATCTACAATCCACGACTCAGATGCTGATATTGTTGGTGACTCCCTTCCACTGGGCTGTAGTCAATCTGAGGACTAAGATTGGATTTGATATGCTCAATGTTGTCTACCCAGCCCTGGTCTAGTAACTGACACAAGGCTAATAGGAGCCAAATGAGAACTTTTTAAATAAATGAAAAAAATAATTAATGCATTTCAAAACAGGATATGGAGAGGCGAGTAATTTTGAGAGAAACATTTCCATTAAACTACCTTGAAATTCTGATTATTCACTACAGGCAATTCTCTGTCATTTACCAAAATAATATGTTCATTTATTACCTTCCCTATTTTTTTTTCTTGTGGAATACTCTTTTGGGTGAAGATTTAATTATATTTCATTTAAAAAACCTGAAACACAGTTGTTAGATGACTTAGCCAACCAAAACTCTAGGACTAGGTGTCAGGATTTTCTGATTATAATAAAAATACATAGTTTCCTTTTAACTAGATTCATGTTTCAAAAACAACCTGACTTAAATATTGACATGATATCTTTTGGCATTCTGGACTAGTACCCATTTTCTTTTATTTCTCTTGTGGGACATAATCAAGTTGCTGTCACCTTAAGATCTCAAGAGCTGAAAGACCATATAAAAATTGAATAGTTTAAGATGACGTATTCCAAGACCATTAAAAAGTTTATATATTAACAAGCAATGGAAAACCTAACATGGTGTCAGTTCAAGGTAGAGAAAGAAAGGAAATGTGCTGAGTTTATCTACATGATGCCAACATCATTTTTTTTTTTAAATGTTTTATTTATTTCTAGGATAGAGAGACAGCGTGAACAGGGGAGGGTCAGAGAGAGGGAGTCACAGAATTTGAAACAGTCTCCAGGCTCTGAGCTGGCAGTCAGCACAGAGCCCGACGCGGGGCTCGAACCCACGAACCGCGAGATCATGACCTAAGCGAAAGTCGGACGCTTAACCGACTAAGCCACCCAGGCGCCCCTACATGATGCCAACATCATAACTTCAAGATTTGTATGAAGGAAAGTTAACAATAAGTGACAGAAGGTCAAAAAGAAACATTTTAATGACATAGATAAAAGTTAGACTTACGTTGAAATCTTAAGATTTAATATTTTAATAAACTTCACGAAGAAGACATAGCTTAAATTATGTGTACAAAACCCTGGAAATATTACATAGTTCTGCTTTAATCTGCTTTTGAAGATATACTTTGTATAAAATAAGAATTTCAAATTCTCAGTGCATAATTTGACTAATTTGAAGAAACATATACAGTAATGAAACCATCACCATGAAATCATTCATTTTCATCACTCAGAAAATTTTGTAGGCAGTGTCCCTACTAGCCCCTGATAACTTTGATCAACTGTATTTCCCTGTGTATTTCCCTGTATTTTCTGCTTGTTACAAATTCATATAAGTAGAACTATTTAACCAGTAGACTTTTGTGTCTTGGCTTCTACCACTTAATGCTTTTGAGATGCATCAAGGCCATTGCATGTATCAGCATTTGTTTTCTTTTTGATTGGTTCTTATTTTTTGTCTTCTACCAACTTCCTTGCCATATTTGAAACAAATAGCTTTATGAAAAAATGCTTTCAAATAAATGGTATAATTAATTTAAAATAAGTTGCTTTGATTTGGACTCCAAAGGAAGGCTTCCCAACTTTCTGTGTCAATGTCCCTTTCCCACCAAGAGGTAAGGCCATAGGACTTTTACTTTGACTCTCCAGTTCTAATACAGGACCTAAAATAAATTCATGTGCTCTTTTTGGCTGATCTTCTTTAATCCGATTACTCTCTTATACACAGAAGATTGACAAAATTATTTCCTCAAATCTGTTTCCCTGAGCATCTGACCCTCATCTATCTTCTTCTTGGTCATATCCTCTATAATAGCCCACAGATAAGTCTGTCAAGAACTGTGGAATATCTAAAAATTTTTCCTCCCTGCTAGTTAACAAGGTAGCCTGTCACGTTTACATCAATCCTGGTAGAAGGCGTGACGCAAAGGACTTTGTTGTCATGGCAGAACAGATTGCAGGAACTTCAGGTTGTCTTATTCCTCCCTCCCCTTTAAGTCCCATGAGGCAATAGGGGTGGACCTGGTAGATGATGTAGACATGGTGGATTGAGTTACAGCTGAAGCACTGTGGCCTTAGGAGACCTCAATTTTCTTTTTCCTTCTTTTGTAAATTTTTTAGTTTAAACTCAAGTTAGTTAACATACAGTGTAGTATTGGTTTCAGGAGTAGGACTCAACGATTCATTGCTTTCATATAACACCCTGTGTTCATTCTAGTAAATATCCCCCTTAATACCCATTCCCCATTTAGACCATTCCTCACCCACCTCCCCTCCAGTATTTATTAGTCTTATGGTTTGCCTCCCACTCTGTGTTTATCTTATTTTTCCTTCTCTTTCCTTATGTTCATCTGTTGTGTTTCTTAAATTCCACATATAGTTAAATCATATATTTGTCTTTCTCTGACTTATTTTGTTTAATGTAATACACTCTAGTTCCATCCACATTGTTGCACATGGCAAGATTTCTTTTTTTTTTTTTATTGCTGAGTAACATTCCATTATATATATGTACTACTCTTCTTTATCCATTCATCATGAGTTGATCGACATTTGGGTTTTTCTATAATTTGGCTATTATTGATAGCATTGGTATTGGGGGGCATGCACCCCTTAGAATCAGTAGTTTTGTATCCTTTGGATAAATACCTAGTAGTGCAATTGCTGTATTGAGGAATCTCCATACTATTCTCCAGAGTGGCTGCAACAGTTTGCATTCCCACCAACAGTGCCAAACTGTTCTTTTTCTCTGCATCATTGCCAACATCTGTTGTTGCCTGAGTTGTTAATTTTAGCCATTTTGAAGTGGTATCTCATTGTGGTTTCGATTTGTATTTCCTTGACGATGAGTGATGTTGAGCATCTTTTCATGTGTCTGTTTGATATGTTCTAAAGATACCTTCTTTGGAAAAGTGTTCATGTCTTTTGCCCATTTCTTCACTGGGTTGTTTGTTTTTGGGTGTTGGTTGAAAAGTTCTTTGTAGATTTTGGATACTAACCCTTTATCTGATATGTCATTTGTATGTATCTTCTCCCATTCTGTCAATTGCCTTTTGGTCTAATTGTTTCTTTCACTATGCAGAAACTGTTTATCTTGATGAGGACCCAAAACTTCATTTTTGTTTTGTTTCCCTTGCTTCTGTAAACATGTGTAATAAGAAGTTGCTGTGGCTGGGGTCAAAGTGGTTGCTGCCTGCTTTGTCCTGTAGGATGTTGATGCTTTCCTATCTCATATTTAGATCATTCATCCAAAAATTGTAAATTGATTCATTACAAAATTGTAAATTTTGAATTTACAATTGCACCAAAAACTGTAATATACCTAGGAATAAACCTAACCAAAGAGGTAAAAGATCTGTACTCTGAAAGCTATAGGAAGCTTATAAAAGAAGAAGATAGACAAAAACATGGAAAAATATCCCATGATCATGGATTGGAAGAACAAAAATTGTTAAAATGACGACAGTACCCAAAGCAATATACACATTCAATGCATTCCCTATCAGAAAAATACCAGCATTTTTTATAGAACTAGAACAAACAATCATAAAATTTGTATGGAGCCAGTAAAGATCCCGAATAGCCAAAGTAATGTTGAAAAAGGATAACAACGCTGGAGGCATCACAATTCTGGACTTCAAACTGTGTTACAAAGCTGTCATCAAGTTGGAATGCTATAGGTATAAAAACAGACACATAGATCAATGAAACAGAACAGAGAACCCTGAAATGGACCTACAGATGTACAGCCAACTAATCTTTGATAAGGCCAGAAAGAATATCCAATGGAAAAAAGACAATCTCTTCAGCAAATGGTGCTGGGAAAACTGGTCACTGACATGCAAAAGAATGAACTTGGATGACTTTCTGATACCATACACAGGAAATTCCAATTTTTAAAGAAACTACAAACCAGCCCAATCCTTGCCCAGATAGAATAATTGACTTTAGTTTCCTAAGCAGTAGCCAAATCTATCATCTGCCCCACAAGGAGACACTATGTTTGGTGTACATATGTCCTTAAAAACTACCTAGTATGGGAGCTGCTATAGGAATAGTAGAAACATAAAAGACTCACCGAGAACTTTTCTCAACCGTGTCAAATTTCAGAATCCCAAAATGTAGCATCTTCCTTAGCTGGCAAATGTGGTTCCCATTGATTTCTTTTTTTTTTTTTTTTTTATCTTGGTCAACACCATCACCCAACGTAAAATACATGAGAATCCTACCAAAATTTGTTATTTTTTAAAAACAATCCCAATACTGTTATTGCCTCATTCTTGGAAATTAAACTTTTATTAAAGTCTACATACTTACCAAGATCACCTCCTCTTCTGCATGCTTATTGCATATCGTAAATTCATGTCCTTGTAATTACTGTCCTGAACTGCTGTGGTAATCTGGACTAGTGGTTATCAAAGTGTGGCCTCCAGACCAGTGAGCATGGGTATCACGAGAAGAGTTTAGAAATGCAAATTCTGGGGCTCTCTGAAGACCTATAGAGTTTCTACAGGTGGTTTCCAGACTTTGCTTTACAAATCTCCCTGGTGATATTGATGTATATCAAAGTCTAAGAGCTCTTTATTATATTATCTCTACTCTTACTTTTCTAAATAGTTTCTATTATCAGAGTTGGCCAATAAAAATACAAATCTAATGTATTATGTATATTTAAAATTTGATAACATCTTCAGGGATCTGGGTTGCTCAGTTAGTTGAGCATCCAACTTCAGCTCAGGTCATGATCTCACAATTGGTGAGTTCAAGCCCCATACAGGTTTTGCTGCTGTCAGCATGGAGCCTGCTTTGGATACTCTGTCCCCCATTTTCTCTGCCCTTTCCCTGCTTGTGCTCTCTCAAAAATAAATAAAGCATTACAAAAAACCCCAACAACTTTATAACATCTTCATAACCAGAGGGTAAAGTCCAAGACTCAGCTTAGGTAAGCTCCTTCCACAAATCCCTTCTGGAAGCCTTAGCCTGTGGAAAGCCCTCCTCCATACCCTCAGAACACCTGTACAATTTTTAATAAAACACTTTAGAGGTAGTCAGAGCTTAGGCTTAAGTTAGGCTCATCTGGGATTGAATCTTTGCTTTACCATGTACTAATTGTACATCTTTGATGAAGTGATATAGCCTCTTTAAAGTAGTCTCAACCTAGGGGCACCTGAGTGGATAAGTCACTTGAGCACCCAAATTCACTTCAGGTCATGATCTCATTGTTCATGAGTTTGAGTCTCAGATCATGGTCTGCACTGACTGACAGCTCAGATCCTGGAGCCTGCCTTGAATTCTGTGTACCCCCCGCCCTCTCTGCCCCTCCCCAACTAGTACTCAGTCTCTATCTCTGTCTCTCTCTCGCTCTCTCTCAAAAATAAATAACAACATTAAAAAAATTTTATAGTAGTTTCAACCTCTGTAAAGTTGGGACAGTAATGACATCTGTCTCAGAGTGACTGTGAGTATGTAATTCAACCACAAATATAAACCCTTAGGTCTAATACATTCTGCTTTGTGTGGACAAATTTGTTTTTTATTACTTATGTATTCAATAATTACTGTTCATAACTGTATTTTTGTTACTATGACTAATCATTATTGTGGCTGTTATTCTGACGACATTTAACATACTATGTTGCAAGTATACGCTTTCCTATCTGTGTTCTTCCTAGTCTGATAACAGCAACACTGACCAATAGTGTGTTTTCAATTAGCGTTTGTGAACTAAATTCAGTTAATGCATGTCATCAACCAAACATAAAAAATACGGTATGAAGGGAATAAGCAAATAAATATAAAACCTATATAAATGGAAGCACGTTCAGGTGACTTGTAATTCATATGTTTAAGTCGCTGTAAATGACTTAATTACAGGTTTCCCTCACTATCCAAAAGTAGAGCAACTTCTGGAAACTTTGGCGAAGCCAAGAAGCAATTACTATTAACTTATATATTTTTGAGTATTTGCAACCCCTCCTCCCCAAATAACCTCCCTTAGGCTTTCCTGAGGCCTTAGGACATGGATGCACAAAATAAATGGAGAGAAAGCAGAAATGCTCACAGACACTGTTCAAGGCTCTGGCACCTTGCCTGAGACGGTGGGAGTAGTTCCCGGGGAAGGAGCTGGGTGGCGCTATTCTCACCGCTCAGGATGTGCCTTGTCTGTAGAAGGGCTTGCTGGGGAATAAACGCTGAACGCTGTTCCCACCTTTCCCCTTTATGCTAAAAGGGAAAATCGTCTTCGAATTTCTTTAGGATAGCCAAAACAGATATTCATGTGGGTCTTTTGCAAAAGCAAAGTTGTGTAATGTGAACTCTCAAAAGTGAGAAATGGCTGAATTTCAGCTCATATCCATTGGCCACTTATGTGCTGCCCTTGAGAATACAAAGACTGATAAAACATAATTCTTCTCAAGAAGTTCAAGGCCTGTGAGGAAAGACATACACATAAATAGATAAATTACAGTGATGTATTATATAAGGATAAGTGCTATCGCAGTTGCACAAAAATAATTTGACAGGCCTACAGCCTTGCCAGGAAGAAGTTGGGGAAATGTTATATTCGAGCTCATAAAATAAGGTACCACATATTGAGGATATCAAAAATACAAACTGGCAGCAAAGCGTATGGTTTAGTCTCTTTAAAGCCTGTTCTTTACTGCCCAATAAAATTGGCGACAACAACTTCCTGTTGCATGGAGAAGAAATAACTCACTCAGGAAATATTTCTCTTCCAATTGGGACTAAGGATTGATAAGATCTTGACAAATGCTGTGTTGGGAGGTTTGCCAAGAGATATTTCTAACTGAGTAGCACCTCCGAGAAGAAGGGCGTGCGTACACATCAGAATCAGGGCAAGAACAGGTCTGCCCTTCCAAAAGTAGAGCTCGTTAGCAGAGATGATGTTGTGCTTCTCAAACTGGACCCGTTTTCATGTTCTGAGAATCATCTCAGAGGTAACTGAGGCCATCAGACATCATGTATAAAAAAATGACTAGGAACATCGCACATTGAATTATCCACAAAAATGAATAAAATGAACGTCCCCCATGAAGATTTTTAATCTTCACATTTCAAATATTCATGAAAATAAAAGGTTGGATTTTCTGAAAGCTTGAAAATGTACCTATGTATCTCAGCTTACATAAGACACTCTTTAAGGCCTGAGAATGTCACCAAACATTGTCCCTGGAGATCCCATGACAGTGTCATTGTAAACCACATGAAAATGGTGAATTCTTAACCCCTGAATTTTATAAGCATTCCACTTCGTAAAAATTGCAGACCGTTTAGCTTTCTGCTAATCTTCAAGTTGAAATATTCACTTATTGACTAGGCTTATTTCATCTAAGAGAGTGGTTTTCCAGCGTTCAGTACTTTATTTTAAATCTGTGCATCCTTCTAAAGCAATACTACAGGGAAAAACTCCAGAGTGCACCTGATATAGAGCCCTATCTGCTACTTTATATCACCTTTAATAACCACAAATTTTCTTATAAAATAAAATCTAAATTGTATTTGCCAAGAGTTTATAAGGACATACTAAAAATATGTGGACCACCACCTAGAGGTGCATCCACTTCTCCATGCCCCACAGACATCTCTCTATGTGGATTAGGACACGTCTGCTAAAGTGAAGTTTTCTGGCTTTCTTGGATCCTCTTGCGCAACTAAATATGTTTCTGCATAACACTCCTAAATGCTTCGGGCCGTATATTATTCTGCTGCCTCTCTCTGATGTCATGGTACTGTGATAAATCATCACACTGCACCGCTGTTCTGATGAGCTGTTGGTTCAGCATGCCATTGAAGCTGACACATGGATGATGTATGAGAAAGGCATACTGATGATGTTTTATGCCGAAGATGGTGCTGCCCGGGGAACAAAAGGTTTAGGAGAAAATTCAACATAATTACCCGATAAAAGTCAACCCGCACACAGCATGCTAGAAAATGCGTTCATGGGTATGCTAAATCAGTTCCCTTTAATGTGTGGTATTTCTGATACTACTATCATAAGCCTCCTTCCCTGAGCTATAGGTTGATCTAGTATAAACATTTTTTTTTTTTAGTGGAAACAAAAGCTAAAAGGGTGAAATTAAAATTTACCTGAAACTCAAATGTATAGATTAACTCTATTATTTTCAACTATGGGAGATTTGCCAAAGGAGTTAATTGGCACTGAAAGGTTTTTATGTATTATAGGAAAAGGAAATAATTCCTCTTTGTAATAATCATGCAGGAGGATTTTCCTAGGAAAATAATATCAGTGTCCTGGTTAAAATCAGGGACTACTGATTCTAATCAGGTTTACACTAAACCCTTACCACATAACATTCAAATGTCAGAGCCACCACCAAAAATCATGACTGGTGACACAGTGTACCAGATAATTCATTTAATTTAAAACTAACCACCTGATCCATATTCATCTTCCTAAGGAATCAGAATTAAGGTAAAAAAGCATAGTTGCTTCAGGTTATTGAGACCTGGAAGATTGACTCTTTCTATACCCAGTTCTCATAAAGTTGATACTGAATAAATATGTGCTGATTAGAGATAAACTCCATAATTACCTGTCTCTTTATGAGATCATCTCACGATGCAGTATGTTAATCAACCCAATCAAATTAATTGGATCAGCGGAGAATATTCTAGAGGAAAGGAGTTTCTTATTCTGTTTTAGGCTCTTTATTTAATTATATTCTGAGGTCTTATGAAGGAAGATATGGGAAAAGACCTTAGACTGGCATGCAAACTATTAATTACTATTTTGCTTATCTTTCTGGTAGAAGTGAGTTTACAGGAAG
The DNA here is from genome assembly GCA_017311185.1 of Proteles cristata cristata. Classification (NCBI taxonomy): domain Eukaryota; kingdom Metazoa; phylum Chordata; class Mammalia; order Carnivora; family Hyaenidae; genus Proteles; species Proteles cristata. Next base: position 77,976 of record JAESUZ010001602.1, read on the forward strand.
TTTAATATTTTTTCATATTCTGCTTTTATCTTCTATGAAAATTCATCAAGCATTGTAGGTACAGTTTAAAGAGAATTGTCAAAAGAACATTTTTGAAGCTTATATTTGCTAGAACTTTTAGAAAATGTGAGGTAGTCTCAAAAGAAATCATTAAAGTTATGTTTAGTGTTTGATTTATTTGTTTATCTAACTTCCTGTAAAGTTCTTAAATTAACTTTTCTCTGGAAAGTTTTACAACTTCAAATATCTCATTCTTATAGGGTTTTGGTAATCTCATAATGCTTTGCTTAAAAATCTTTGGCTATTCTCTACCATGTAAAACTTAAAACACCTTGACATCCTGGAGGTACAGCTAAATAGACCACTTCATGGAATAAACTTCTTTTATAACCATCTGCTTTCTGGTAGAGGTATAAGCCAACCAATCCTCAAAGTCAAATATGAACTCCCAGCTTGGGAACTAGAGACCTCTGTGGGTGATAGAGATGAAATGCCATATGATGCAATATTGCCTCTCTGTTCGATTACTCAATACCTTGTATCAATAATGATGTCTAATGGGTCAGTTTATATAAGAGCAGCTGGAGACAAAACCAATTGCTTGTACCTCTTCTGGAGTCTGGTCTTCATGCTTCAGATATTTTGGTTAAAAAAAGTCAAAATATATCGGGGCGCCCAGGTGGCTTAGTCGGTTAAGCGTCCGACTTTCGCTCAGGTCATGATCTCGTGGTTCATGGGTTCGAGCCCCGCGTCGGGCTCTGCGCTGATTGCCAGCTCAGAGCCTGGAGCCTGTTTCAGAGTCTGTGACTCCCTCTCTCTGACCCTCCCCTGCTCACGCTGTCTCTCTCTCTCTCTCCTAGAAATAAATAAAACATTAAAAAAAATTAAAAAAAAGAAAGTCAAAAAAGACTCAGAGAAATAAATAAAACATTAAAAAAAATTAAAAAAAAAAAGTCAAAATATAGACTCAGAAGCTAAAGGACAAAGTATCTAGAAATTGAATACAGTCCACTCTGACCCATCACTCAATAAACACTTTAAAAGCCTTCCTAAGTGGCAGGCATTGTGTTATCTACAATAAATTGATCTGTAGAGTTGGTAAAAAGAGCCATGTCATCTTGATACAGTTTTATTAAATAAAAAAAAACTTAGAATTAGTTTTTCAGAATATCTCTTATGTAGGAAAAGATACTAAATGCTATCCAAAGAGATCAGTTGATGCCAGAATTCTTTGAGAAAAGTAACATATCAAATAATATACTTGATAATTTTGTGTGAAAAATAAAACAGATTTTGTTCCATCCCATTTTTATATCTGTGGACTGTTCTGATTGTACAAGAGTTAAAGACCATTTTTTAAATTCTGTCAACTTTCATTAATTATAAAGAACATATGTTAGAAAAAATGAAGGAAACCAATTTGAAACATAAAGGAAGAGGGACCACTTTTTGTAATAACTGTTTGTAAACATAGTTCTCCGCTAAACTGTTTTAGCTTAGGATCAAACATGCGTTCTTACCCTTAAATTCTCTTCACCAAGTCAACATCAGGAATCATAGAAGTCTTAAGTAAATGGAGAAGGAAAGTCATTAGAAATAAAATTATGAGCCATCATCATTTATGCATTCAGTATTCACTTTTAGTATAATACATAGATATCTACGTATCTAACTTTGCATAGGTCAGTTTAGACATTGTGTATAGTTACATTGTCACCCAAATATCGGTGCTCAGTAAATGTGGGATCTTTCTGTTTCCTAGAAAATGCAGAGAATCTACCTCATGTGGATACAGTTTAAAGAATGTAAAGCACCAGAGTCAAAAAGCATCTTCATATGGGGAATTGGAGCATGCTATTCAAATATTGATTAGCATAGTTTAATGGAAAAGACATGTACTGGGATTCAACTAGACCAAGTATTAGTACCATTCCAACCACTTTTCAAAGTGTGAATTTTGTTAGTTTCTTAACAATTTTGAATCTCACGACATGTCCAAAATAGAAATAACACCTACATGAAAGGGTTGCTCCAGACATACAGGAAGATAACTTCAGGAAGTATAGTTCTAGCTGGAAGTAGGTACTCAAAGATGCTAGCTGTATCCCTGACTCACTTAAGTTGGTTTTGTAGATAGTTATCACATGCTTAGATAGGTGTCAGGGTATTCTGTTTTCAGACTTCATGTTAGGTTATTATTAACTTTAGTAATGTTGCAAATGTATAGCTACATTACGTTTACATAGCACAACTACTGAACTATCTAGACCTCAGTGACAATTATGAGCACAATATCAAAAGTAGAAGAGGGAAGTAGTCATAATTTGAGTCTAAAGAATTGGAAAATGGCCAAAATAATGGTTAACACTCGGTCTGTCCAAATCCAAAGCCATTGTCTTTCCATGACAGTAGGGGTGTGTGTGTGTGTGTGTGTGTGTGTGTGTGTAATTTGCCTCTCTGTACTTTGCAAGACTGTTTCAACCTAACCAATCTATATCAGAATCTAAGTGACTAGCTTTTATATACCAATAAAACTTTATTCCATATATTATCAGGTTACTTTTTGAGGTTCAGAACCATTATGTGATTTAAGTAAAAGTCTCTTGGTAAAAACTAATAAAAGATAGATTTTATACAACTTTTGTGATTATTAAATTCTGAAAACTATTCATAAGAAAATTTATGAAATATCATTTCTGCACAATATGGTGTGTTTTTTTAGAGGATGTCATTTTTCAATAGCAATACATGTAGCCTTATACATATGTGGTTCAGCAATTAAGCAAAAGCAAACATTAACAAAAATAAACAGATTGTGATCTAAATAGAAATGATGAAAATTGAACAGTGCTAAAAGAATGTTATTTAGCTAAAGTAGTAAAGTATTTTCAAATTATGAGGGAAAATATAGAATATAAACAGAAAATACCTTGTTATATTAAATCCAGCTTTTATTTTTTAAGTTTTTATTATTTTTTGAGTGAGAGAGGGAGAGAGAGAGGGAGGGAGGGGCAGAAGGAGGGAGGGAGAGAGAGAGAGAGAGAGAGAGAGAACGAGAGAACCCCAAGCAGGCTCTGCACTGTCAGTGCAGGCATGGGGCTTGAACTCATGAACAATGAGGTCATGACCTGAGCTAAAATCAGTAGTCAGACACTTAACTGGCTGAGTCACCCAGGCACCCCAATCCAGCTTTTAAATTATAGCAATCCATCTGCTTTTTACAAGAGTGATGATAATAAGTATCTTTAATTTTAATACCACAGTAAGAAATACCTTGATTTTTGTGAATATCATTAATACTGTTTTATATAATCTATATCTCTATGATCTACAAAAATATAGATATCCATATAACTTGAAAAATATTTCTCATTCCTACCCTCATTCATCAATATTTTAGAAGTCATTCACTTCACAGTAGCCTTTTAGTATGAAAAATCACATGACTATACCAGAGAACAGAGTTCAAGATTCACTAAAATGACAATTATTTTTCAGCTTGATTTCTTTTAAGACCATTCTAACTTTATTATAAATAGCCTGATTGATGATTCAGACTATATTACTTTGTTTTCCCGACTTCAGTTTTCTCTTTTCATCAAATGAGTCTTGTTATAAATAACATGAGCCAGTAAAGTGCTAAGGTGCGTATAGTAATGTAAGCGTCTATTATTTTGGTGCAAGCCTTGTGCTCTGATTTATTTTCTCATTAAATAGTGGCACCTTTAATACATGTTAGCTAATAAAAATCTCAAGAGAGTGTTTTGTTATAAATTTGTGTCTGTGTTGTAGAAGGAAAAGGAACTAAGGAAAGGCAGTCTGATCCCCCTCCCCCAGCCCCCCTCCCCCCCATGCTGCTTCATCTTAGAACAGGGTTTACAAACAGGACTATGGTTGCAATTGTTTTTTTCATGTAGCATTTCACTACTGCACTTACACACAAGGAAGTCCACACAAATTTCACCGAATCGTTCCCCTTGAAATATCCTTCTATAACAGTTCCCACTGTCTGTCTAAAGCATTATCTTCTCTGTTTTCAACTAGGTACTTTTTTATACACTTAAAAAAACAGAGGTGGACAGGAAGCATGAAGGAAGCAGACTGAGTGCTGTTAATCAGGGTTTAGATTTAAATCAAAGGGGAAAACTAGGTGCACATAACCTAAAAATGGTGAAGATACATGTCACATCATTATCTGGAGTGAATCTTGGTTGTAAAAAGCAAAGATCCTAAACCAGGAGTCTGAAAATTTGGTTGCAGCACTGACCTACCACTAACTAATATATGGTGTTTAGTAAATTATTTAATGGTCCTTGTTCTGAATTTCATTATATCCATATAGGAGATACAGAGTTTATAACCTTTATTATCCCTCCCAGCTCTAATGTTCTACATTGGTGGTATGACGTCATAAGAAAAATTAGAGGCAATCCATGTTTGTTTCAGCACAGTTTTAGGTAGAAGGATTTTTCTGGCAATGTGTAGATTAAAAAGCTCAAAACAGAACTAGTGAGTCACCAGCAGCTACAATACAATCTTGACCACAGGGTAATAACCACTCATAGGGACTATGAGATGCATCTGTTTAATACTCTGCAATTTGTTCATCTTCAGAACTGTTTGTGAGCAATCTATCTAATGCTCTGACCTTATACTCTAATATACTCCTGAGTCTCAGGTAATCATTGAAATAGGCAGCTATAATTTTTCTTTGTGTTTCTTTATGTTTCATGTTTTGCTTTACTTTTTTTTTTTTGGTTTTGAGAAATAGTAAATTTGCCTATTTCATCCCACAACGAATGGCCCACTATGCTCACAATTGAATGTGATGGAAATGACCATGCCTGTTATAAGCAGTATCAGGCCAGTTGTAAAACACACACACACATTCATCACTTCATCAACATTTGGCAAAGCAGGACTTCTGACTCACCAAAAACAAACAAACAAAAACCAAATAAACAAACAAAAAACTAAAAATAATCTCCTTAGATCAGGGCCATTTAAGCAAAGACTACGGTGTTGAGATTGTAAAGGAGAAAGTGCCTCAGAGAGGTGAGCTGATTTTCTTAGGTAGATTTTTCCCTGGAGCAAATAATAAATCTTGGCACAGGGTAAGAGATGAAAACTTTGTGCTTTGCCATAGTATAATGATGTGACTGAGGACAGGGACATTTTGTGATCATTGTAAGTTAAAGAGACAAAAAATTGGATTTGGGGGGCTCTCTCAAAGATAAAGTCTGTTTTCTTGACACGAGACTTAGTGAATTCTGATACCAAGCAGGGAAGAAGACTAAAACACTAAGCAAAAAGTCTATGAAAAGCAGAGTTTAAAGCAGCCTCCTGTGGTGATGAGACAATGGTTAGAACCAAAGAATTCCACTGAGTAGGGTTCTGATAAACATACAAGCTCTGTGTTGTGTGTCCCATGGGGATGCCCATAGCAAAATGGAAAATCACACTAAGTTTTACCAAAATTTACCTCACTTGTGGATTTTAAGCACTTAATAAGGGGTCACCTGGGTGGCACAGTCGGTTGAGAGTCCGACTTCAGCTCAGGTCATTGTTTCATGGTTCGTGGGTTTGAGCCCCACATCGGGCTCTGTGCTGACAGCTCAGAGCCTGGAGCCTGTCTTCGGGTTCTGTGTCTCCCTCTCTCTCTGCCCCTCCCCTGCTCACAGTGTCTCTCTTGCTCTCAAAAATAACTAAAACATTAAAAATTTTTAAAAATTGATTAAAAATCAAGACAGTGATTTCCTTTTTTCCTCTTGGAACTCTGATGCTGCTTTTTTGACCAGCCCAGAGGGAACAGGAAGATCTATTGAGGAATAATTCATGTGTCCAACCATTTCGCTACATGTGTCTCTTCCTGCAAGGAATTCACTCTGGACTTAATCTAACACTTATAAAATGATAACCTACAACACCAATACCCACTATGTATTCAGTCATGAGACCCGCAACAGCACATTCTGCCCCAAAGTGTCCCCTGCCCATAAGTATGAAAGATAGTATAAAGCAGTATAGTTCATATGTGAAAAATAGTGTATGTGGTAAATTTTTAAAAAACTGTCTACAGGCAAAACCTTAGAATTAATAGGTAAACCTTACAAGGAGTTGGGTATAAAGTGATTAGATAGCAAAACCCACTCATCAGAAGCAAAGAGATAGTCAACATTTTAACATTATGCTATTCAGAAAAGCATCAAAATACTTTATATAGCAAAGTCTAAATCGAAGAACACTCCAGTTGTAATTGAAGGGACTCTGAATAAAAGGAAGCATATTCTAATGTCCATACATTGGAAGCATCAATATTATAAAGATGTTAATTTTCTCTAAATTATCTAAAGTTTCAAACCAATCCCAACCCCAACTCAGTCTCAACTGTGTGTCCCCCTCTCTTTTTGGTGGAAATTAACAAACAGAATCCTAACTGAAGAGCCTATACATACAAAGGTCCAAAAACATTGAAGAGAATTTTGAAAATACCAAATTAGAACACTTACATTACCATATGTCAAGGCTGATTGTAAAATTACAGTCGTGAAAAGGTCATTTAATTTTATGACTTTCCTGAAAAATGAACATTAACCCACCTTCACATCACAAAAAAAAATCTACACTGAGTGTAGATTTATATGTGAAACGTAAAGGATAATAATCAGGATTTTAGAGGCAAACATGGGAAAATCTCTTCATGTCCTTTAGACAGCCAATTTTCTTAAGCAGAGCATAAAATGTGCTAACTGTAATGGGAAAAAAGTAAAATGTATTGCATTAAAATTAGGAACTTTGTTCTTTGAAAGTCATCACTAAGTAGATAACAATCTAAACCATACAATGGAAAGAAATATTTGAGATACACATTTTCAACAATGACTGAAATGAATAAATGATTCCTAAAAATCAGTTTGAAAAAGACAGAATAGATTTTTTTAAATTTTTTAAATGTTTGTTTCATTTTGAGAGACAGAGAAGGGGACAGGGGATCCAAAGTGGGCTCTTTGCTAACAGCAGACAGCCTGATGTGGAGGGCTCAAACTCACTAACCGTGAGATCATGACCTAATGCTGAAGTTGGACACTTAACCGACTGAGCTACCAGGTACCCCAAATATAGTTTTAAAATTTTTTAAAATGCACAATTTACAAAAGAAAATACCTATAAGCCAATTAAGACACTAAAAGATGTTCAATTTAATGATTGCCTGTGAAATGTACACTGAAATTCTAATGTGATGCTACTGTATATTCATCTGAAAGGCTAAAAGAAAAGAAGCAGATTCTATCACCTGTGAGGAAGCATGTGGAAGCAACCAGGTCTCATACAGTACTAGTGGAAATGCAAATTGTCTTAACCACTTTGGAAAACTAGCACCGTCTAAGAATCTGAAAAATATGTATTCCTTATGAACTAGCAATTCTCAAGACAGAAGGAATGTATAGGTTTGTTCACCAAAGGACCTTTTGTAATTATATTCTTAGCAGTACTCATTACAACCAAATGAGACAGAAATGCCTATAGATGGATGGCCCACATGTGACATATTCACATAGTTAATACTGTGTCTCAAAGAAGAAATGAACAATCCTTAGCAGCATGGATGGATCTCACAAATGTAAATAAAGCCAAAACTCAAGTAGTACTCAGATTTTATGATTCTATTTATATCTAGTCCAAAGCCAGACAGAGTTGGCTATTATGTTAGAAATCAGAATAGCTAATTGCCCTGAGAATGGGGATGGGGATCCTGGGGACCTGGTAACCTTACATTTCCTCTCTGTGAATAGTGGAATGTGAGCTTGGCAAAAAGTCATTGAACTGTAACTCACTCTTCTCTCTGTATTTGCTCCGAAGTGTTTAGCTACTAAAAAAGAAAGCAAATAGTTCTAGAGAGTCATGTGTGTGTTGCAGCAAGTGGGCAGGCTGGGAAGCTGGCGGAGATGTTTCGGAGGGTGCCCTGGGAGTCCACACCCTTGGGTGTAGGGGTGAGGGCGAACAGGGGAGGATGGAGAGAGATGGTGAGCTGGGATGCCCAGTGAAGGACTCAGCAGGCCTGTGTGGGAGGGACCCCAAGGCTGGAAGTTGATTCCCAGCGGATGGGGAAATAAATCTTCATTCCAGGAGTTTGGGGGCTCTCTGGGTGACAAGTCATAATAGCTACTGCAGAGGAAATTCCATCTGAGGACTTGAAAATAAAACATGAAAGGGAATCCGAACATGAAACAACACTAAAATAAGAAGGATACCTCCCATTCAACCATCCTAAATTCTCAGGGAAGGCCTTCCCGATAAAGAACCCTAATCTCTCATGAGGCAGTTTGAAATTTGTTTAAATTTGGCATCTAAATGCTGAATAGCTGCTGGAAAAAAAGAAAACTACTTTTCCCCTTTCAAAGCCAGAGGTATAATCTATAGCCCAGCACAAAAGATTTTTAAATTGCTGAGCTAAACATTTCAATTTCACAAAGGCTTTTGTTTCTTTCTCTCTTAACTTGTAGAAATCTTTCAAAGAATTCAGTGGGGTTAGCAAGCTTCTTTCATTTGTCACATTTATCATCATAAGAAATGAGACACGTTAGAAAATAGAAAATTCACCTTCTTAGGCAATTTAGCAAGGCTTAGACTTAATATTTTCCCTTATTCTAAAATGGATACTTGGACATTTTTGTTGCAGTGTATCATTTGGCAGTGATCAGAGCCATGGATGAAGCTAATAAATTGGCTATTATGGTTTGTTTCCTTAAGGTTGATTCAGATGGTAAAGAATGCCTCAAATATTTCCTCTATACTGGGTATGCATATTAACTACTCTGCCTATAATCATCATAAATCATCCTGTCCAGTAATGACACATTCTTCACATTAGTAAGTAAAAATTACAAGAGCAAACAAACTAATCTATATCAGGAAGGTACTTGAAGATTTAGTAAATTAGATGAAGCTGGAGCGCTATGTATATCTCTAACACCTGTCTGGATTATTTAGTTCCTACCCCTGTGCTATTAACACCACCTACATCTTGGGCCACAAGGAAATTCTGTTATTTTTAGATATCCTTAAGATTCTACAGGAAACTTGGATATGTACTTTTACTTGGAAAAGGCCAGGTTATGGTGTAACCAAATTCATCAACCCTGAATAAAATAGAACTTTCGTAAACTAAAGCATTTCTACCTCCCTGGACTTACCAAGGCCAAAGTCGTATCAGGTGATGCATTCCTTTCCTCTGAATTCTTGCCTATTCCTAGGATTCAGGATTGGCTTTCCACATTTATGAGTCCTTTCCATCTATGAATGTTACCATCATTAACTGAAAGCTTACACTGTGTCAGGTGCCTTTCTAAATTTTTCTATTCCTTGACCATTAAAGCCTCCCAAACCCCTATGGGATAGGTTTCTCTTTTATCTCTGTTTCAGACATAAACTCACTAAGAAATGACAATACCCAGTCCAGGTGTCCTCACAATGAGACAGTGGTGGAGGGATTCGAACCCAGGCTCCTGCTGGGCAGGAGGGACTCTGTCCTTCGTTTGTGAACTACGTTGCCTTTGCTTATAACATACTTTGAAAAGTAGTCTTCAAATAATTAGAATTCTTGATTGGTTGAATGTTTTCCTTCGTGGTATTTCCACATGAGTTCTGTAGAGTCGAAGATGTGTTTCCTGCTATCGATGATGACAGAGGAGACTGTGGACTGCACACCAGGTGCTCCACCAGGCTTTTCCGAGGCGAGGAACCAGAGCTCTACCTGCGTCCTGTACCAGTGTCATGATCACCATCAGACACCGTTCTGTTTTCAAACATGTGATCTCTTGGCAGGTGAAGCCTCATGATTTTTAATCATGCGATTAAAAGCTCTTCCCAGTTCCTGTCCTGAGGGTGAAAAGGCAACTTGTACTTTTTAGGTAATGACCGCTGGCTGCTGGTTTCCCTAGAGAAGGAAAGGAGAGGACCCCAGACGAGCTGGGCCTTCAGTAGATGCCTTTCAAATGAGAAATCCAGAGCTTCGTTTTCTTTTTTATTCCCAAAGCACTCTGCAGCATGGTCCGCAATTTTAAATGAGAGCCCTATAAGAATTACTCTAAATTAAGATATAATATTTATGCGGCGCCTGGGTGGCTTAGTTGGTTAAGCGTCCGACTTTCGCTTAGGTCATGATCTCGCGGTTCGTGGGTTCGAGCCCCGCGTCGGGCTCTGTGCTGACTGCCAGCTCAGAGCCTGGAGCCCGTTTCAGTCTGTGACTCCCTCTCTCTCTGACCCTCCCCTGCTCACGCTGTCTCTCTCTCTCTCTCTCTCTCCCCTAGAAATAAAAAAAAAAAGATATAATATTTATTATGATTTTTTGGGGCGGGGCAAACAAGTATTATAAATTACACTCTTACTAACTATACTGTCTCTGTTTCATCATCACCGTCACTGCGTTTCCTGGCTCGGGCACATGTAATGAAGAAAGAGTAAGATCGCTCACAAAATCAGTATACAGGTCTCACACAAATACGCACAGTAAATGAAGTTGGTGTAGACTGAGTGAAAATCGTGCCTTTCCAGAGGGCTGAATTTTCATGTTTAGGAAAATAATGAAAAATAAAAAAGTCTATTTCATTTTCTTTCTTTCCCAATTTGTAAGAAAAAAATAATTCATAATATAAATCATCATGTTTTCCTTACTGCCTAGAATCTAAAGGATATTGCAATCAAATTTTAAACTCAGTCTAAAAATAATATCTTTCGGTAGCTTATTTGCATTTTTCATGTCTTTGTTGTATATATTTTTTTAAGTTTTAGCTTCTTGTAAGAAATGAGTTCAAATAGGTTTTAGAAAGAGGTAAGGGATAGGTGCACCTGGGTGGCTCAGGTCATGATCTCACTGTTCCCAAGTTCAAGACCTGTGTGGGGCCCTGTGCTGACAGCTCAGAGCCTGGAGCCTGTTTCAGATTCTGTGTCTCCCTCTCTGTCTCGGCCCCTTCCCCGCTCGTGTTCCATCTCTCTCACGAAAATAAACATTAAAAAACAAAAAGAAGTAAGGGATAAATAAAAATACTTAGATTTAAGAAATCAATAGGCAGAAAAAATAAAATACATTGTGGATACGAAAATTGTACTTTGGTATAGAGAGAGATCATAATTACACAATGTTTATATTCATATTCTGGAAGTCAAACTTGTGCTACTTTAGTTGAGATGCAGGTATAAATATAAATATGAAGACCATGCAACCCTGATGATGTCCATTTTCCTTCCAGCTTTACTAGTCTGTGTTAGCTGCATATACCAATTTTATGCTGAAAATACAGTCATTGTAGCTATCAAATAAATTTCAATAGATGCAGGTTATTGCACAAAACAAATATAAAACAATTTTTATATTAAATTCACCATTACTTCTAATAAAAAGTAATCATTTTTTGCTGATCTTTCCAAAGAATCATTAACATATAGTCAGTGGGGGAAAAAAAGAACTTGAAATATCAAAGCTGGTAAATGGAAAGCAATGGGATCTGAAGTAGGTCAGCACTGAGTGTAGGGGCCTCGTGAACAGAGGGGTCCTTGTGACCTTGATTGTCCAAAGCTCTTTGGAGAGTGAGACGAAGAATAAGCATGTTACTTTCAGGTGTACAATAGAGTGATTCACCAATTCTATACATTATTCAGTATTCATTGTGACAGGTGTATTCTTAACCCCATTCACCTATTTTACTCATCCCCCACATGTCTCCCCTCTGGTAACCATCAGTTTGTTCTCCATAATTAAGAGTCTCTGTTTTGGTTTCTGTCTTTTTTTATTTTGTTCATTTGTTTTGTTTCTTAAATTCCACATATGACTGAAATCATTTGCTTTCTGTCTTTCTCTGACTGACTTATTTCACTTAGCATTATACCTGTTAGATTCATCCATGTTGTTGCAAATGGCTAGATTGCATTCTATTGTTCTGGCTCAATAATATTCCATTATGTGATATAGACCTATCTATCTAGATTGGACCTGTCATCTGCAAATATCTTCTCCCATTCAGTAAATTGCCTTTTAGTTTTGTTGATTGCTTTCTTTTATGTGCAGAAGCCTTTAATTTTGATGTAGTCCTAATCATTTGTTGTCACGTTTGTTTCACTTGCTTCAGGAGACATATCTAGAAAAATATTGCTACAGCTGATAAGAGAGAAATTACTGTCTGTGCTCTCTTCCAGGATTTTTATGATTTCAAGTCTCACATTTCGGTCTTTAATCCGTTTTGAGTTGATATTTTGGGTTTGATGAAAGAAAAGGGTCTGGTTTCATTCTTTTGCATGTTGCATTCCAATTTTCCCCACACAATTTGTTGAAGAGACTGTCTTTTTCCCACTGTATACTCATTCCTCCTTTGTCAAAGATGAATTGACCATATAACTGCAGAATTATTTCTGTACTTTCTATTCTGTTCCATTTATCTATGTGTCTATTTCTGTGCCAATACCATGCTGTTTGGGTTACTCCCGCTATGTAGTATATCTTGATATCTGAAATTGTGGTACCTCCAGCTTTGTTTATCTTTTTGAAGATTACTGTTAATATTTTGGGTCTTTTGTGGGTTTCGGATTGTTTGTTTTAGTTATGTGAAAAATGCTATTGATATTTTGAAGAGGATTGCATTAAATCTGTAGGCTGCTTTGGGTAGTAGAGACATTTAACAATATTTGTTATTCAAAACCATGGAATGGAGCACAGAATGTCTTTCCATTTCTTTACATCATCTTCAATTCCTTTTATCAATGCTTTATAGTGTTCAAAGTACAGGTTTTTATTTTATTTTATTTTATTTTAAATTGTTTTATTTATTTCTAGGAGAGAGAGAGACAGCGCGAGCAGGGGAGGGTCAGAGATAGAGGGAGTCACATACTGAAACAGGCTCCAGGCTCTGAGCTGGCAGTCAGCACAGAGCCCGACGCGGGGCTCGAACCCACGAACCGCGAGATCATGACCTAAGCGAAAGTCGGACGCTTAACCGACTAAGCCACCCGGGTGCCCCCAAAGTACAGGTTTTTAATCTCTTTGGTTAAGTTTATTACTACATATTTCATTATTTTTGGAATAATTGTAAATTGGGTTGTTTATTTTTTTTAAATTAATGTTTATATATTTGTGAGAGAGAGACAGAGCATGGGCAGGGGAAGGGAAGAAAGAGAGGGAGACACAGGATCCCTAGCAGGCTCCAGGTTCTGAGCTGTCAGCACAGAGCCCGACATGGGGTTTGAACTCATGAACCGTGAGACCATGACCTGAGCCGAAGTTGGACACTGAGCCACCCAGGAACCCCTGTATTGTTTTCTTAATTTCTCTTTCTGCTGCTTCATTATTAGTGTGTAGGAATGCAACGGATTTCTGAACATTGGTTTTGTACCCTGTTACTTCACTGAATTCACTGATCAGTTCTAGCAGTTTTTTGGTTGAGTCTTTTGGCTTTTATCTATATAGTATCATGTCATGTGCAAATAGTTGAAGTTTTACTTCTTCCTAACCAATTAGGGTGCCTTTTACTTCATTCATCTGATTGCTATGGCTAGGACTTCCAGTCCTATGTTGAATAGAAGTGGTGAGAGTGGACATCTTGTTTTGATCCTGACCTTAGGAGGAAAGCTGTCAGTTCTCCCCACTGAAAACGATATTCCTTGAGGGTTTTTTTTCATATATGCCCTTTATTATGCTGAGGCATATTGCCTCAAGACCTGCTTTTTTGAGGGCTTTTATCAAGAATGGATTTTTTTACTTTGTCAGATGCTTTTTTTTTCTGCCTCTGTGAGCCTCTTGTACTTTTAATACCACGTGTAAGGGTGATTCGCCTACTGTTGCTGCACATTGTCCTGTATTCTTTGAAATATCTGTGATTTATTTTGATGATGAAGACCCATGTTCTTGAAATACTACTGTATTTGTTACATTTGGTCTTGAGGTTATTGAAAGAAAGATGCAAGCTGATGCTTGCTTAACATCATTCACTGGTTTACTTTGACAAAATCCATGGTCCTTCCTTTGCCTATAAGGACATCCCTGGTCTCATTGTTGCTTTACTTCTTCCACTTAATTTTTATTTTTATTTATTTATTTTTATTTCTGAGAGAGAGAGACAGTGTGAGCAGGGGAGGGTCATAGAGAGAGGGAGACACAGAATCCGAAGCAGGCTCCAGGCTCTGAGCTAGTTATTAGCACAGAGCCCAACACGGGGCTCGAACCCATCAACTGTGAGATCATGACCTGAGCCAAAGTTGGATGCTTAACTGACTGAGCCACCCCGGCGCCCCTCCCCCACTTCATTTTTATTAAAGGGTCATTAAGCCCCTGTAAGGTTCCCAGCTCATCCTGCTTTGAGAACCCATAACACATAGAGCCACTTGGAGAGGAGCAAAAGCTCTCATGGTCCATGCTTCAAAGTATGCAGCAGCGTAGTTTAGTGCGAAGGAGAGACAGGAAGTGAAGAACTGCATATATATCAGGGCAAATATTATTGCACTGGAGAGGCACACAGTATCATGAAGGCTGATGATAAGGAAGATCAGCTTAATCATTTAAATAAATCTGTCAGGTAAACAAGACAGATATGATCAACTCTTTTAAAGATAATGAATCATAGATTGGAAACATATGGTCTTACTAGAAATGAAAGCAGTGCAAATTAAAATAATGAAATACTATTCTTCATCTATATAATTAGAAGAATTGACAGGTAATATTAAAGGATGGAGAGGCAGCCATGTGACATTGTCTCCTGCAGTTGGGAAGCAGTTGATTGTATGTGTCATGAGCTCTCAAAGTCTTCATAGATGTCTAGCAGTCTGTCAATGGTAGAAGAAAATTTAAGCAAACATTATGTATTTTTTTAATGTTTACATATTAATTTTGAGGGAAAGAGTGAGAGAGAGAGAGAGTAAGAGTGATCATGAGCAGGGAAGGGGCAGAGAGGGGGAGAGAATACCAAGCAAGCTTCACACTCCGCATAGAGCCTGACATGGGGCTTGGTTCCACAGCTGTGAGTTCGTGACCAGAGCTGAAAGCAAGAGTTGGTTGCTTAACCAGTTGAGCTACCCAGGCACCCCAAACATCCTGTGTTTCAGTGTTATTTACAATACCACAACTCTGATAACTGAATTGAGTAATGAATAAATGATTAAGCAAATTGTGCTACATCCATATGATCGTCGATTTGCATTCCAATTTTAGTGTTAACTAATAAAAATAGAAACCACTCATTATGTTAGGCAAAAACAGACAGGTTGAAAATCTGTATACAGAGCATAATTTTAGTTATGCGTCATTACTAGAGACAACTATTCCAAAATGATGGTGGTAGTTACCTCTGGGCAAAGAGACAATCCACATCTCTTATTTTTCAGTTTTCATTTTCTGTATTTCAAATTTTTGCTAACTAATGCATTATTTATAGACTATGACGCAAACACCATATCATATACCTACCTGAAGTTCTTTTATTAGAGCACTCACAGTCAGAATACAGGCTTCTTGTATATAAATGGTGACGGCATCCATGCAGGAAGTCATGTTGAAAGGAGACCAATTCATCCTAAGAGATAAGCCCTGCCTCTATCAGCGGTTCCCATCTTTGATATTTGGGTGGTACTGGGTCATTAGCATGATGCTTAAAGATGCTGACAGATGTTTGAAACAAAGTTTTTGAATTATTAGTGAAACTCCAAGGGCAGAATCAGATGATTCAATGGAACTCGTAATCTTAGGAAAGACTAATATCGAATACTAAATTTTAATGAAGTCCACAGTATCACTGAAATGCATCATTTCATTTGCCGTTAACCTTTCTGATACGCTACTCAGAGGTCTTTAAATTCTTAGGACAGGGTGCCATTTAATACCAAGGACAGGCAACTGTTTAATTTACATGAGCACAGTAACAGAAACATGGCAGAGGAAGAAATGTGAGGAATATATGTGAAGAAACATGGAAATTTTAGAGGAAATTATGAAAGGCTAAAAAAGCAAGTGATAGAGTGTTCTTCACAGAATTTAGCAAGCTAGTGATACTCCTATACATGTTTTAGATATAACATATCCTTCTAAAAACAGGTAATGCAACTTTTCAACTGAATAAGTCTCTTACAGATACCTGACAAGAAACATAATCAAATGGCACAACAATTTCTTCAAGTGCTTATTCAAATGAGAACCAAATCATTTAAAAGCTCAGGAGAAGTCCTGCAAAGGGAGCAATTCAGGTGTGAGGTCTGAGTTGGAATGTCGATTGTAGGGAGCTGGCACTGTACAAAAGAGTGATTTTGCAACATCATCTCTAACACATTTCGTGGCAACAGAATATTGTGAATATCAAAGTGGCACGCCACAGCCCAGGTTCAGATGGAAGTAGTTGGCATAGGAGTGTGATAGATGAATCCAAAACACAGGTCACTAGTCCACACAGAAGTGCAGATTTTGAGTTGATTTTATTTTTAGCTTTGTAGTTACTGTAATGGTGCCGAGAATCCAGAGGCAACGCTCCAGCTGAGAGGAAAATCAGTGCACTAATCATCTTCTGCTCTTTGTGACTCTCAGCCTTTCCCCAGCCGGGGCATCTGATCTTTCCTGGGAACCCCGTGTAATGCCTGCATCCTTAAGCAAGGTGATTTGTGGTCTTTCACTGTTGTAACAACTTCCCACAAGGTCAGGGCTTGAACACAACACAAATATATTACCTCACAGCTTGTGCGGGTCCTCTGTTTAGCATCTCCCAAGTCTGAAATCAAGGAGTTGGCGGGATTGGGACCCTCCCTGGAGTCGGTGGGATAGAATCTGCTAACAAGTTCAGGCTCTGGGGGGGATCCTGTAGATGCTGACGTCCATAACACTTGCTTGTCTTTGCTCCTAGACACTGTCCCCACTCACTCTGGAGCAGCTCCATCCAGGAGTGGGGGACGAGACCCTCTCATGCTTCAAGTCTCTCTGATTTTGCCATTTGCCCCATCTCTCTGACTTGAGTCAGAGAAAATTCTCTCTCTCTCTCTCTCTTTCTCTTTCCCTTCCTCCCTTTCCTTCTCTGCATTTTATTTTTAGGACTTCTATGATTATCCATAATAATCTCAATATCAGGAGTATGTAAGCATAATTACATATACAGAATTGTTTTTGTCGTTTAAGATGATGTATTAAGAGGTTCCAGAGATTAGGACACAGATACCTTTAGGGGTCCTTCTGTTTACTGAACAAAGATACTGGAGGGGTGTCCCATAACTTACTATTGACTTTCTTTTTTGGTATGTGTGCACTGAATTTACAAATAATTAAATAATTAGAATGAGTTGAGGAAATTCAACCAGTCCTATAATGTTTTGAATCTTTTCAGAATAGCTTTAATTGCTTGGTCATTTATGATTTACCACAAAAATTGTAAATCCATCAAATCCATCAGAGTCACAAGATTTCAGAGAAAACTTACTGCATTTGCTCTGTTTCGTTTATCAGGAGGCTGACAAAACTAACAAGCTGACAAGAATTATTCAACCCAGAGTAGCTGCTTTTCGGTCATTAAATTGAAGAAACCAGGCATATATAAATAACAGATATTCATTTCTCCCACAGAACACAAAATCTTTTCCAGATTAGTTAACTATATTAAACGTAGGGCTGACATAGACCCAGTTCGTGAAGGTGGTCTAGTTGTGAGCATGGAGACCATTTCTGTAAAGCCAGACCAAGTGCCCTGAGTCCATATGTTGTTCATGTTGGACCACGTGTGCTAGACCATAGGCTTATGTGCTAACATGGGAAGGTGTGCCTCTCTCTCTGGAACTGACTCCTACTCAGAGAGAATCTGAAGACCTTCTTACCAAGTGTCTTACCATCATTTCGGCCTTGCTTACCTCCTCAACCCTGTGTTCTAACAGTCATTGAGTCCCTGCATTTTTTTCTCTTTGAAGAAGCTATCCCTACAAATTAACTTATGAAAGACTAGCATTTCAGAATGTTTTCTCATGTTAGCATCCTGCCCATATTAATATCCTATTATTACTTTAGCAAATGCCTACCAATTTAGGGACTTAAAACATTACTAAATTATTTTCTTATAATTCTAGGGATTAGAAATTCAAAATGTATTCCACTGGGCAAAGATCAAATTGTTAGCATCACTTTCCAGAAACTCTAGGTGAAAATCCAATTCTTTTCCAGGCTTCAGTGGAAACCCACATTCCTTTGCTCATGGACTTCAAAGCTGGCAGAGTCCAGTGACGTGAATCTGTCTTAGAGCACGTCACTCTGACACTGTCTCCTTCTTCCACATTGAAGGACCCTTGTGATTATATTGGACACATCATTATAACTAGAATAATCTTCCTATTTTAAGGTCATCTAGTCACTTCAATTCTCTCAACTGCCTTGATTGTCACATAACCTAACACATTTATAGGTGTTGGGGATTTGAACATGGGCATCTTTGAGAGACCATTCATTTTTCAGCCTTCCGTACACTGTAAGTAAGGACACTTCAGGGTAACAAAATTTCTCTGAAGATATCACCATGAATAAGATAATTGCCTGTAATAAAAACAGTGTCTCCAAAGAAAAAAAAATAAGAAAAATTTATGTTAAAAAATCTACCACAATTCAATACCTTGTCTGTAATCGCCCTTAACATCTTGCTTCACTTGGCTTTTCTTTCTAGGTTAGACCAGCATTCTTTTATACCTGCAAGTTATCCAGCTCAATTTCCTCCCACACACTTGAGGGAACAGACATTTATCCACCCCTAAACTTCATAAATATATATATTTTTGGTAAAAATATCTAAACTAGGCAGTGTTTTTATGTTAGTCCAAATGATTAAAACTGAGTAACTCCTTTGAGATTTTCCTTATCTCCCTAATTCCAGATATATTCCTTTCTCTGTCATTATCTTTTAAACACTGAACCATCAAGATGTTACAGTGATCCTCTCTCACGTATGCCTGAGGCTATTTTTTAACTCACTCTCTCAAAGGAGGCAAAATAAAAAGACCTTTAAGAACACAGATCACTCTTTTTCATTGTCTAGCAGAGTAAGAAACAGTCATAATGTTTTACACGTTGTATTTGGGATAGGAAGATTGGTTTACAATGATCTTAGAAATAGGAAAAGTTTCATATTTGAGCTGTAATTCACATAGGCACTAAAATCTAATTGTTAAAGTACAAGCCCAGTGTACTGTTCATGAAAACATGAGTGATTATACATTGCATAATCAGCAAAAACCAATGACAATAAAGTTTTAATAATTTAACCAATGGTAATTATCATTTAAAAAGCACAAATAGAACATTTTAATAAATACCTCAAGATTTAAGTTACAGTGCACTTTTAAGAGGAGTTCCTGAAATTTCCAGTTTATGCTACCTAGCTATCCATCCATCCAGCTATCCACAGGGAGAGTAATACACCTGCTAATAATAATAGGGAAGCCAAAACTGATAGAAGAATGATGATTTAGAATCCTCAGTAAGCATATATTTAAACACTCTAAAATTATGAACACTTAATGTGTGTGACCTTTAAAAAACTCATTTGCTTTAGATTTAGTAAAGAGCCAGTAGTTAGAGGTAAAAGTGAGTTTTTGTGCGTTGCCTGGGTGGCTTAGTTGATTGGGCATCCGACGTCAGCTCAGGTCACGATCTTGTGGTTCATGTGTTCGAGCCCCACATTGAGCTCTGTGCTGACAGCTCGGAGCCTGAAGCCTGCTTCAGATTCTGTGTCTCCCTCTTTCCCAGCGCCTCCCCCCATGTTCTGTCTCTCTCTCTCCCTCAAAAATAAATAAACATTTTTTTTTTTAAAAAAAAGAAAATTTTGTGAATGTTTTCAAAACAACAAAAAGAATGAATTCATATTTTGGGCCACTTAAGGGCGTAGTAACAGGATATCCATTGCGAGTGGCGTGCACGAAAACTGGCCGGCTGGAGTATAAAAGCGCCGATTTTGCACCATTTAGTTATTTCCATGATAAAATGCTCTTGCCAGGGCCGATTTCATGCTAGCCACATGACCGCGCAGAATCTGCTCTCCTGAGCTGGTTGGAGCCAGCCTGTAGCCAGTTATCAAGCACTTAAAACATCATTCTGTAGTTAGTGCTTATCCATCACAGTCAAATCCCAGTGTCAGACAGACGGGTCCATAGCACAGCTCGCAGCTCTCAGCTATGATAGCCAACAATTAAACACCCTCTAGAAACTAGTTAACTCATCTACTAAATGAGGATAATAATACCTTCTTAATAATTTTGTTGTGAAGATTCACTTACATAACATATGTGAGCCATAATACCCACTGAATACATGAACAATATTATCATTGTTGCAAATCTGTTCTAGAGAATCATAGACGGCACTACCTCAGAGCTAGCATATCACAGACAAGTCCTGTAGAATATGATTCTCCTAACCACATAGCATGATGGACGAAAAGTTCAGGTAGCTTCGAGACTAACACAACACGCACACCTACATCTACAGCCCAGCACCTTCACAAAAACCACTACAAACGTGCCTTTTTAAGCTAATTTTAACACACAGGGATAGAAAAGGATGATAAATGTAAGAACGTGGCTATTTATAAACACCTTGTCTCTACATAGTTTGAATTGTTACTCTAAAATATATGGAAGTTTTACTTAGCAAAGACATTTAAATTAAATGCTTCAGAAATGATTTCCTACCAGCCACAAAAAGAAAAAAAAAAATCATACAGTATTTTGAAAATCGTGCATGATTTTTGAAAAGGCGTGCTGTATCTTTTAATACAAAGAGCCTCAAAGAAACATACTATTGTGCTTGAAAAAAATACTTATAGTCTATATTTCACAAAGTTGACTGTTTGAGGGCAATGGCATTTTCTTACAAAAGTAAGTGTGATATCTATAAAAAATGTTTAAATTTCACCTTATCCCAACTTAAAATCTGGACGTTATCCACATAATTATAATATTTACAGATATATAACATATATTAATCTATAAGGAATATAAATATATATTAATCTGGATGCTGTAATATAATACACCATATTGGAATATAATAAGCATAAGAGAAACAGATATGTATTTGTGTATTGGTGGAAAATGGAAGACTATGAGGCTATGTTCTGTTTTCCTGAAATCTCATTAGGTGGGTCTAGATTGGTTTCTTTTTCCAAAAATTTTAATACATGCTCTGTAAGGTTTTTTTCATTCCAGGCCTCATACTGATTAGTTGAATAAAGCCTAATATCAAGTCATTATTAATTTGTCCAATACTCTTTATTGCAGAAAACGTGTATTTGTATGCACATGTACCCATCACCATCCAAATCTACTCCATTTCAAATCTCACAAATAATTAGTTCAGATACTCTGTTTTCATTACAAAGAATATGTTTAATTGTCCCTGATTCCCGAATTTTACTTTATAAATTTTTTTAAGCTTATTGATTTATTTTGAGGGAGAGAGGGAGAGAAAGAGCATGAGCTGAGGAGAGGTGGAGAAGGTGAGAGAGAGAAAATCCTAAGCAGGCTCTGGTCTGTCAGTGCAGAGCTCAACATGGGGCTTGATCTCATGAACCGTGAAATTATGACCTGAGCCAAAATCAAGAGTTGGATAACTAACTGACTGACCCACCTAGATGCCCAGATTCCTGAATTTTAAATAGCATACAGTGACAGCTAAAGCTATCTAGCAATTCACCTAAAAATGTATTTGGTCCCAAATTTGAATACTGAATCCTCCAACTAGAGGTAATAATAATAATAATAATAATAATAATAATAATAATAATATAAAAATAATAACAGCAGCAAAATAGTCCTTATTATTACTTGCTATATGCAAACACTTGACAAATACTTTGACTCAGTCTTATTTCTCTTATACAGTCTGAAAGATTCATGCCTTGTGCTACTATTTATCTGTTCTAAACTATCCTTTAAGCACCACTTACATACTCATTGAATTTGGCAGTCTCTGCTCTTCTGATGCTTAGAACAAAGTAGACACAAGCTAAGAAACAACCAGAATTCCGAACAAGGAGATATAAAGTCAGGTTGAAATGGGCTCATCTTCATCACATTTATAAGAAGTTGTTCAGCTGCCTCCCAAAGAAAGGGACTTTCCAGTTAAGTTTTGAAAGATAAGTTGCAATTAACCAATGGAGTCATGGTAGGGGATCTTAGGTAAACATAATCGGAGATAAAGATCAGAAATGTATGAAGTGAGATCACTGGATTCATTCCTAGACTGTTTGTGTCAAGAATTATAAAAACAGAAAACACACTAGAGATTTCAGGTAATATATTTAATATAAATATTAGATAATTACAAAACTTTTAGACTGAGTGAGTTTCCAAAAGGCCAAGGAAGACTTTCAGTGATTTTAGAAAATTAGAATTGTCACAATACTTGCAAGAACCCAACACTGGTGACTTCAGGTGAGGCCGCATGGAAGTAGGTACAAGAGACGTCATCATCACCATGAAATCCGCCTGTTTTAGTTACTGTGAAATTTCTACCTGGTGTCTGTTGAGTTGCACCCACCTGATGTCAGAACATTGGTGCTTCCTGTTTCTATTCCACTGTCCCAATCTTTCGCCAGCGCCTTACGCTGACAGTTGCTATATTGGAACACTGCTGGCAGCCGTGTCTGAGAAATGTAGTTTCTAGCCCCTGAGTTATAGGAGAAGGGCTAATTACCAGCATGGGGATAATTCTGAGTAACCGCAGACAGCATCCAGCACAGAAGTCAAGGGTACATGTGGGGGCAGTGGTGGGGGAAGAGGTGGAGAAATCGCCAGAGCTGTCCACCCAAGGGGCACTATATATTAAGGAGGTGAATTTTATTTCATTGCAGAAACTATAAAAACCCTTTGAAGGATTTTAAGCAGGAAACTGGCACAACATGATCAGGTCTACATTAAAACATAATTGTGGGGACACCTGGGTGGCTCAGTTGTTCAGAGACCACTCTTGATTTCAGCTCAGGTCATGATGGCAGGGTCATGAGATTGAGCCCTGCATCTGGCTCCACACTGGCTTGAGTTTTTCACCCCCTTTCTCTTTCCCTCTCCTTCTACCCCTCTTGCCTGCTTACATGTTCTCTCTCTCTTTCTAAAATGATTTTTTTTAAATAATTATGAAGATTTCAGGTTGAATTGGCTGGGCTGGGGTGTGGGGAAAGGGAAGCAGATAGGAATATTAGCTATTATAGCAAATTAATAGAAACAAAGCTGAATTATCATTTACGATAATAGAGAAAAAGTAACGGTATCCCAGGTCTTATCAAGGAAAGAATATGCCTGGCCTAGAGATTGGTGAATGAAGAGAGAAGCCCGTGTGAGCTGCCAGGGTTTAGGACATGTGTAGGGTTGAGGTGTGTTTGCTGTATCTCTCACAGAGGTAAGCAGGCTGAAGGTCCTGTGGCCACTTGGGGCAGTTTCCTTTCTCTACTGATCACGTGAGCCATGCAATCCTTTCTCAACCTCTGCCTGTAGCCAGTCGCTGACATGACATTGGCTAAATGACATCATATGACTAGGGCTTTAATTAATGGTGGAGTCATATATGCTTCTCCTTTTTCATGAAAAGCACTGGAAAAATCACTGGGCAAAGTTATGGATACCTAATTCTACCAAGAGAAAGTGCGAGTTCAGAAAAATGATTTCACAAAGCACTACCGGTTCGCTCTATAAAATGACTACACCATTCCCATGGTTACCAGCAGTGCCTTGGCCTCTACTTCCATGCATTTCCAGCAATATCTGGCCCATCTGTCATGTTGGGTTTTTTTTCTTTTTCTTTTTCTTTTTCCTTTTTCTTTTTTTTTTTTTTACAACTGGAAGGGTATGGGTTGAAATCTACATGTTTTAGGAAGCATTTGTTGATTGAAAATTAGTTGCAATGACTTTTATATTCTTTTGAATCTTTTAGAGTTTGCCATTTATAAATTCAGGTTTTGACCCTTTTCTTGCCAATTTCCAGGAGTTTTCTTTTTTGTATTCTAAATATTAGAATTTCCTTTACCTTCCATGTGCACATGACATCTAAGCAGCTTTTGATATTTTAACCTTGTCTATACTATCCTTTTAAACAGAACTCTTTAACCTTGATATAATCAAATCATTAGTTTTTAGCTTTGTGTTATAGGTTTTGTTTTGTTTTTATCTTATTTAGCCAGTCCCATGTAGAGCTCAAGGACTTTCTTTAAGTAATATTACCTGTATGATAATACTTGTCACATTTAGATTTCTATAACACCTGGAGTCCAAAGTAAGAGTTAAATTTTATTTTTCTCTTTTTGACAAACCAGTTTGCCCTCAGCATTCACTAGTTCATTCTTTCTGATTTGGGGCTACTTTGTCATAAACTAAGTTATTGTAACTTTGTATTTTCAAGTTATATCACGACCTCTCTGATTAAAACCTGCAATGCTTTTGTATACTTTAAATGACCAATTCTTTAACATGTAATTTATTCTTCACATACTCTGTAAACCATCTACTGAGTTTCTACTATGCATCAGAATTGAATACTCTGTCTTCATTCTTCTTCTTGGCAGGTAGGACTTCCATTGACTGAGTCATGACAAATGTCATGATAGAGGAGAACCAGATTGCCATCAGAGAGTGATGGGGTGCTTATGGGGGCCTGGGGTCAGGAGAGACCATACTGAGGGAATGGCATTTTACCAGAGAAGGCTAAGTAGAACTCGGATGTGGGCAAACAAGGGACAGAAGTTCATGAAGCACATTTCAAGCAAATGAAACACTGTGTTGAAGGCCTCAGGGTGCATAAAGCTTATGGGCTGCCTCTTTACCAAAGCTGAAAGGACAAAAATGGCAGAATGTCTCTTACTGTATAGAAGTGACAGAGGTCTTCTTTCTTCATGGGCTCTGATCGTAATAATTTCGGGGGACTTTAGATCTCTGGCTCCCATGGTTCAGCTCTCAATGCGGTGTCAACTTTTCTCATTTCAACCAAAATGCATCACGATTAGAGTCAAAGAGTTGAATTATGCTGAGTAATAATCTAATATTTCCTCAGTACCTGGGCATCTAGTTATAGTTTCTTTGCATAAGTAAATCCATATTTATTTTGCCATTTGATTTTCCACATAGTGTTGAAAGCATTAGTTATAAATACTAAATTATTGAACTATGGAAGTATAAAAACAAATTTGTAAAAAACAATTTCTAATATTGAATTACTTTGAAAAGAAGCTTAAACATGAGTAATATTTAGCCCTTGATATTTCTGTGATAATAATGAACAGATTAAATGAAACAATGATAATTCAGAGATCATGGAACATATATAATGTTAACAAATAATTTATTCCAGGCTGAGATAAGCCAGACCTTGTTATAAATCATTGTATAGTTCAGTACACTAGTTTAGATTCTAAACAGAAATAACAGTCAACCATATGCATCCCTTTAGCACAGCCTTCACCTTTCTCCATTTCTATGTTCTGTTCTCAGTAATAAATTGAGTGCTGCTCAGGTCAGCCACAGAATGGAGCACCGAGGGGCCCTGAGTACAAAGCGATGTTAGAAGGTCAGCATGAATCATAGCCACTAATTTGGACTTCCATACATGAAAAAAGATAAAAGAGACAACCTATTCAGAATTTTCATATTATTCCCGAGCAGAGGACTAACAGATATAGACAAACTATTGATGTCGTGCCAAGCATTTATTTTTCCAATCCATAAAAGGTGATATAAACGTAAGTTCTCTCTCTCTTTTTTTTTTTTTGTTGTTGTTGTTGTTGCTCTGGCAGTCTTTGGAGAATGCACACAAAATGTGCTGCCAACCCGTACGCAGGAGAATTGAACTTGTGCCTTCAGAAGGAGAGAAGATAGGAAATGTGGCAGTTGGTCAGAATCAAGGGCACATAAATTTAGAAGTAAAAATACAGGATTGGGATTTTAAAGGCTTTAGCATTTGACAACATTTAGATGACCTTAATTTTTAAATAAGAGACTAAAGGGAAGAGCCCATCCACTGCCATTATTTACACATCACACTTCAAGGAATAGAGAAAATTTAGTAGTAAAAAGAATATTTGAGCTAAAACCAGAGGGCTTGTACTAGGGATAAGATGAGGGCTGAAAGAATGTTATTTTTTTTTTTCTTTTCAAACAGAAGCGGTCACCCTGTAATATGAGTAAGAGAAGCAATTAGCATAAAGAGTTTTCAACTGTTGTTAAATGATCATAGTATTTGAAGCAGTCATAAAGTTTCAATCATTATATATGGCTCTTACATATTTTCAGTGCACTTCATGGTCATTAACTAGCAATTAGCAGCTAAAGTTTCTTTCTCCAGGGAAATCGATGAAAATATGTTGTTTGTCCTTCTTACCAGATGAAATCTCCTATGTAACTTAGCTTGTAGTTTATTTAATTCCTTATTTTTCTCAGTATCTAGTGAAAGTCTAAACCTTATGATTTGTACTGGTGTATTTACAGAAAGATTTAAAACATCCATAAGAGGTTAGTGTTCAAACATTATTAAATATTTAATACTAAAGGGATGTTAAAAGTTCACATCTGTGAGCATAGCATTAAAGAACACAGCGAAAACTTATTAAGACTGTAGAACCCAAGCACCACAAAGAAGAAGAGAATCAGAAATTAAAATCTTTGTCCCAGGGAAAACAGTGACTAATGAAAATGCACTGATCATTGCCTTGCAAGTCAACTGCTTTTATTGACACCCACATAAATTCACCACAGGAGGTAGTGGGGGTTGGATAGAAAAGGAGACAAACCAACATGAAATCTCATGGTATCCATTTCAAGTATTATTACGTTAATTTACAGACAAGGAAACTGATACAGAGAGGCTCATTTAATAGTCCAACAAAATAGGGAGTGTCAGAAAAAAGATTCCACGTCTCTCTGATTCCAAACGGACTCTTTGCCTTCTCTGTCTTCTGTTGGCACTACATCGCCTCTGCTGCTTTGTTACACGCCTGAACAGCGCTAATGCTGGGTCATACTCTAAGGATTCTGTACCCTGAAAACTGTGGCATGTCTCCAAGTTCCTTTAATGTAAGCTTCCAAACTAATGAATGTCCTCCAAGGTGAGTGGAGTGGTGGAATAAGAAGAAAAACTGAAACTATTGCTGTTGAAAATTTTACTTTGTGGCAAAGGATAAACGATTTTCCTATGCGGCCTATGTTATTGATACAGGCAGGATTATAGAGGCACATTCAAATGGAAAACCGGGATAGTATATAGTACTTCAGAAAGGATCAGGCAACTCCTATGAGTAATTCACAGCTATTAATTCTTGAAGTTTCTCAAATGTGGCTTAATTCTTATGATTGTCTCTGTAGATTCATGCTCATGCCATGGATCTGAGGGGACACTCTGATGGATTGATTAGAGCTCCAATTTCTACAGCTGTCATTTCTCAGTATATTGAAAGCTACTAAGTATTAGAATCAACTGTACTAACATTGCCATTTTATTACAGTATATTGAATTGGATTCCTTAAGATACTTGTTTTCTAAATAAAGGAATAAATATAAACCATATCTGACAGGTAAAGAAAAGTTCAATAACTTGTTAAATAACTCTGACATAAAATTTTATCTTTTTTTAAAGCTGAAATCCTTTTTTTCCCTTTTTTTAATGTTTTATTTATTTCTGAGAGAGAGACCGAGAGAGAGGGGCAGCATGAGCAGGGGAGGGTCAGAGAGAGAGGGAGACGCAGAATCGGAAGGAGCTCCAGGCTCCAAACTAGCTGTCAACACAGAGCCCGACACAGGGCTCAAACCCACAAACCGTGAGATCATGACCTGAGCTGAAGTCGGACACCAGCCGACTGAGCCACCCAGGCGCCCCAAAATTTTATCTTAAAATAAAAATTTTATAGAATTATTAAGCTTTGTCCCTTCACTCAGAAACTTTTAATTTTTCCTCAACTAGGACACATTTAATAATAATAAATCCTTGTATTTTAAATTGAACAGTTTTCACTATTACAGTTATTTCTAGCTTAATATTTAAATACACTTAATACAGGTTGATAAGAAGGTTAAATAATCAATTTAGGAGGAAATATATTTAATGGTCCACTCTTTTGCTTAAATTTGTCAGAAACAAGTATTTAAATCTATTTCACAAGATGTGATATTTACTATGTCCTCACTGCCTATCCTATATCCTATATCTCATATCATATAGTTTCATGCATATAAAGATGTATTTTTCCACCATATCTTTAAGTTGCTTTGATACAAGGAGTCTTGTGTAGGCCATCAGTTAAATAGACTCATAAGGCTAATATTTGAATCAAATCAATAAGTAGGCATTGCCCACGATACTTCATTTTATGGCAGCCCACACTGTTGAGTTACAAAGTAAGATTATGTATAGCAGTGGTTCTCAAACTTTGGCTTCCTGAGAATCACCTGAAAGGCTTGTTAAAGATAGATGGGACTTGCCCCAAGTTTCTGAAATATTTGGTCTGGAACACGGTGCAGGGTGAGAGGGTTTGAAGCAAGAATTTGTATCTTTGATAAGTCCCAGAAGAAGACATTGCTTGTGCTGAATGACCTTAGTTTAAGAAGCAGTATAGTAGACAAGCCATTTAAGGTGTTTAGCCTCCAGAGTTTCTATAAAATATTTCACAACAAAATTTATCAAACCCATCACAGTTTAGTAATTGTGAACACATATTAGAAAATATGATTTTAATTTCAATTTATAATGTATTCC
Source organism: Proteles cristata cristata (assembly GCA_017311185.1). Lineage (NCBI taxonomy): Eukaryota > Metazoa > Chordata > Mammalia > Carnivora > Hyaenidae > Proteles > Proteles cristata. Next base: position 106,700 of record JAESUZ010001602.1, read on the forward strand.
CAAAACCTTCACCATTGGATGGAAGACATTTTATGATATGAACATACCAGCAAAGTATATCTTTGAGCTAATCAGTCAGATTTGAGGGGACCACATAGATATGTCTTTTCTGGCCCTGTGTTGACTCTCAGATCTAAGGTAGATTTAATTTGTTTTAAGCTGTGAGGCTAAAACATTGGGATGTATGAAACCCAGAAGTACAAGTGGTATTTTACTCAATCTTTAGTCATCATAACAAAATAAATAAAGACAAAACAAAAATAACAGTTATTCATTTACTCCTACTCTCTCTTTTTTTTAACGTTATGTCCTGACAGATTTTGATGTCTGTGACATGTTGTATGAGTCTCTCACATCAGCTAACTTCTTTTTTTTAATTTATTTTTTATTTTTTTAAAATATTTTATTTATTTCTAGGAGAGAAAGAGAGAGAGAGAGAGATAGCGTGAGCAGGGGAGGGTCAGAGAGAGAGGGAGTCACAGACTGAAACAGGCTCCAGGCTCTGAGCTGGCCGTCAGCACAGAGCCCGACGCGGGGCTCGAACCCACGAACCGCGAGACCATGACCTAAGTGAAAGTCAGACGCTTAACGACTAGGCTACCCAGGCGCCCCTCACATCAGCTAACTTCTTGAAGGGAAATAAAAATGGCAGAATTTAGGGGCACCTGGGTGGCTCAGATGGTTGAGCGTCTGACCTCGGCTCACGTCATGATCTCATGGTTCGAGTTCGAACCCAGCCGGCTCTGTGCTGACTGCTAGCTCAGAGCCTGAAGCCTGTTTCAGATTCTGTGCCTCCCTCTATCTCTGACTGTCCCCTGCTCATGCGGTCTCTCTCTCTTAAAAACAAAAACAAACAAAAAAAAAAAACTTTAAGAAAAAACAGCAGAACCCAGAAAATAGATAAGACACAGGGGTTAAACTGGCCATTCCCTCACATGTTTGACCATGATCTATACTGATCTGTACGACAGAACTTGATGAAATCAGTTTTTCTCAGCTTACCTTTGTTACAACAGAAGGAGGTGAAGATAGATTTGAACAAAATGTATGTGATTGAAGGGAAATATTAATGTGGCAGCTTTATTACTTTAAGGTGAACTTTTATAATTTTTGGTTACAAATTTGGGGTTAGCAAATTAATGAAAAACAAAAGCCTGCTAAAATCATAATTCAACATGCATTTATTAATTGAAAGAGAATGATGCTCTTCGGGAGCTCATAATACCTAGTTGAAACATCTATGGGTAAATATATCACCTTGAACCCAAAAAGCTGAAGTCAATTGGGATTTACAAAGAGGGTTTGTAAATCAATCAAATTTGGATCAAATGAAAAAAGACAAAGCCCATAGTTTAAAATTTAAAACTCCACACACAGCAAAATGTGCAAAATTAATAGCAGTTTTAAAGGAGCTGTAGAGATTAAAGTACCCATTATGCTTGGCCATCCTTGGCTTGTGTCTAATACGATGTCATTATTTTAATAGTCTCATTATATTGACCTACTGTCTTTTAAATTCTGCCTTAGGTAAAATTGCAAGCAAGGATGCAGTTGTGCATTAAAGGGTCTAGCATACAGCCTTTATAAGTTATAGGTAGAATTAAATGAGAAATATTTCAAATATTAGAAAAAGGGAAGGAAACAAAACATAGATTGCTTTACAAAAACATCATTATTACTAAGAAATTATAGGTGTTTGCAACTTATTTTTTAAATTTATTTATTTATTTTGAGACAGAGAGAGAGTGAACAGTGGAGGGGTGGGGGGGAGGGGGGCGGGCAGGAAGAGAATACCAAGCAGGGTCTACTCTCTCAGCACAGAGCCCAGTGCAGGGCTTGAAGCCACAAACTGTGAGATCATGACCTGAGTTGAAATCAAGAGTCAGATGCTTAATGGTCTGAGCCACCCAGATGTCTCTTGACTTTAAAATATTTACACTGCAGAGTAAAGAAAGCTAGCTTCTCAGTACCCCAAACAGTAATAGCAAAAAGTTATCATTTTCATTACAGAAGAGGCAATAGAACCCCTTGACATGAACAGTGATTATTTTAAATCCATGGAAATGACAGTAGATCAGACTTTCTTCTTAGGAAGCTTGTGCTTCCTAAGAAAACCATCTCTGGTTTAGTTAATTAATGATTACTTAATAATGTTCTGCATATAAAATGAAAAAAAAAATAGAACAAAATTTGGAGATAACTTGGAATTGTGAATCTTTTCTGCATATCTTATAAATGATGAATGAAGTAGTCAATAAAAGCAAAGAAAGAGGCCCACTCTCTTCTTAGCCCAGTTAATAATACCCTTGACATCTCTTTTTTATTTTGCATACTTCAGAGTAAAAAATTGATTTTTCCTAAGAGTAGATTGACTTCTGTGGCACTCTAAACAGAAGAACCTCCAATGGCCAATATTGGATTGTATTAAAAATCTTCAGTAATTATTTGAACTTTGAATCCAGAGCAGTTGACTCATTGTTAGTTTCTAAGATTTCTTTCTCCATAAACTCAGATTAACATTTGGATGTATCCTCTTTCAATATGGCGACACTGTTTTCCTAGTGCTCTGAAAGTATTGACCCCAATGCTCCACCTTATGTCAAAGTTCACACAATTGTTATTTATTTTCACATTTGGGTATAGTGTATATTGAATCAATATGACCAATCCTTTCTCCTCTCCATATACTGTGTGAATCAAGTGTGAATGTATCCTCTGTACGTGACTACCTTCACCTACTGTTCAAAAGACCCATCCTAGCTCACAAATATGACTGAGTTGGCTCTTCCATTTGTGTGACACCACTTAGATGTGCATTCAGTAGCGCCTTTTGACAACCTTGCCAATAACTCATTTTTACTGGTTCACAAATTGTATTTCTTGGTTCCGTTTTGGTTATGAGGCATGCCACTTTGAATGCACCTTGGTAATTTTGTCTACTTTTCTAACTTTCGATATTAATTAATTCCATGAAGGAAGAGTATATTGTTATGTTTCTTCTGAGGAAAAGTTACTGATTTATCCAAAATTCTATAAATAACATTGAAGTATTAATAGTTTATCTTATGCTATTTGAATAAAGCTTCATATCTGATATTTCTGTAGGAACTAGAGCTCTATGAAATGATAGGCCAAAACAATGCAGTTTTTATGTCCTACTTATCATTTTTTTTAGCTGCTTCTGTGAATTATCACCTCCACAGAATTGGCTGTCCAAGAACGTACCTATTTACATTCTGTACCTTTACCAGGGCACCAGTTCCTGATTATTTCTGAATTTAAGTTGTAGTCTTTATGTTACTAAACTCACTGAATTTATACTTTAGTAGCTCACTTTTTCACTGATCTAATTGACAAATTGAAGTTTTAATATAATACAGTAGTAACAATGAAAAATGTATGTTAAACAAAATAAAAAATGATGACACAAAAAAGATATAAAATTGATGAAACACCTTCTATTACTTGAATGTTAGCTAAAACCAGCTCAAGAAGGTAGGCTATCTACCATAAGTAATTATTATTATAAATGTGATAGGGTTTCCACAAAAGTTATAATAGACTTTTGATTTCAACCTGTGAAGTGAATGTCAATTTTTGTTTCAAACTTTTTTAGCCCATATAAAGTCACAGAAATGCCCAGGGTCCACCAGGTTTTTTGTTGTCCACCACAACAGAAATGTTGCACAAGGCACTTGCTGACTGAATATGAGAAACTCATCTTCTAAAAGTAAACCTTACAGTTATTTTTTAAAATTCATTTTAGAGAAAAGATGACAATAATGCACTTGCATTCTCAATATATATTCAACCAATATTCCAAAAAGAGCTTTCTACTTATATGTTGACGTGTGTGTGTGTGTGTGTGTGTGTGCATGTGTGTGTCTATATATATTTTTATATGCGTGTATATATATATTTACAAAGGTTTTGGCATCTATTCAGTTTAAAAAATCTTGCTCTGTCAATGGCCATACCAAATCAATAATATTCCATTTACCTGAAGATTTTGACAAAAAAGAGTAAAGGGAAATAAAATAATGAAGCATAATAAACATTTATACATTTAGAGGCATATAAACCTATAACTGAATGTGAAGTGGTTTAAGATTATTAGACTTGTTCCCATCTGGTTTTCTTAAACACTGCTTATTTTGTGTTTTCTATTTTTTTACTTTTTAATGGCCGGTATCACATAGATAAAAGTTTAGAAATGTACGTGATAAAAACAGTTTATAGCCAACCAGATTATGTTTTGGATTACACCAGTATCTAATGGGGATAGAACAGTATGATATCAAAAGATTCCAAGGGGAAAACATTAGAAAATACCCAAATCGAAACAAACAGAAAGAATGGGATCAACCCATTTTCTAAACGGGGTAAGATAAGGCAACTGTGAGATCACGACCTGAGCTGAAGTAAATCTCCTCTTTCCTGCCAGAGAAATGAAGGTGTTCTGTACTTTTCTGACCTCACATACTTATTTTGGATAGTGGCATTGAGGTATTTCCATGCAGTATCATAAGAAAGAATCTGAACTGAGCTGATCTGACACCACCTTCACTAAATTCTTGGCTTAGAGCCAATAGATCTGAAATACAATGACAAATCGCAGTTAATGGCGATGGCTTTTACATAACACTTTCTAACACATTGTCAGACAGGAGAACAGCCCTTGTTTTAAATTAGATGAAATAGTGATGGGGGTAAAGGAAATAAAAATAGTGGTTTCTAATTAATTTTAAATGGTTATATTTTGAATGCTAGTTTAGCATTCAAAATCTTTTTTTTTTCCCTTGATGGTGCTGAGGCAGAGCTACAAATATTAATAATAGTAATTCATTATTAGGATTTTTACAATCGTTGAGATTGCTGCTTTAAAAGAAAAAAAATTAAGTCACCAGTTTTCCTGTCAGTTTTTGTCAAAAGATAAATGAAAATACTGAATAACATTTTAAAGCAAAATTCTTGGTTCATGGAGGTAAAGTGGGGGAGTGACTTAAATAAAAATCCTAAGTGTTCCTATAGCCTCCTCACCCCGTGTCCAGCAAAGCTTGGCCATGCAGATAATGTGGAACTAATAGTCAGATATGCATTCTAGGATATTTGAATTTTGAAAGATTTCAGATTCATTAGTAGTATTCAAAACAAACTCATGCTTGATTTTATTAAGGAGCTCTTGCTTTTCTTAAAATACTTAGGTATACAGCTTTAAATGAAAAATCCAATCATCTCTCCAACTGAGACTTGACCGTAGCAATGAAATGGCACCTAGATATTTTAGAAGTCACCGTCAGTTAATAAACCCAGTCTGATTTGTAGCACTCTTAGAATCAGATCACAAATCGAACTTTCAAATCACATTTCCTTTCAGCTCATATTCTACAAATTGTCCATTTTGACATTATTCTCCCAAATGGTATTTTTTAGTGACCAGTAAAGAAACAAGATATTCACAATCCCAGCTAATGTTTTATAGTTTTCCAACACTTGTTTGAAGTTAGGCTAATCCTTTAAAAATGATAAATTGGTAGCTGCACATCACAGTTTGCAGTCTATTTTGATCAATTCTTTTACTTGACAAATGTTAACGTTACAAAGAGGCTATTTCTCCCCACGGTATATATCAGTTTTTGAGCTAATAATTTTTTCAGGGCTAAGACATTTCTTATTTAGTACAATTATATGCAAACCACGATTATAAAAATAAGTATCATGAAAATCCCAAAGCCTGAATCACAGGATTTAGAAATACTGACTCTTCTCTTTTAACCCTTCCTTCAAAGTTCATCCCTCTTACATGAAGACCAGTAACATTCAAGGCAAATGCAAGAATTGTGGATGGCTGTTGACCTGCTAGTTTGGAAACTCCTTTACATTTGCAAATCCATTATTTTTGGGAGTCAAGAGCATACACCCTGAAGCACTACTCACACAAACTTCTGGAAAAGAAGGAAAGGGTTTTTCAGAATAAATAAATGATTGTTATTGAGGGCTGTTAATATGCTCACCATGGGCTATAAGCATTTTAAATGTATTAACACACCGATGCTAATAATGGTACAAGGTCATTGAATAGAAACATTTAGTCATTAAAAGCACCAGGCAATAAGAAATCTCCCAGGAATAACAGATTTTAACAGTTGAACATCTAATCTCCATTAACTAGTTTTGTTTGTTGTTTAACTGTTGCCCATTTTTGATCCAGTTTCCTGAGATGTAGTGTTGTGCCCGAATCGCGAGTCCCAGAGACCTCCAAGGAGCCAGCACCGATGCAAATACAAAAGGGTCTTTATTACAAGCCCGAGCAGAGGCTCACCTGCCTACCAGTGTCGTGGCAGCAGGGTGAAGTGAAGAACAATAGCGAACAGGGTTTTTAAGGAGTAAGGGACGGGGGTGTTACAGTGCACGTAGCATCATCACATAAGCACCAATTACAGTTGTACAACACCCATGGTAACAGTTTTGACCATTCAGTGTCTGTGAGGTGTTCATTACTTTTGGTGGGACCCAATCATAACTTTTGAGAATCCTTTGAAAATGACCAATTATGAGGTGAGTTCAAAGGGCCCACGTGGGGTTCAAGCAAGTGGTGAGAAATTGGCTAGTTTGTATAAAATAACTGTTTGCAGTTCCCATCCTTGACTCAGACCATAGGAATGTTTTCTTATTTTGTTTTGCTTTTGTTTGTTTGTTTGTTTGCTTTTGGTTAGCTGATCTGAGGGAAGTCCGAAGATGCCTTTAGCCTTGAACAATCTGAGGTTTTTCCTGGAACTGGGCCTGGGGCTACGTGCAGCCCGAGGTTGCTCTTAATGGAGGACTTAATTTTTGGCTCTTCAGTAGTCCTTCTGACTCTGTTGGGGAACCTGGTTTCTCATCTTTTAGATCTGTATTCTCCTCTACCTGTAAAATTCTGTCTTTAAAGTCCTATTCAGTTACACCAGTGACCAAGATAGCCTTAAAAGTTCTCAGCTTGACTAAACTTTCTGTAGGCTTCTTCTGGACTCTCAGTCTCACCTCTCAGAGTATTTACATTAGAAACTTGTATTTGTTCCCCTTTGAAATGTAAGTTTTTAATTTTTTTTAATGTTTTATTTATTTTTAGGAGAGAGAGACAGCATGAGCAAGGGAGGGTCAGAGAGAGAGGGAGTCACAGGCTGAAACAGGCTCCAGGCTCTGAGATGGCAGTCAGCACAGAGCCCGACATGGGGCTCGAACCCACGAACCGCGAAATCATGACCCAAGCAAAAGTCGGATGCTTAACCGACTAAGCCACCCAGGCTCCCCTGAGATATAGGTTTTTAAAAACCTCTTGACCACTTTACAGCCCAGAATTTTTTTTTTCCTCTCAAGGATCTGAGGTCCTTTTCCCTTTGAAAAGTAAGCATCCTTGTCTTGCAGTATCTGTCCGAGCCTAGTAATCTAAATTTGGAGGCACTTTGCTCCAAGTTATAAAAATCACCTGCTGTTATGAAAAGAGGGAAGAGTTTACAGTTTCCTGTTTTTCCTAAGCAGTTGCTAATGCCAATGAGCAAATACAAATGGCCTTTGAAATTTGTATTTCAAATTTCATTCCAGCCCTTAAAATGTTTGTTTGCCCTTTGTTTCAGGGAGGTTGAGTTCAGACAAACTTGTGACCTCTCTCCCTATCTCAGTAGGCTTGAATACAGTCTTCCTTTCCTGGTTTACTACCCAATTTTCGTTTGAAACAGTGTCTCCTAATAATGAGGTTGCACACGCTTAGTACTTTTAATTTTGAAAGCATTGTCAATGCACTCTAAAATGCATCCTTCACACAGCTTTGTATTTGAGTAGAAAAAGTTATTTGAAAGCACTGACTTTAAAGTGTTACTTTACTTGCCCAGAGACAACATGAAACAATGTCTACTATTTGTTGATCCCTTCACATGTGTTAACTAGAGCTAAGTTGAGGCTAAGGTCAATGGTAAATTACTTAGTCCCTCTGACTCCTCTATAATGTGGGGGTTTGAGCTGCTTTGGCAGGAAAATCAGTACCTTTAAGGGGTGGGGGGGCAGAATTTAGCTTTGGAGAAGCAGTGAAGAGGATTCTGTGAACTATTAGGAGGAAATTATTTCTAGATTCTGCCTTTCATATATGAGTAATAATTTTAAAGGAAGGTGAGAGTAATATTTGAACAAGTAGACTTTGAGTAAAGCAGATTGCCGTCTATAATGTGAGGCAATATGACATCATGTGATATAACTCATCAAGTCAGTTGCAGGCCTTAATAGAAAACAGCCTGACCTCTCCTGAGGAAGAGGGGGTTCTTCCAACAGAGGGCCTTCGTACTTGAACTACAACATCCCCTCTAGCTGGTCTACCCTAAGAAATTTAGACATGGCAGTCTTCACAGTCATGTGGGCCAACTCCTCAGGGAGAGAGGGACGGAGAGAGGGAGAAAATTCTCAGTAGTATCCTATTTCTCTCGAAAATTGTGACTAATATAGGCCATTAGGATGTTTTTATATTAAAAATAATATTATTTTTTAATCTAAACTCCAAACTTTAACTAAGTGTCCTGTATTTTTTCTGGCTGACCTAGTTTAGAAGAAAGTTCCAGGAAGGGTAAGAGAACAAATAGGATGATTTGAATAATTAATGTGATTTTGTTAATGTCCCCAATTCTTTGTTCTTCAATGACTTTTATGTAATCTTGAGACTTCTTTCAGAAGGACAGAGAATATGGCTCCCCTCATGTGACTCTCTTTGGCCAATAGGATATGGTGGAAATGATGGACTTGTATTGGAAAGCAGAGCCTCCAGAGCATGTGTTTCTGACTCATCTCTTGTGCTTCATAGATCACTATGAAAACATACTGGAGGGCCAGATCAAGCTGAATCCACCAGGTTGTCCCCAGTGAGGGCAGGCTAGATTAGCAACATGCTGCCTACCCTCAGACATGGCAGTAATCCCACAGAAGATCAAGGGAAGATGCCTAACCAAATCCCATTGACCCCAGATTTATTACCAATGGACACTTGTACTCATATGCTAGAAAAATTATGTGATTGTTTAACATATAGCATTATTGTAGCAGTAGTAACTAAGACACTAGTTTATACAATAATCTGATACCTTAATAAGGCTGTGGGCATCTTTTATACATAACAAATCATTATGGACATAGAGATTAATAAATGGAAGGGACTACCACTTATGTAGATTTTGAGATATTCCTGATAAAATGATGAGGACCAAGTCTAGACTAAATTTATAAAACATTCCTGAGTAAAACAGGATTTGGTGACAGATTACATATGAGGCAAAGTAAAATTAAGAATTGGTCATGAAGAAAGGATTTGTGCTTTGCTGACTGGATGGATATTATGTCATTAACGGATTTGTGACAAATGAAAATAATAAGCTTGTTGCACAAACTCTTACGAAAGAGTATATTTCCTTAGACATTTTGAATTTGAAGTTTATTGAGACATCTGGTTTTAAAAATTAAAAGGGGAGTTCAAACTGTGTGTCAAGATCTCAGGATAGAGAATGAGATGGAGACGGATTTGAAGCATCTTCATATAGATGTAAAAAATAAGATCCTTCAAAGAAAAGGATGAGATTTCTGGAAGAGCACTGAGAAAAATTTTATTTAAAGAGGAAAGGAGGGACTCATGGGTGAGTCAGTCAGTTGAGTCTCTGACTTTATGATCTCAGGGTCATGGGATCAATCCCCATGCTGGGTTCCGCATTGAGTGTGGATCCCGCTTAAGATTTTCCCTCTCTTTGTCTCTGTCTCTCTCTCTCTCTCTGTCAAAACAAAAGGCAAGGAAATGAAGGTGAGACAGAAGGAAAGTCCTAGAAAAAACAGTGAATGTAAAAAAAAAAAAACAAAATAAAAGCAGTTGATATGGAAAATAGGAATAGAAATTTTCCAAATCCTACATCACCTGGAAGATGCAACTAGAACCTATACACATCTGGTTGAATGGCCAAACTGGAGAACACTGATAACAAACATTGACAAGAGTGCTTTTGTTACATCTTGATGAATTGATATTTCTTATCATTACAAGTGTTTATCTCTCCTAACACTTCTTACTTTGAAGTCTGCATTTTCTGATACTGATGTAAACATACAAGTTTGTAAGTAGAAAGTGTCCATGATGTATATTTTTCTATATTATTTCATTCTATCTTTTTATAGTGTGCATTGTTTATACAGAGCATAGGGTTGTTTCTTGATTTTTCAAAACCCAGGATAAAAATCTCCACTTTTTATTGGATTGTTTTTGCTCTTTATATTTAATGTAATTTTAATGTTATTTGGTTGAAGTCAACAACATTAATGTTTGTTTCCACATATTACTTCTCTTGTCTCTTATATCTTTCTCGACTTCCCTTGGCTTATTTTTTTTAACATTCCATTTCTTTCATATTTGGGCTCTTAGTCATATCTATTACAATTGTTTTCAGTTATGCTAGTTTAATAATAATCAACTTTAATTTGTCAGATTGCTTAATTTTAAAATTTAATTGCTTCCCACTTCACTCATTGTGCTCCTTTTGTTTTTCAACACCCCCAAAATTCTCTTTAATTTCACTTACTGTTTGCACCTTCAAACAATGACTTTTCACATACTTTCTGTAGTGTATAACTGTTATCCTCAGGATGATTTTTCTGATATAAGCTGCTCCATTACTACCAGAAATGGAAGTCCTCGTTTAATTTTAAACCCAGTAGAATTGCTGGGTTTAGAATTTCCAGAATAAATAACAAATGTATCAAATATCTATGTTGTTAGGACTACTACACAGAGGTTTTATTTGTTTTGTTTGTTTTTTTTAATTTCATATTATGATGTTTGTGCTGGATCTGGATTTACTGCTTTGAAACTCAAGATTGAATGAGTCTTTAGTCAGTCACTCAGAATGTTTATTCAAATTATAATAGCCTCACCTTTTTTTCTGCTAGTTTGATTAAAACAATAAATTTCAGGTGTATGCTACTTGAAGTTCTTCATGTTTCTTGAGTGGAAGAGGAAATAAGAAAAGGCATCTTCTTTTCCCTGAAGAAGTTTGCTATATAGTTTAGTAGATCAGAAATTTTAAACTAACCTTCTGATTTATAACGCAGCAAGAAAAAGTACAAGGAGAGCCCAAATTTACTGCTCATAGGTTGAGCAAAGGGGCTAAGTTTTTTACTTATTTTTTTACACACCATTCTGTCTTTTCTTGCTTTAAATTAAAGTAGCTTTTAAGTGAGGACTCTTAAAAGCCACTCACTAATTAGAATTTGGTACAATAATTTGGATCCATGTAAAAGGTATATTGATAAAAAAATTCTGAATTGAAATAAGGACTTCAACTCTTTTACATACATTCAAAGAAAATCCTCAAGACCACAGAATCAGACTTTCACACTTTGATATATTCTGCTTTTCTTTGCTCAGTGGGCATGTGTGTTTGGAAAGAATGTGGTGTGACCTATAACCTCTCTGGATTTTTCAGATAATTGTAACAATTATTTTGATACAAACAAACAAAAAACATAAGAATAGCATTCAGTACATTTACTGTGCATTCATTTTTTATAGTATGAATAGTTAAATGTTACTGGTATGATGATCAGAGAGGTAAAGGATTTGGGTGGACAAATGAATTTATGATATTTCATGCAGAATTGAAATATACTTGGTAGATACAGCCCTAATCTGAAAACGCCTTTTACCACTTTAACTAATGGACTGGGTACTTCTGGCTATACTTTTTATGGTGTTTGTTGTCATTATCCAGAATGCTCTCTGCCTTTCTTCCACAGGATTATCTGATTTATTTATAATATTGCCCCATCAAAATGCAAGGACAGATTCAGAGTATGATATGTATCATGCGTCTAACCTAGTTCCTTTTTTACCACATATTATACCATGGATATCAAACTTACTTCAAATTAACTTAGCTCTTCACTGACTAGAGTGTGAAAATCTCATATAAAAGGTGAGAGAGCCCAAGACAGAGCCAAAGAATCATGGGTAATATGAACCACCATATATTTCCTAGTTGCTAAGGGGTTAGGTAGCCTTGTGAAGCCAGCTAGCTATTCTGCTCAAACTAGTCTGTTTTCACCCCTCTGTGTATTTCAGGTTTATTTTGGAGGCTCAAAAGAGCTGTATTTATTTGCTTGTAGAATACAATTTATATTTTAGTCTCCTGTGTTCAATTTTACATTTTCCAAAGTGCACTGTATGCAATAAATCTAAGCTCGCAGTTCTCCAACGAATACGGGCAGTTGTCAACAGGGCATCCTGTTACTGAGCTTTCAGAGGCTCTAGCATTGATGCCTAGAATCATGGTGCTGGGACAGTATGAACACATTATTCATAATGTCCCTGTTGCAAATGATAAACAATTAAAGTTAAATCATTTTATTTTAGCTTTAACTAGATAGCTTGAAAAACAGAACATTTAGAAGTTGAAGACTGAAGACTAAGGATACCTGCAAAAATATTTGAGGAAATATATTAATACATTTTCACATAGGTTTGTTATATGAATTCTTGATTACATCCTATTGCTCTGCACAAATAGTATGCATTTCATATAGAAAGGAACTTTAAAAGTGAACTACAACCACAACTTTTTCAAAACAGATTTGAGAAATCCATATAGAGGAGTTTCTTTTGTGTTAATGCACAGAAGTAACTAGAAAGGTAAGTGTTCCTCTCAGCTCTTTTTAGTGTAAAAGTTTATCTCTAAAGATACCCCAACTTCTTAAAATGAATTTCATGGAAGCCATTCTATAAATCTCTTTCCTACAAATAAGCAAAATGGTAAGATCTCTTAAAGCCCCTTTTAAAAAATATTCCTTACATCGCGTCCTTTCCTCTCATGCGAACAGGTTCAGTACAGCATCCACTGTGAGTTTGCTTTATTTTCCATGAAATATAATTGAATTATCCCAGCAATTTGCAAAGGGATAATAATCTCTGGGCTTGCAAAATATCCTGTTGCTTGTTATTCAGAATTGACTCTAGGAATCCAGTTTGAGTATAATGGCATAATACATTATATATACACACATACACATATACGCCAAAGGAGATGAATAGTTGGACATCCAGCTACTTTTCTTTCATGAGTAATCCTAGCAGTGTTTAAAACATAAAAAAAAACCAAAAACCTTTCTAAATCCCAGTGGTTTGCATAGACTGATAGGTAAAATAATGCGTTGATTCTTTCATTATCTATAACTTAAAAAATAAAACTAATTCTCAATATTAAATATTTGAAATAACTTAAATTGCCTTTTATTTCTTTGTTCCAGTGATATTTCCTATTTTTCATTTGTTTTTCAGAAAGGCAATTTTATTTTGTTTAGAAAGGTACTTTTTTTTCCTTGAAGACAAAACCCCAAGGTCAGAAACTCCCAGAGGGTTTCAAGTTATTAAATATTTTCTGTATTCCCTTATTTGAAACTTGTTATCTAATGAAGCTATATTTATGATATACATACAAAAATAAATGAATGAATAACTAACAAGAACTTTGAAATACTGTCTTCTGAATATGTTTGGCATCATCTCTAGCCTTGGCGGAAGATTAGGTATGGAAGAGCAGAAACAAGATATTGTTCAACCTTCTGTTTGTTCTTAGAAGAAAAGGGATATTTTAATTTTTATACAATTCACAGATCCTTACAGTGTCCTTGAATGTAAAATGTAGTGTAATATCCTACAAAGTAACTTTCATTTCTTTGTGGGTATTGCCTGTAAAGCAAGACAAAATTCTTTGAGAAGAAAAAGAAAATCTTTTTACAGCATTTTTTTTGAAGTAAAAAGAGCTCCATCACTAATACTTACCATCGAACATATGTCCAAAAAGTAGATCAGTGCAGCTAAATACCCTGTTGTATTTTAATAGAAACTTATTTCTCCTGGGGGGACCCCAGCTCCTCCTGGGAACCTTTAGGCAGTTTCTAGGCGCTTCATTTCTGAACAACTTTGTGTTAATGCTTCATTTCTGAACAACTTTATTGCTAGCCAAAAAAACTTAATAAAATTATCATATAATGTTTTAATTCATGAATTTGTAAATGTTTGTGATGCCCAGATCAATAGAATCCCTCAGAGCACTATTTCCTTTTGGAATTCTGATTATTTGAATTTTATAGGTAGAGAAATAATTTTCATTCAGTAGTCCTATTTAAGATTTCCTAGAATCTATGAACATGCATTATTTTTAAACAAATCTTTAGCCATATAAAAAGACATTTTTAAGAATAAAAGCCATTAAATAAATATCTTAATTCAAAATTTAACATTGAAAGAGCAGTCTGATAATAATGAGTAATAATTATGCTTTCACATTGGACTGTCCTTTGATATCTCAGGATAATTCTTAAGAATGTATCTGTTAGGTGGAGGTATTCAAAATCTGTTGTTAAAGGCTTTGTGTGGGTGGTGGGTGTAGAGAGTTGTTGGACAAACCCACCATAGGATCTCTCCCTATTTCTCTCTAATAAAGTAGGCAAGAATGCATTTTTCTTCTTATAATCGGACAAATTATTAATGTGTTAATGTATTTATAAATGATTGCGTTATTATCTGGAACTGCAATTTTCTCCAACTTTTAAAACGTTTCTAGTGATACTTTTCTAGACATAATTTAGAAAATGAGGCAAGAATTCTGGAGCCTGTGGAAAGAGCCCTTTGATTCATGAATGGCCACAGAGTTAAATGATGTAAGTCATTCGTGTTGCCAGCCAGAGCCTAACCACAAAGTTGTCCTAAAGAACCACCAGAAATAATCATGTTAGCAAACAGGCCATGAAGATGGGCTGCTTCTACTGGTTCACTCATTTGACTTTATTTTTTAAAGCAATTCAGTAATAAATAATGTAAGATTTCAGTTTGATAAGATTGTTTATTTAGCAAATCCAATGCCTGCCGCTGTTCTAAGTATTAACAAATTTAATTCTATTAGCATCCACATAATGTAAATTCTATTGCTAAGGCTACTACATAGATGGAAATTTTGAGCCACAGAGAGGCAAATCTCTTGTCCAGACTCACTCGGATAATTGGCCCAATCCAGGAATTTACATGTAGAAGCTGTACCTAGTGATGCTGCACTGTCTCTCCTAATCGCTACTTCTGAAAAATCCACCTCAAGATGTATGTGTGCATGTGTGTGTGTTAACAGCTTGAAGACCCTAGTAAATCAGAAATTAGAAAGGTATTTCCTACCTTCGTTTAAAACCTGTATGGAGTGTGTTGGGATGTGGGAATGTAGGGACAATTTTATTTGACTTCATAGTCAATAAGGTCAAGGGTGCTGAGCTCTTACTGCTGCCAGAAGTCCTATTCTGTTTCTCTAGTGCTTTCACTCTTCTTTCTTCCTACACATCTGCTTCTTACCTTTTTTTCTCCTTAATCATCAAGATGTCTTTCTGAGTGATCACTTTCTGCTGATGACTGCTTTCTAGTTTCACCAAGGAAAACAAAAGGAATTAGAAGAGAACGTTCTCACGATCCCACTAGCACATTAAGCTACCTATGTTGGTAGCAATATGCCCTATCTTCCTTCATAATACCAGTTATAGTCTACCTTTTTCTCTGTCCAACCAAGGCCAACCTTTAGGCACTAGATCCCTTTCCCTCTCACCTCAGAGGCACCATTTAAATGATCTCCCTTGCATCAGCTTCTAAAAAATGTTGTATTTGTGAAATTCAAATGTGTGGAAAAAAAAACCTCCCTTGACTCTACATTCTTTTCTGGCTACTTTTCTAATTTTTCCATTATTTTTGGCAATATAACTCATTGATGAATGAGCTATTCCCAAAGAACCCAGTAACAGACCTGCAGTTCACCAAAGTTGGGTGTAGCTCCTATTGCAGCGAACAAGAACACACACTGCAGATCTGCTGAGTATCTCAGTAAGAAGTTAGAAAAGACATATTATTGGAACTTGTGTTAGATGATTTGGGGAAGAGTTCAAAAAGTTAGGGCTTTGCTATGAATTAGATGCTGTGAAGAAGCGAGGAAAATTCTCTGGTTGGATATCTTAATAAATCTTACCTAAGGCAGAAAGAATAAAGGGAAGACAAAGCCACTTAGCAAATTATACACATGGAGAGTGTATTCAAAGGTTAAGAGATAATTTAAGCTTCTTCAGAGAAAAGTATTTAACAATATTAATAGTATTAATTACCTATAGAATTATAATTATATATAGTCATATATCTTTGCCATCCATTAAAGCATATAAAGTACAGGATCTTCCCATTTTACTAACAATACTTGTTAGAGCATGCTTTCTCAGCTTTATCGTCAACTTGATGTAATAATTTAAATTTCTTAAAAATATTTCAATGTACAAAATCTTCGGTCAACATATGACTCTATCAGAGTTTTTGACAACAAATAATTGAACACCTACTTAGCACTGGCTCATATTATTATGCCATTTATTGTTTGGTTAAGTACCATGAATGATAAATAGGACACTTAAAATATCAAAATGTTTGTTATAAGTTATAATCCTATAGTTAGAATTTTCTAAAGAAAATTTCTATTTTTAATGTTTGGATTTCCACTAAGTGAATTTATCCCAATCCGATTAGATATTCTGTCATTTATATTATAGGAAAATCATTTTTGTTACAATCTTCATATACACCTATTTGAAAAACTTATAAGTATCTGGGAAGATTGTGTGTGTGTGTGTGTGTGTGTGTGTGTGTGTGTGTGTGTGTGTGTTTAATGCCTTCTAACTATGAAAGTAGATATATTGCACATATATTGCATATATATCACTTTATTCCCTTTTCATCTGGAACATCCTCAAGTTTTAAAAAATTTATTAACCTTGATATTTTTGCAAAATACACACTATTTCAAATGGTATTTCTCAGTTTGGGTCTACATCATCTATTTCCTGATTAGAAACACACTATCTGTTAGGAATACCACAGAAGTGATGCTGTGTCCTTCTCAGTGCATAACGTCAAGAGGCATTTGATAACTGTTTGTCCTAATGTTTGTTATCAGATCATTAGTTGATTAAGGCAGTGTCTACCAGATTTCTCCATTATAAAGTTGTTATTTTTCCTTTGTAATTAATAAATATTTTCTGGGAAGAAACCTGGAGAGTATATAAATAATATGTTTATTATGAAACATTATACACTATTTTTAGTATCCATAATTTTAGTATCCACTTCTTAACTTTATTATCTCTTCAATAAATATTGATTATCATTCAATTGCAAGAAACTTTATTTATTCCTAATTTAATTTTATTATGGAAGTATAATTGGCATACAATATTGTAATAGTGTCAGGTGCATAGTATTGATTCAGTAATTCTATACATTACTTAGTTCTTACCACAGTAAATGTAAACATTTATTATTGATTATATCCCTATGACTGGTGATAATGAGCAACGTTTTATCTGCCCCCATCTGTAAGTCTTCTTTGAGAAAACGTCTATTCAAGTCCTCTTCCTGTTTTTAATCTTTTACATTTTTGGTTTGAGTTGTATAAGATCTCTATATATTTTGGATATCATGCATCATTTGAAAATATCTTCTCTCACTCACTAGGTTGCCTTTTTGTGTTGTTGATGGATTCCTTTGCTGTCCAAAAGTTTTGATTTTTTTTTTTTGTTTTTTGTTTTTTGTTGTTTTTGTTTTTTTGGTGTTGTACGCATAGTTTATTTTTGCTTTTGTTGCCCCTGCCTAAAGAGACAGATACATAAATATGTTGCTAGGACCTATTTAAAAAAAAAAATTACTGCTTATGTTTTCTTTTAGGAGTTTTATGGTTTCAGGTCCCACATTTAGCTCTTTACTGAGTTTATTTTTGTGTATGGTGTAAGAAAGTGGTCCAGTTTCCTTCTTTTGCAGGAAGCTGTCTAGTTTTCCCAAAACCATTTATTGAAAATACTATTTTTCCCCATTGGGTAGTCTTTTCTCATTTGTCATACATTAATTGAACATATAGACATGGGTTTATTTCTGGCATCTCTATCCTGTTCCATTGATCTGTGTCAGCATAATACTGTCTGCGTACTATAGGTTTGTAGTATATATTGAAATCTGGGATTGTGATGCTTCCAATTTTGTTGTTCTTTCTTAAGATTGTTTTGTCTATTAAAGGCTCTTTGTGTTCCCACACAAATTTTAAGATTATTTGTTCTAGTTCTGTGAAAAAAGCTGTTATTATTTTGATAGAGATTGCACTGAATCTGTAGATTGCTTTTGGTGGTGTGAACATCCAAGCAATACTATATCCTTAATTTAATTTTGTATTAATTTATACTAGCATGAATTCATGGATTTGATTTAGTAGGTTATATTCCATATTATTAGGACTTAGCTCATTTTGATATTCAAATTCTGAAAGACAATTTGAAGTAAATCAGAATCACTGATAATTGTAAAACATTTCTTACCCAATGTAGAGACCAGCTGGATCCACGGATATTTTTAGTGTTAACATACAAAGAACTTTATTGGGTGTTCTCCATGGCAGAGTATCAGACAGCTACCGGTCTGCACATTCGTATGGTAGTTCTTGGCGTTTCAGGAGAAGATGTATGCCAAAATGCAAAGCTTCTCACTTCCAGAAAGTCTAATGAGGTGAACAGCACTAAGCTCACAAGGATAAATCTTAATGGTTTAGTAATGAAGGAATCACATTCAGAGAAACGTTTCTAGCAGGTTTGGAGTAATGGTGTCTAACTCAGCTGTTGTAGGACCAGAACCTATCTTACAGTAGAAGCTAAATGAGCACTTCTAAAATTAAGAATACATGTTTAGATGTGGGGAGGCTGAATAGAAAAGGCAGGAGGGATTTTGACATAGCTTAAGCCTAATTTGAGTAACAATTTTCAATCAGTACTCTACTTTTGACCAGCATTTTCTGCATCTCCTTAACAGTGATAGCTGCAAGAACTCTAGACATCCTTTTTTATTTTCTTGTGTATGTGTGTATATATACATATTTTTTTCTTTTAATATTTATTTTATTTTTGAGAAAGAGTGTGAGCGGGAGAGGGGCAGAAAGAGAGGGAGACACAGAATCTGAAGCAGGCTCCAGGCTCTGAGCTGTCAGCACAGAGAAGCAGGGCTTGAACTTAGGGACTGTGAGATCATGACCTAAGCCAAAGTTGGATGTTTAACCGACTGAGCCACCCAGGTGCCCCTGGATGTTAGTTTTTAAGGCAGAGTTTCTTATTTTAACCCCTGTCCATAACACTTAAATCCTCCACTGTTAAGCTTTACAACTGCCCAAACGTCTATCAGGAATTCCTTTGCAGACCTATTGTGTCTGCATCTATACCACTATCATGAAAATATTATTGAAAACATAACAGAGATTTGCCTACATAAACATGACTATAAACCCATTTCATAGATTGTCTTAACTAAACACTTTAGATATAAGGAATCATGTTTTTATAGATTTATCCCCTCTGGCCACATGTTAACATGGAGGGAAACAGTAAGTTTTAGTCACCTATAGTTACCTACCTGTTAGATGCATAATACATACATACATACATACACACACACACACACACACACACATATACATATATGCATAGGTGAAATGATAGTATTGAATCTTAAGCCTTAAATCCTAACAGTGTTAAGAAAGAATGGTCTTAGTCTCACTCAGGTTTCTGGCCCATCCCCTGAAGTTTTCGGAACATTGGCCAACTCATTGAACTTTCTTGAATTATAGTTTTCTTCTAGGTGAAATGCTGAAAATAATACATGTCCTCAGAAAATATATGTGCAGTGATGGTAAAATTGACTTTATATAAATAAGTTTCTTAAGGAGCATTTATATGATTTAAGCCTCTCCTGATATAATTATGCATAATGAAAGTAGTAATGCATAATGCATATTAAGAATAAGAAATACTCTCATTTTTTATTTTTATACACTATTGCACTAATTATCTTCAATTTAGAGGCTAGATATTAGCCTAAGTTTCAGACTAAGGAAAGTGAGTATGAACCATTTTTAGACTTATACAAAAGAGATTTTTCCTTGGTCCCTCCTCTATACCCTAGGCATATGTATTTTCTACTACCCATCAAGAACTATAAGACTAAGTGTTATTAATTTATTCTCTTTGCTGAGGGAAATAAGTGACCTCAAGTACGAAGGTTAAGGGATCTCTGTCGTCATAAAACCCTGGCCTTATTAACTTCTTATGAGACCAAGTCCTAATAACACCACACCCACCTCTGACCCTCTTTTGATGCTCAACAGAAAAAAAAGAAAAGAAAAAAGAGTAGCAGCAATGTTTACCTGAAACTAGCACCGAGAGAATCCATTTTATTCCCAAATTGTGAAATGGCAAAGCATGGTTCAATATCTTTATAAAATTTATAAATAAATATATCTATAACCCGCTCAATGTGGTACAGCACCAAATTAGTAACTGACATCACCAGAATGTTGAAGAATGACTTAGTCCACACCTGGCTATGTTTCTGGCTTTAGGACACATTAATGAAAGGTTTTTGGAGGCTAAGAGGGGGCGGGAAAGAGTACTTGGGAGCAAAATAATGACCATTTTCATTTATGCCACTTATAGCCTTATTACATTGCATCCTTTCTGTCCAATCTAAATAACTCCCTCTATCAGAGGAAAGACTTAGCGTTTCATGTTGGTCTTCAGTAACCACAGATGAAATCATCTGGACTCCCCAGAGAGAAAAGATAAATTAAAACACAGAGCCTATTTTTAATTATCTGGCTTTAATTCACATTGCTTAGGCAACCTGTTCACTTTTCAGAGGTATGCCCCAAGTTTTGATGAATGTACACAATTTATTTTCCCTGGAATTGATGCTTCTTTTATAACAATGTTTGTTAAATGGATCACTGAGCTGAATAAATCAAGCTGAGAAGTGCAAGTGTGTATAGCTTGCAGAAAAGTCAGGGGCACAGGAGGCCTCTGGCCAAGTGAAACCATCATTTAAAGATGGGAGTCCAAAAAGGCATTTGAACGCTGCGTTGAAATTCCGGGTCACAGAGATCACAGGTGAAGGGTTGCTGGACCCATTGAATGTTGCTGGACATTTTATCTCCATTCCTTATGTGTTTATAGATCACATCTTTTTCTCCTCTTGCTATGCCACGGCCTA
Source organism: Proteles cristata cristata (assembly GCA_017311185.1). Taxonomy (NCBI): domain Eukaryota; kingdom Metazoa; phylum Chordata; class Mammalia; order Carnivora; family Hyaenidae; genus Proteles; species Proteles cristata. The sequence goes on from JAESUZ010001602.1 coordinate 127,842, forward strand.
GGTAATTTCTTCCAAAATCTATTTTTTAGTTTACTGAGTCTCTCTTGTGCATGTTACATGTACTCAATCTGCTTTCTAGGTTCAAGATTGTATGATTAATTTAGAGATGGACAGTTTGGTTCCTTTGCAAGCATACTGCCATCATCAGCAATGTCTTTATTCCTGTTTTATTCTCACTATTATTTCCTAAAACAATTTGCATACGGATCGCTTTTTGTTTTTGATAATTACGGTATCTGAAGTTTTGGGGGGTTTCTGTGAAACCTCTCGTGTGTGTCTGGTGAGTTTTCATTGTTTACTCATATTTGATTAAAAATAATCTGGAACTAGGGGCATAGCTGGCCTCAAATGATATTAACACTGTGGTGGGTGCTGGCTTCATGCAGGTGTCTTCCTGCCTTCTGCAAGCTCAGCACTGGGGTGACAGCCGCCCGCAGGGCCACGCCACTTAGTGTCCCTGTTTGTTTAGAGTTCATCTTCAATGTGTTCAACTTTTTCATTTTTAAAATCTTCCTTTTTTCCTTTTTATGAAAGTATAAGCTTTCCAGGATTTCCCTTATACTTCTGAGAGCCAACAGTCCTGTAAAAAGTATAGAGATCTGCAGACAGGATGCCCCTAGAATATCTAGTTTGTCATACTGCTATGATATTGTACATTCTTAGGTCGATGGACCCCCTCAGAGAGATAATAGGAGATAAAAGGTGTTGAAGGGTCAGATTATTGGCAATATCAAAATTTGTTTTCTCACGACTTCTAAACATATAATTTAATGTCATTTCCCCAATTAGGAGATTTTAAGTTTTTTTTTTTTCTTTCTTTTTTAAGAATAAAGAAGTCATACTCTTTGTAAGGAATCTAAAGCTTAAGACTGCAGAGTCTGATTTTGAAATGAGTTTCAACTGTCTTCTGCTCCTCACAAAACGGAACACTTTTTTTTTGAAGGTCTATGCCAATAGAAAATATAATGGACAAAATATGTTTTTTTCTTTTACCTTCTCTACCACTTAACTTTTCTACTTACTTTTTACATTTTCTTGGATAAGTTATCATTTTGGGGGGTTTCAATTTTTCTCCATTAAAAAGGTATAACAATGCCTTCCTTGGGCAATTCACAGGCTTGGAAGGAAGTTGAAACCACATGTTATATTAGATCTTTTTGAAACTTAAAATGACATATCTATGGAACATTTTTATTAACATGATTTTCCATAAAAATCACTTAGCAAAACATCGAACTTTAATTACAACATAATTCATTTTCTGTACCAAGAAGTCAAGAAGTAAAAATTAGAAGCCAGCTTGACATTACCTTCACCGTTGATGTGGACTAAATAGTTAGCCACTGCAAGACAGAGACGTTTGGTCAGAAATTTGGGAAGTTATTTTATTCTGCAGTAAATTAATTTGCAACTAAGCTGCTGAATATTTTTAAGCCCAGCAAAGCACATACCAAGAAATCGTGGCAATAAATTGAGCTCTCATATTATCACCACCTGGTTTCCCAACTGATTCATATTCATTGTGCATTTTGTATACATCCATTCACTTCTATAGTTATGAAAGTGTACTTTTCTTTGTCTACTAAAAAACTCTTTCAAATACTTAGTGTTCGAACAGACTCTCTGCCTGAAAGGCAGTGCTTGAGTTGATAAAAAAATTATCTTTTCAGCTTCTGACATATGTCAGACTTCATGTTTTTGTGGGATGTCTCATTTCCCAGGCTAAATGGAACTACATTTTCAGGATTGATTTTCGTGGTTAATTGAATTAGCATTTTAAAAACTATTTCATACTGATTTATTCAATTGACTGTTGTGTAACTAAAAACATTATAAAAAAGGGTTCAATTTTTTTCATACAATTATAATAAAGCCTCACAAATAGGCAGCAATAGTTTCAATGAAAGTTATGGTGTATATTTTACTTACACCAATTGCTCATTTCTCTCTTTTTTGTTAAAAAATTTGGAATCTATAGTAAAGAACAGCTTTACAAATGTACAATATCATTTTTCAGCCTTCCCACATAATTTAATTGTAGAGATTGCATCTAGTAACCATAATTACCTTTAAACAATGTCAAAAGCCATTTGCTTCATTTAGCCTGTAACATTTAGGTTGTGTGATTGTGTTGGGGGGGATGTGCATATGCTCGTATGTAATTCTCAATGTGTATATACAATTTGGAACATAATATACATTAAATTTGTCTAGTGAGGTTTATTTTTCCTTTTCCTTTTATTTTTGCCTTTAAAATAGTTACAGGTAAAATGCAAGTGCTATATATTTATCTGTTTTATAAAGTTGATTGCTTTTGAAGTATTGATCGTATTTGACATATATGCCAGATCTTGGTATTAAAAAAAATAGTGTTTACTCACACACAAAAAAATACAGCTTGAAACGGTAGTAAAGCATATCATCTTTATGGCTTATAAAAATAAAAACATTAGCATAATTTCATGAATTAATGCAATAAAAATGTAAGAGTTAATGTCTTTGAGTATGTTAAACTTTTCAACATTCTCAGTAATTACATAGCTATTAATGCATTTGTTTATAATGCTTGTTCATATGAGCTTCAAATAACCAGATCACTAATATCTAAAGTTGAGTAGAAAGTTTATTAACACTCATTTTATGAGTAGATTATCACTGACAATACAATAGTATCCTATGTATATTACTTTTTAATCTCTGATGGCTTCTTCGTTTATAAAAGGCTAAAATAAGCTTCTGTAAGATATTGGAAATGATTTTGGAATGTCCAAAACAAGAGGACTGGATAGTTTTCATGTTAAGTCAATATTATTGTACTTTAGTTCTCTGAAGTATATAAATTATTAATTATAACTCTGCCACTCATGACTGACAAAAACTTTTGGGTTCTCCAGAACCACACTTTATTTCCTCTGGATGTTCTAGAAAATGGCATACTTCTCTGTTCCTGTGTATTTATGATGTGTAATGAGGATGGGATCAGCTGAAGGCCTTCATGTTCACTCGGTCATGATCATGAGTAGGAAATATTGTTCTTTATCTGTAATCCCTTGCCCATACTGCTATCCTCGATTCTTATTAGTGACTGAATTGGTTTGAATTAGACCTCAATCTTTAAAATCTTACAAAAATGATTGTTGTTGTGGAGTGGCTTCAATCAATTATGCCGATTGTCTCTGAAATGCTTTCCCAATTTAGGATACTAATTGCATACTTTTTTTTTCCCTTAATGCATGTTTCCAAAAACAGACATTATCTGTGTTTACCACATAACAATACATATAATCAACCTTATCATATAATTTCCATAATTTTCCATAATAAAACTGAACATTTTTTTACAGCATTTTATAGTTTACACAGCACTTTCACTTAATCAGCTCACAAGCCTCTGAAACAGGCAGGATAGTAATTAACTCAATTTTAATCATGAAGATATAAAGGTTCAGAGAATTAGAATGGCATCCAGGGCATAGCAGAAATGTGCTAGAACTGGCTTCTGACCCAGATTTTATAACCACAGACTGGGGTTACTTCGCAGTACACCACATTGATACTCAAGGCCAAAGCTCAGTGGCATTCCACGATAAATAATTCAAACTCCATAGTCTGTGTTAACAATGAGATCACTTCAACACAATAAAAATAAAATGAGGCAATTATTTAGATAGTTCAGCTAAATGCTTTCCCCTTAACACCAAAATCCTTCTCCTTAAGTCAAAATTTTAAAGAGAATAAAATATTGCTCCCTTCAGTCAATATCAGATATTTAGTTTTACGGCTTATTAAGAATTTGCCAAATGACAGTAATATATTGGCATTAACAAGGTAACGTCAGATCAGTTTCCTAAGGTTGCTTCAGACATTCTTTCCAATGCCCCCCCACCCCATCTCATATACACGCTCACACATGCACACACAGACACACGCTCATGACCTTTTACGGTTTACCTCTGAGCCTGTACAAGATAGCACAACAAATAAAAAGCCTCAGAATGCCATGCGCTTGAAAAATTAAGCCCTGGAAATGTACTTTACAATGGTTGCCAAACCAGCATCAAGTAACTCCTGCTTTTCTCAAGGGCTCATCCCCCATCTCTGAAACAATTTCAGTTATACTCAAAATGTAAATGCAGTACCTCCTTTTTTGCTCTATTGGTTGTATTGATGCGGAGTGAGCTCACATAACTGCATTCGTTTTGCCTGCCAAACTTCCACATACCATCATATATACATAAAATCTACATTATGAATAATTTTTAAGAACTGCATCATTAAGATCAAATAAACAACATAGGCTAACAGACAATGAAATTCGTTCTCTACTAATTGTCACATACGTCAAAAGTGCCTCCAGCCATCATTGACTGGACGGAGTTAAAAGCTGAAGCTTTTTTTTAAATCAACTTTAATTAGATCAACTGTAAATAAACCTTTAAATAGTGATTTAAAAACAATTAGGTTAATTAAAAGTTTGTAAGTCAATCGATGTCAAATCAAAATTGAAAATTGGAAGATTAATATTTACAGCTAGTGTTTTAAAACTTTAAACTAGATTCCTTTTGCCTCTTGCAACATATTTAAACTTATTTTAAGCTCCCTCCAATTTTATATTTGGAGATGTGTTTATTTGCATGTAAGTTCTTTGGACATTGGCCCATAACACAAATATCACTCATATCTTGTATGACCACACTTTTTACATGAGAATAATGGCCGATCCTCCTCATTATCCCATGGAGTAAATATAATTGTGCACAAAGTTAAGATAACTTAAAACACTCTCGGAGGGCGGAATGAAAAGGCAGCTGATGTTACCTGAACATGATTACTTCCTGCCTGTGTCTGGCCGTTCCCTGACTTCAGCTGAGCTTTCAATGAGCTTCTTGTCAAAGTAAAGTTTACCAGCCTCATCTAATAGCTTTTACAAGGATCTACTCATTGCCTCCACAGAGCTAATGTCTTCTTGTGGTCTCCTTCTTAATTCTGGTCTGCAGTTGACCTTAGAGTATTGCTTTAACAGAGAAACTGACCTGTGAATCCAGAATGATAATTTAGACTTGATCTGCAAAAGCCCACTTTCTTGGTAAGATGTAGGTTTCATATTTTTATGATGACTTAAAATTCTGGCATGGTAATTCAGAATTGGGGCTTGGGCATGCCTCCTTGACATAAACAGTAACAGGTAAAAGGCAAATATTTTTTTAAGTTTATTTATCTTGAGAGAGAGAGAGAGAGAAAGAGGATGAGTGGGAGAGGGTCACACTGAGCCACCCAGGCACTCCATAACATGCAAATATTTTTAAGAAATTAAATTGTTCAAAAGTATGCATTACTTTGTGTGGCTTGAGTTTCTAATGGTGCCCCTATATGGACAAATGGAGCATATTTAAATTTACTGACTTTCCGGACTACTGTCTGCACTTGAAATTATCAAGTCATTGCTTCCCATAATGAAGTGGATCTTTTCTATTTGGAGCTCCAAGATTTCATACCAGGGGTCTGTATCACATGTATCTATATTCAGGAGTAATTATTTAATTACTCATTCATACTATATTTATAATCATGAAGTTTCCTTTATAAAGCAATTTAATAAGTGAAATGTTGGTAAACATTTAATGAGTGGCTTTTAAGAAAAAAGAAGAGTAGTATTTGCTGATTCCCATGGTGGTCTAAATCTTACCACATGGCTAACCTCAACCCATCAAATGATATCACTAGAAGGGGGATGGCAAAGAGATGTAGGTCATTGGTTCTTGGGAGATAGTTCTGGGTGGTTCCAATATACCATTGAATTTTAGTGACTAGATAATAGGTATCAATTTAAATACTTCTGGGGAATCTCCTGATGAGGCTTAGTATGGATTTTTATCAGTTATTACAGGGTCTTATTTTAAACCATAGCCTCTCTCTCAAGTGTTATGGAGACAATCACATATGGTATTGGATTTCGGAAGTGGGGGAGAAAAATACCTAAAATAACAAACTCACCCCTGTTACTGGTAAGCTTTCATAGAGTATTTCATCTAAATGAGAGACACGTTTTCAGCCATCTCAAGTAATATTTAAAAATACCACTGAATCAAGTTTAATATCTGTATTGATGTCATTGTCCACGCATAAAAGAGCAAGTGGATATAGGCAAGAATTTCAAATATTTATTTAAATTTGAGCTTTTCTTTTCCCAATCTATGACCAGCAAATATGAAAAAAATAAATAAAAAGATATATTTATATATATATACTTGAAAACAAGAAAAAGTGAATGATACAATTATTCTTTTCTAAAATACACTCCAGCCTCCACTTAGTGATCTGTGTAACAATCAGCAGTTTTTACATCATAATCCAAATGTACTAAACTATTTTATCCTCCTGCAGACAACTTAAGGATTATTACAAAACTGTTACTTCAGCACCTTGCTGATAGAACACCCACATAATTCTGCAGCACACTATGCTTTTATTGACTTGGTTAAGTGTAGTATGAATTTTTTTATTTGAAAAACTTACATAGGGGACTAAAAGTCATGAACAGAATCTTTTTCTGTTATGAGTTTTTCATATATATGTATATTAATACAGCAAGAAGATCTATCTAGTCCTGAAACAATGTTTACAAAACTGTATTCAAATGAAAGGGCTGTGTGCAGATGGTCAGATATATTGAATTATTTATTTTGATCAAGCTGAAGGCCACTTTCACATACCTTATTTCTAAGGATGAATGGTCAGTTTACAGAATCCTGGTTTCTCTTCACGTCATCAAAATATGAATATTCTGAATCCAGTGTTTTTCAGAAAGAAGCACTTTGAAAATGTAATTTCCCATACAGTGTCCACTATCTGTAGATTTATTAGGAACCCAATAAATTATTTTGAAAGAGAGAAATGAAAGAAAAAGTCCATTCTTAAATATATGCACATTAAGCTAGTACTATTCTAGGAAAAAATGATAGGTGGACATATCATTTTAGTCAAAAAATTCCAATTCTAAGAAGCCCACCCTAAACACACATGATCACTTGAATGCTCTTCTCATTTTGGCACATCTAAACCAGTATGGAAATTCTACATTGCTTGGTTAGTTCTTGAGGGACATATGTGACTACGAATTTAAAGATAGATTTTGAAATTTGTAACATTATGATATAGTGGGAAAAAAAATCAGTCTTTTACTCAATATGGTTACAGTGAAAGAGGTTGGGGAAAACAAATTCTCAAAAGTCTTTGGAGCATAGAGAACGTGTGACCTTGAAAAATAAATCTTGCATCCAAAAAAAATCTCAATTCTGAAATCTTTCTAAAATACAAATATTTTATTCCACTGTTTGGTACATTCTAATGGCTCAGATGAACGACTTCCATGTCCTTGGGGCTGTGATCCTCTCTGAGATGGGAATAAGGGCTCAACTGCGCAATTTTTTCTCCGTTTCTCCATGCTTCGTTTCCTTCACGTAGCTCAGACTGGAGAAAAATCAGCATGTTCTGACGAGGTTAATTCTACGAGGCAGTGAGATGGACCTGAATTTCGTGGAGAAGGGAGCTCCGAAATAAACAGAACACCATGTGTTAAATAAAAAAAGAAAAGATAGTCTCCTGTATAAATCAGAAGAGATCATAAAAATCAATGAACAGACAGCAACTTTTTTTCATACCTACACAAGCAGCTCAGAACGAATGATTTACCTTCTTTTTCTTAGTTGGAACACTTCGTAATTTATTTGCTAAACAACGGTTTATGTTGCCTTAAACCAAATTGTATCGGTTTGTAATGGAGGGCTGGGGAGGATTTTCCAAGAATTTATATATCGCTAAATAAAATGTATTTGCTAACCAGCAGCAATAAACTTGTGCTGGATTCTGTAATCTAGCAAGCTGAAAGCATCACTGCAAATTAAATTTGTCCCGAGATTTGAGATGCAAGAAGTTCCAGGACATGTTTCAATGACACATCGTGTTCCGTTCTTCTCGCTGGCAGTACCGTGAAGGTACTTAACAGGGCACGCTTGGTTCACGGACATCACGGGGCACTACTTACTCATAGAGGTTAGGTGCTTTGCAGGTATCTGAGAGTTGCTATCTATTCACAAACCACTGAGCATTTTGTTTTTATCAAAAAGCCTTCAAATACTCAGAGTCTGTGGTCAGTGCAGTTCCTTGGGTACGTCTAATGGAGCTACGCTTCACCAAGGCAAAAGCCTAAACGGTTAAAAATGGAGAGATATTTACAATCATTTTCTCTAGTAAGTCGAGTTCTTGTTTTCTGTACGTAGTGGGTTTTATGTTTTTGTTTCTGTTGTTGTATGTTGTCGTTTTTTCTTTTTTCTTTTTTTTTTTTTTTTGCTTTTATTTTTTTCTCCAGTACATTTCATGTTAAGGTTCTGGGGCTATGAATACAAACTGTCCGGGCCGGTGCCGTACATATCCGCGAGTCGTTTAAAGCGAGGCCCCCAGTCACTTAGGTAGTCATAATTCTGATCAGAGTTTGAGCTGATGGAATCTAACGAGCTGAGTGATTCAGCCACTGAGCCATTTCCTTCAAATGCGTACGTCTGCAAGGAATCATAGGGGGGTGCGCAGGGATCCACATCAGCTTCTTTCAGCCTCTCCCAAATAAATTCTCGAAAGATGACGTTGTCTGGGATGCTTTTAAAAGTCGGTCGACTCAAGAACTGAATTTCTGGAGTCACATCCCTTCGGGTCTTAGTATCTCTGATGACATTGAGGTTTCTCAGTGCGGCCATGTCAAAAGCCTCTGTGTCTTCCTCTCCCCCACCTTCATCGTCGTATCTCACAATATTTTCTCTGATATCTCTCTCCTCATCAAAAATGAGAGGCTCTTTTTTCCGTCTTCTCATGGTGACGATGAGGAGGATCAACACTAAAAACAGTGAGACAAGAGACAGGAAAGTTTCAGTAAATCGCCACTGCCCCTCATCATGGTCAAATTAGGCCTGTGATCCTGAAGTATAGATTTTCTGCTCTTTAAAGGGAAATGAATTGGCCACCTATGTGCATGAGAATTCACAGCTACAGATGTGCTAAAATTGCTAAAGTGCTTTTAAAATAGGACACTTTTATATATCAAGAAACCCTTTTCCACACCTGTTCAGAACTGACGTCTCCCTCTTTAAGGCAACCTGCAAAATATTTGATAGAGCAAATTGGAGGGCCAGTTCAGGACAACTATAATGATTTCAAAGCTATGTAACACAAAGGGATTTTTTTTTTTTTTTTGAACTCCTTAATTGCTGGAAAGGCAAAGTGACATTCATAAATGTTTTAGGTCTAATTTAACAACTGCAGTTTAAGAAGGAAATGCATTTTAGCATTTGGTCTGGTCCTTTGAAGAAAGGCCTAGTACTTGTTGAAGAAACTCCACTGTTAAATAAAATTCCAGTATATCAAGCTATATATGAAGATTAAAAAAAAGCTTTTCTGTAATAAATTGAGTCTCACTTTCAGGATGAAATACTGAACTTGGTCTTTACTCATTATACCTGGAGAGAGATCAAAGGTTGTGAGATTTTCAGCTTAGCCAAAAAGAGGTTTATCGGAATTAACAAATAATAAAGCACATGGTTATCCTAGAAGGTAAAGGACAACAGATATATTGGCTATTACTGGTTTAATAAACTCTGTTTATTTTCAGTAAGTATACACTGTGAAGAAAGATTCTGCTCTGCTCCACGACTGAATGCTAGCTGAACTGGGAACATATCAGATCTCAAGTGGTATTCTTGAATTCTAGAGTTCAAAATATATAAATTTATTATCTTAAATAACTTTTTTTTATTACATCAGACAATTGTTTTCCTTGAAGATCTAAAAGGCCCAATGTGACCATTGCTCTCAGCCTATTTAAAAAAAGACATTTGAAATATTAATATTTAAAATATCTTAAAAGGTTTTAGTTTGGCATTAAGAATACATTTGAAAATAAAAATAAATAAATTAAACCAGGAAGGACAACACTGTAATTCAGAGTGACTAACAGCAATGACTAGGTGAAACTTATTTCATCCTCTGTCTTAATCTGCTTAAGCAATATTCTAGGCACTTACTGAAATAAGACCTTTTCTGTTGTAATGCGCTGGCACAGGGCTTTGAATAAAATCCAGCTTTTCACTTATTAGTTAGCTGTGTGATCTTGGGCAAGTAGCTCAAAGTAACTGAGCCTAGGCAGTTACAGATGAATGTTCCTGAGGTAGAGACTGGGGGAAGGGAGGCATGTAAGTAGAGTCAGCAGAATGCCAGGTATTTGTTTGTGTGCAAAAGAGAAATTTCCAATGTTATCTTCTGGTCAACTAAGAACATTAACTCAAAATCCCTCTCTGACCAAGGAGAAATAATGAAATCAGGTACAGAGTAGAGGGTGCACCCAGTATAAGGCAAGGGATGTGCAATGAAGATTAAATGAGAGACAGAAAAGGCAGTCAGGTGATACACGAAGGTCGGCAAACAAGGCCTATCATTTGACCCTCAGAATAGTCCTCTGGGGTAAGTTATCTTCTCGTTTGACAGTTGTCTTAGGCATTTGAAACAGCCTGCCTATGGTCATGAAATAAAATGCAATACGTGGGAATGAAGTGTCCTCTACTTCCAACTGCCTCAAACCCTGTGTTCTTTCTAAAACATGATGAGCTTAGTTCTTCCATTGCAGGTAATCGAGACACAAGAGCGCAAGTGACAATCTGCTAGTTACAGAAAGACACACCAGTACATTTTAAGACATACGAGTAAATAGCACTTTAGATCTATAAATTTAGATTTATGAATTTAGCCTCTCAAACTTTTTACATGGTTCCCCTACACCCAAATATAAGTAATGGAAACAGAAATAAAGAGGGGCTAAATAATACTACCTGAGAAGTCAGATTAAGAGAGAGAATGAAAAGTGAGGATTCAAGAGAGCCATGATGGGTGGACCGGTGGAGGGAAGAATATGAGAAATCTGTAAGACATATCATAAGCAAAACTGAGGCAGAGCAAATATCCAACTGAGTATAAGAGGATGTAAGAAATGAATGGGCATAAGAGTGAACAAAGCTATGAAGAGGGTAAGAATAGGTAATAATTTGATGCGCTTTTAAGTTAGCATTTAGGCAAAGTATTTCAAAATTCTCAATTCTCTTTTCTTCATATAATTACAATGAATCTTGTCATTGATATATATGATATATAATTGTTTTATGTTATATATAGGTTATATTTTTTACTATATATAAATATAAAACAATGATTTCTTATATTCTGCTGTAAATGTATTTTTATTCTACTGATAAGCTTACTTTTTGATGCTCAAGTATAGTGTTCAGTAAAAGTGAAACATGACAGAACTCACATATGTGTCAGCTCGTAGGCTCTGTACCTATTAAGGATATTAGTATCTTAAAGAGTTTATTTCTCAATTTTGCCTGAAGCTAAGAAAAAAAATGAAGTGTTTTAGAAGGCTAGAAATTTTTAACATTTCAACGACTTAGGAGAATATTAATTTCTAACTACATGAGCACATATAAAAAATAAAATTTAACCTTTACGTAGAACAAGAATTAACTGCTCTTCAGAGTCTATGGAGATACTCCCTGTATTAAAAAGAATATTTTCTGCTTAAGTAAGCACAAGATTATATAGTTTAAGAGGTTTTTCTCATATGTCTTTTCTGTCAGAGGAAGGATACTTCTGAGTGGAGGCATAAAAAGATTTAGTCTAGACACGTGGACGTTATAATGTGTCGGTGACTCATGATTTATATATACTTAACCAATGTGCGTTAACCATTTCTTATAGGCATTAGGACAGGATGATATAATGTTGACCACAGAAGTAGGCAAAATACATTTTCTCAAGGAACTTATAATTAAATGGGCAGACAGATATTCATCAAATAATGAGACAACTAAATGTAAATGTAGAACTGGGATAATTATTGCAAAAGAGGGAAACGTGATCTTGTAAGGATCCACAGTAGAAGAAACAGATCCCTACAAGGCAATTTAACTGAGGGTCAGTGAAGGTTGAGGCTGGGATGAGGGTGGAGAGGTAATATGGAAGATTACTCTTGGTACAAGCAAGCAGTCAGCAAAGGTTGGAAGTCAAGAAGGCTATGGAGTAAAGAAAGGGGGGAGATCACCAATGTGGTTTAAGGTGGGCATGGTATGATCATATTTTTTTTTTAAATATTTGAATAGGACTGAGGATATGATGAAGAAGAGATGTTAGGAAAGCAATTACAATGTTATTGCAGCAGCAAAAGCATACTGTTAACTTAAATTTCTGGTTTGATAATTCAGTTTTATAACACTTAGTGTTTTTTGAGTATCCCAGTATGTAGGCAGTGGTGCTGGTTATTAGCAAAGTCCCGATAAGAGCGGATCCCTGCATCCAAGCAGCTCCAACTTGGTAGCTATATGTTTACAAAGATAAACATAAATCATAATCCAGTTCACTGTGAGAAAGTACAGACATACACAGGTATACACAGAAGCATACGTACGAGAATAGCACCACTCTCCCACATTGAAAGAAGTGGAAGATGGAGAAAAATATCTAAGTATAAAATACACAGTCCACTGTAAATAAGTGGTCCCCTCTATTCTCATCATCATGGGTCTGTGACAGATACAGATTCATTTCTACCTAATCATCTTGGAAGTATTTCAGTCATACCTACCACACTTCCTAGAGGTCAACCACTGCCTTACTGGCCCCTATGATGAAGAGGCCCCCTCTCTAATAAGCTTGCATCACCAAGTGTCTTATTTTCTTAAAGATGGAAGATACTTTAAAACTCATCCAGATTAGCTCTTAAAACACTTACGGTGCCTTTTCAGCTGCTGAATTCAATGCCTCATTATCACCCTAAATCCCCTGCATGGGCTTTTCTAAGCTTGCAAACATCAAAATTCTCAAGATCCAGTTTTGGTCCCCAGCACCAGGCCGAATGCTGCTGGAGTGGTATAAATTCTACCCCTGCTTGATAGGCCTACTTATATTAAAGAAAAGCCATTTCCCTTAATGTATTTTTTTTTAGCATATTTCAAATTTTGAGTCAAGTTCATTTGAAAGCACCCATCGAGGGTGGTACTTTTCCGTCTGAAAACTCTATAAAAGGCTCTTGTTTTAAATCAAATTGCAAGTCTTCATACCTGTTAAGTATCACTTTGTAAAGTTCAACCTCTTGCTGAGAGACTATCACTGAAGGTTAAAACCCAAATTACTTTTAATTCTTTTTTTTTTTATTTTCTACAACTGGAATCCCTATACTATCAGTGATTTTGTTCCCCACAAGTTGTATTTTAAGCACAAAATGCCATGCTTGATAATAAATATGCATTCAATAAATATTGCTAAATAAATTAATAAAGTAGGGGTTGGAGTTACGCAGATAAATCTTGCCATTATGAAGTTCAATATTTTGTTTAAAAAGTAACTACAATGCAATAGGTTATATGGTAATATAACATATGCTAGGCAAATCTATACGGGAAAGTATGCTTTGCTCAGAATGCTCAGAGAAAGCCTCACAAAAGAGAGGACCTTGAGTTAAGACTTGAAGAAAAAGCTGCCATTAGCTAGAAATCCTTTCTCTACGGTCTCTATGAATAATCAGAATTTCTTATTAGTCAAAAAAATTGTCTAAATCATCACTGGCTAACATGGTAGCCACTAGCCACCTGTGGCTTTGAAAGCATTTGAAATTTGGCCCTTCCTATTTGAAACATGAATTGAGATGTGCTTTAGTGTAAAGTATACATTGATGCTCAAGATATAAAGTAAAAAATATTTTGATCACATGTTAAAATTATAATAGTTTGTTAATAGTGCATTCAGTATGTTCTTAGCATTTATTTCAGGTGTTTCTTACTGTTTTTACTAATGAGGCTACTACCTGAAAGCTTAAAATTACATTTGTAGCTCATACTTGTGAATCATAACATATTTCTTTGGACAAAATGAAAGAGTCAAAAATACTAGAGAAATCTTAATTGCATGTGATCTTAACATATGCTACTCTAAAATTTTACTGCCAAGTGACACACTGAACAGTGAAACATCTATTATATTACAATTATTACTGTGTCTATGAGGTGTAACTGAAAAATGACCTACTCTGAATGAAAACTCCGCTAGTATAATCTGTGTCCACGTTCAGTAATTAAAGTGATTATCCTATCCATGTGTGAGGGGAACCCAGCCCTTGAAAAACTACTTTTTAACTCTTCACTGTCTTTTGATCTTGTTGATTTTTATCACTATCACTGAAAATCTGTTACATGTTCTCTGTTTGGCACTAACTAAATTCGCCAAGTTTCTTTTAATTTGTTGGCTTCAGATCAGAAACAACCATGACAGAGAAACAGGTCAACCCCTTTCAGTGTCACTTCCAAGTTCCCGCCACTTTCTCCATACTGGAGCTGCCCCAGAACTCCATACTCACAAAAAACCAGGTCATTAAGTGAGAATTTTCTAATCAATGATTTATCAATGGTACTCAATTTTCTTGACTTTTCTTTTTTTATAAAAACAGCCTGTTTCATCTTTCCACATTCTTATATCCTGATTGCTCTGAAACCAGAGAAATCTGAATTTTTCTTATTCCTAAGACTAAGGTTACCAAGGACCATGACAGTTGGCCAGTCCAATCGGCACTCATCAGCCCTAAGTTTACATGGCATATCTATCATATTTGAAGGAAGACTTCAAAGAGGAAATGTTATGGGTGAGTTTTTTGTTTTAATAGAATGTTATAGGAATTCTTACAGTTTAAAAAAATTATTCACTCCTCTCAAATCATGGTTTTTTTTGGTGGTTGATCTTCTCTAAGTAATAGTTATGGTAAATCTTCCTCAAATTCTGTACTTAGTTTCTTCCCTTTTCATCCAGTACTCTTCATACACGAGCTCGGTGAAACCCAAGAATTCAACTACTTTCTACATACGGCAGTTGGTGAGATCTCTGACATATAAATCTCTCATCTATCTCTCTAAATAAACCATATTCAAAAACAACCACTCATAATTTTTATTAATAAAAATGTATGGAGTGGTCAGAATATGGTAAATACTTATATGGCAATTATAATTTTTTAGTAGTTGCTACCATCACTTATTTTACAATTTTCTGTCCAAAAGTCTCTTTTCCGATTTAAATCCATTAACTTTCTTTCATCTGTTTCATATTTTGTGGTCTTTTCTGAAAATAATACCCAAACTAGAAACTTGTGGGTCATCTTTGATTGAACTTCACTTCCTCCTTGTATTTACCTCTTGCTGATCCCACTACTGTAATGAACCAAATATTATATAGTGTAACTCCTGGAATGTACCTCAAATCCCATACCTAAATCCAAATTTACACTGAATCCCTGCCCCTACTTACTGAGTATGTGGGCATCGGTAAAATGCTTTACTTTGCCCTCCCTCAGTTTTCTCCTCTCCAAAATGAAGGCAATAGAATTAACTCAGGGAAATTATCTTATAGTAACTTCATAAATATAAACTCAATCTTTATAAAGTCTTAAAAATATATATAGTAAGCACAATAATAGGTGATATATGTTAAACTTCTATAATAAAGTCTTATGCAGTATAGCTCCTATATCTATGTCTTGCTAAAATTTGAGTCCTATAACGTGCACACAAAAAGCAATGTTTACTTTGTACTCATGTGATTTTGATAACTCCCTGTTAATTTAGTTATCTGATATCTAAACTATTCTATTTATTGGATGGTAAAATAGAGATACCAGAACTATTCCTGAGAAGCTTAAAATATGTGGCAAAGATATGAAAATGAACAGAATGTGTTAAATACTATTCAGAAATTCATCCCTAAACATATTTCCTCCTACATTCACTATATGAGGCCCTGGAAGTACACTGGATTAAAAAGAGAAAGGTTAAGATCAGTACTCTCTAAATTTCAGCAAAGCAAATAAACAGATCTACAAATCGTGATAAATGATATAAAGAAACACCCAGGTTTCATGATAAAGAATTGCAGTGTTTGTACAGCTTTCCCTGGGCGCCCCTGACTGACACCTGCTCTAGCTTCAACTCTCTGGTCGAGGTCCCTCGAGAATGGCATGACCAGGGACTCCCCCACCCCCACCCCGGTGCACATCTGCTCTAGCTTCAGGCATCCCACGAAGGCAGCCCCAGCATGGCAAGACCCAGTATCCCAAGTTTCCCAGAAAATCACAAACTAAAGGGGTTCATCACCACTAAACCAGGCTTCCCAAAAAAGAAAAATAAGCTAAAATGTCTTCTTTAAGGCACACCTGAGGAGCTCAGTCAGGTAAGCGTCCAGCTCTTGGCTTGGTCAAACGGTCATGATCTCACCGTTTGTGGGACTGAGCCCCGTACTGGGCTGTTGACAGTGCGGAGCCTGCTTGGGATTGTCTCTCTCCTACTCTCTGCTTCTCCCTCACTCAAACTCTCCTCAAAAGACACAAACATTAAAATAAATAAATTAAAAACAAATTTAAGTGGAAAAGGTCATAACTAAAAATTAGAAAATACATGAAAGAAGAAATCTCACCACTAAAGGCAAATAATAAAGGTGGTGAATCAGCCACTTAAAAATCTAGTGTGAAAATTTAAAAAAGAGATATAAAATATGATATTAGGGACATAAAATGTGTGTGTTGGGAATACAAATGTAGTGCTTTTATTTTTATTTATAAAGTTTATTTGAGAGAAAAGCAAGAGAGTGCATAAGCAGGGGAGGGGAAGAGAGAGAATCCCAAGGAGGCTCCACACCGTCTACACAGAGCCCATCGCAGGGCCCCATCTCACCCATCATGAGATCAGGACCTGAGCTGAGATCAAGAGTTGGATGCTTGACTGAACCACCCAGGCTCTCAAATGTAGTACGTTTAGAATGCACTGGAAATTAGGTGACTATCAGGTTAAGAGAGACTGCTATATTTATAACATCATTATGGGTGACCTACATGGTAACCAAAACCAAACCTATAAAAGAACCTTAACAACAACAAACTACAACAGGGGCGCCTGGGTGGCTCAGTCAGTTGAGCGTCCGACTTTGGCTCAGGTCATGATCTCAGGGTTTGTGAGTTTGAGCCCCGCATTGTGCTTGCTGCTGTCAGTGTGAGCCGGCTTTAGATCCTCTGTCCCTCCTCTCTCTGCCCCTCCCTTGCTCATTTTCTCTCTCTCAAAATAACAGTAGGAAAAAAAAAAAAGGTTCTCTTATCCCTCTATGTCCCTATTCCCAACCTCTCAAATAATTTAAAAAATAAAAATGGGCTGAAAGCTTGAATAGTAATTTTTCAAAAGACAACATACAGATAGCCAACAGGAACACGAAAAGATTCTTAACATCACTAAGCACCAGGAAAGTGTCATTCAAAACCATGGTAAGATGACCTCACACCTGTCAGATTGGGAACTGTCAAAAAGACCAAAAAAATTGGCAAGGACGTAGAGAAAAAAAACAAATTTTGTACACTGCTTGTGGGAATGCAAACCGGTGCAGCCGTTATGGGAAACAGTGCAGAGGCTCCTCAAATAGCACTACCATAAGATTGAGCAAATCCACTTCTGGGTCATTATCTGAGAAAAATAAAAACACCAATTCAAAGAGACACATGTTTTTAGGAACCTCCACACTGTGTGTGTTCTCTCACACAGAAATATCACACACACACACACACACACGAAATATTATTCAGCCACAAAAAATGAAGTCTTAAATTGAAACAGGCTCAGTAGAAACAAAATGTTGGTGATGAGTGGGTAGTGACTGGAAGGTGGACAAAATAGGTGATGAGACTAAGTGGTACAATCCTTCACTTATTAAGACATGGAAATATAATGTACAGGGCATACAGTCAGTAATATTGCAACAACTTGGTAAGGTGACATATGGTAACTACATTTATCATGGGGGTCACTTCATATAAACATCAAATCACTATAATGTACACCTGAAATTAATAGGATTGTAGATCAAGTATACTTCAATTAAAAAAAAAAAAAAAAAAAGAATCGGGGCACCTGGGGGGCTCAGTTGGTTAAGCATCCAACTTTGGCTCAGGTCATGATCTCACAGTTCGTGAGTTCGAGCCCCACACTGGGCTCTGTGCTGACAGATTAAGATTCTGTGTCACCCCCTCTCTCCATCCCTCCCCTCCCCTCCTTGTGCGTTGTCTATCTTTCAAAAATAGGGGCACCTGGGTGGCTTAGTCGGTTAAGCGTCTGACTTTCGCTTGGGTCATGATCTCGCGGTTCGTGGGTTCGAGCCCCGCGTCGGGCTCTGTGCTGACTGCCAGCTCAGAGCCTGGAGCCTGTTTCAGTCTGTGACTCCCTCTCTCTCTGACCCTCCCCTGCTCACGCTGTCTCTCTCTCTCCTAGAAATAAATAAAACATTAAAAAAAATTTTTAAAACTAATAATAATAAATAAATAAATAAACCTAAGGAAAAAAAAAAAGAATCATGGTTGTGAACGGCTCTTAATCAGTAGGTGAGGACGGTCCCCTTGAGAAGGTAGCATGGAGCCTGGGCATGAAGGACAGTGTGAACCCAATGGGTGAAGGGATTCAGGAAGAATGTCTCCGTGATAGGGCGGCATGTTTGAAACTAATGGAAAGGCAGCTGTATGCCTCTTCCTCCAGGGTGAGTGAAGGGTTAGACAGCCTGAGACCTTCAAGAGGTAAGAAGCCCTCAGAACATGTCTTGCTTTGTGGGCCACAAGAACCATTTGGATTTTATGTAAGTACATTTGATGCTTCTGAAATGTTTCAAGCAAAGAGATAATTTATGTTTTAAAAAGTGAAATGATAGGAAAAATACAGGGGTACTAGTGCAGTCTGGTGATCAAAGACAGATGTCATTGGAAGTGACATCTAAGCTAAGATCTAAGGGATGAGAAAATTCAACTTGTCATTTTGTCTGGATCTACGTGCTGTAGAATAAGAGATATATGCAGATGCTCAGTAACAGAAGGCTAGAATTTGAACTCGTACTTGTGAACCCACTCTATTATTTATAGTCACAAAGAATAAATGAAGCTTTATATTTGATAAAATCCCAGCATGTGGTTGAGGTAAATTAGCTATCGACGATAGCATTTTTAACTAAAATTTTTAAACTGAATTTCAGCAACAAATGCAGTATCCTTGAAATCTCTCTTGCATTTTCTCTATCTTGAGACAGATTTGAAAAATCGTACATTTGGATTCATTTTTTCTTAAGCCCTTATAGATCTCAGGGCTATTACCCTCAAAATATAATTTGAATATTTTAAGCGTGTGCCATATCCACTTTATAGAAAAAAATAGGCTGGATTTCAGGGAAAAAATGCCTTAAAATTGTATTGTCTTAGGAAATGGGAATATCTGGGTCCAGTGGAGATACCACTTACAGATAAAGACAAAATTAAATCCAACGTTCTTTTCCACTTATGAGTACATTAAAATCATCCCTGGTCTCATACAGCGTGCAGGCATGGCACACCTTCTACGTGTCCTATCAGCATTTTATGAGGTGTTACGTATATAATGATCAAACGATGTTCAGCTCCTGTCTCTAAAAGCAGGAACCTACTAGAGGAGAAAAGAGACACACAATGAAACAGGCGAGTCAGCCATGAACGATGCTCTAGTATAAACAAGGAGCTGTGGGGTATGCGGGAGCAGCACCCGAAGTGGACTCCAATGCCTAAAAAAAAAAGGAAAGGTGTTCCACGCAGAAGGAACAAGTCATTTAAGAGCAGCTAAGGCAAAGCAGGAGGAGTCTGAGAAAAGAGCAGCTCCACCATTTGGCTGAAGGTTGACCTGGGAGGGACCAGTAAGGTCAGAGAGTCTGTGATTTTTGTCTGTAGACAATTGGGCGCCATGGGCATTTTAAGCTGGCATGTGTCACAGTCACATTTGCTTTGCAAAAGCTTACTCCGCCCGGGATGCTGGTGGATTGGACCTGGTAGAGACTGGGGTGACTGGCATAATCCAGGAAGGTGACGTTGGACCCTGGGCAAAATCAGGTTTAGCATCAAGGCAGAGAATGGCATAGAGTTAAGAATCAATAAAGTAAAATTCCTATTTGGGGGTACTGATTGGGTACGGGAAATGGAAGAGAAAGAAAAGGCTGACTGATTCCCCTCAAAAAACATGGAAGTAGGGACTAAATTAGGGGGAGAGGTAGGGTTATAGGAAAACTGTTCAGGATTTAATAATTCTATTCAATTTCTAATGCCAACAGTCTGTTAGAATGATGATTGTGCCCATCTAGAGTTCTGCAGATCATCTGCACAAAAGAGATGATGTTGCTTTCCATATCATAAGACAGGGAAACATTTCATTATAACCGAAATTGAACTTCCCTTTACTGCCCCAAAAGTATCACAGAGTCCTCTTCATGAAATGTGCAAGTTAGAATGATTTGAGTCTCAAAATAGAGCTAAAACTGACCTAAGTACAATGAATAGTGTGCGTACAAAGACAACGGATATACCATATGTTTTGGTTATAATGCACTAATATCTCAAATTTATCATATGCAATTCTTGATGTGTTCTCTGAAAGTGGGAAGTTGTTGGACGATACTGTAAATTAGACACTCAGAGTTAACCGAAGAAGTGATAAAGCTGCTTTGTAAAGCAGATCAAAGATTCTGCTAGCTCTAATTTGGCAGTACCTAGGTTGTGATGCCCACAGATCTATAGGCATTTCCCAGAGACACACAAGGCTTTGATATTGGAAAACACATAGTGAAAAATACCTTTTAAAGGACATTCAGAAGCCAGCCCTGCCTGTGTCTGGGTCCTGGCTCGGACACCTTATAACTTCGTGCATGTTTCCTCCAATTTACGGTTTTCTCATATAAAAAGTGGGCATGATACTACTTACTAATACCTGCCTATGAAATGTGTTATGAGAACTGAATTAGACCATGCTTGTAAAGCACATAGCTAATGTCTAGCTCTGTCCTTTATCATCAATAGGACTGCTGTATCAAGTACGTTCTCTTGTTATAGATTATGATGGAGATCAGTCTTTTACACAGTGCTATCATATTGTTCTCTGCAATCTATTATTTTTACTTAGGTAATACTGTCACTTACAAAACTAGGAATATACTTTCCTGTTGAACAAAATCACGAGTGGCCACAATAATGGGAGCAAATACAGTTCAGCACTTCATACACCAGGAAAGAAAAGTGAAAAGATGCATAACAGCTGAATGTGACACTTGCCATACTGCGCTCACTGGAAGACCCTGAACTTGAACTCCATGTGGTAAGCAGCACTTTCTACAAATGTCTTATTGCACTTGAAGCTGGGCCGGCCTATCGTATCCCAATTGTGGCTGAAGAGCAAAGAGCTAGAGGGGATGTTACAGGACTTCAATTACTTGGACCTAATGGTCCAAATAGGGAAAAAACAAAGTTGAATATAGTGACAGCGACAGTGGTAGCGTGCAGGAAAATGCACAAGCTAACAAAGAAAAGTGTGCAGACTAAGGAAGAAACTAGCTATAATATTCTCTGGATAGATGTGCAATAATACTGAAACTGTACTTTACTTTTTTAATGTCTATTTTGGAAGAGTAAGTGAGCACACACAAGAAGGAGAGGGGCAGAGAGCACACAGAGCCTGACATGGGGCTTGGTCTCAGACCACTGTGAGATCATGACCTGAGCAGAAATCAGGTTGGACGCTTAGCTGACTGAGCCCCCCAGGTGCCTCCAAACCATATTTAAAACAACTGAAATTCTTCCTCTCTGTTCATTTCTCAAAATCCACTGAAGTAATAAATTAGTGTCAGTCATTCGTAAAATGTCTTTTGAAGTGCTTTCAGCCTGGTTGAAAAATAAGCATGTATGTCAACAATTATGCATTTAACTATGATAAAAATGCATAACAAAATTTGGGGCAAAATATTTAGTCAGACATTAGAATATTAAAGTATCTTGCCATAGACTGATGAAATGTTTCTACTGATGAGATGCAAAATAACTGCATCTCATTGATAACTTTCCCATGAACGTTGAATATGACCATAATCTCTCAAGTTGTACTCAAGTGTACGTAAAGGAAGCTTCAGGATCTAGTTTTGGGATCATCACTTTCATTTAGAGAATTCTGGTGCAAATAAATCAGAAAGGGTGAGAACAAAGCGGGAATGTGAGAAGATCCCGGAAATAATTCACCCATGAAACTAAAAGGACACAGAGGTGGGGCACCTGGGTGGCTTAGTCGGTTAAGCGTCTGACTTTCGCTTAGGTCATGATCTCGCGGTTCGTGGGTTCGAGCCCCGTGTCGGGCTCTGTGCTGACTGCCAGCTCAGAGCCTGGAGCCTATTTCAGAGTCTGTGTCTCCCTCTCTCTCTGACCCTCCCCTGCTCGCGCTGTCTCTCTCTCTCTCCTAGAAATAAATAAAACATTAAAAAAATTAAAAGGACACAGAGGTGAGGTGAGCACAGCCAACTTCAGACAACATGACTTTCCAATTTTAAGAAAGGACTACATGTGAACAATTTTTTAAAAAATATTTTCAAGGTGCAATTCCTTTGTAGTTTTAATCCAAAGTCAGTGATTAAGAGTAAGGAGACCTAGAATCTTATGTCATAATCTGCACTGTTATACCTTGCACCTCATTGTACCTCATTCTCCCCCTCTTCAAAATGCAGGGTTTTGGGCTGGAATTTATTTCTGTGATGCCCTCCAATATGAGCATTCTGGAACCTTCAGGGCATCCCTTTCTCTCATAAGTAGCTTTAATTTGAAATCTCACTGGACCACAAACTTGACACACAAGGAAGCACCTTTTCTAGGGGTCTAAAGCTCAGGTGCTTCTCCAGTTTCACCCCTAAATTGAACTAGATTCTCAAGGAGTTCTTCCCTATTTCCATGCCTTCACCTTTCTATTTTCCAGCAATATTTATTCAGAACCCTAAAACGGTTGAGCTACAAATCCTGGTATTGAGTGTCTAGGAATGTAAGTCATCTTACTTCTTGGGGTAGAAAGAATGCATTATTTGTGCCCTAGAAGTCATGACCCATGCCAGGCTGTCCGTCCCATCCACACTGACTTTGGTACACATTGTGTGAAAACCAAGAGAATATCCAAAGTTCTGCATATCTGCTTCTAAAGACTCAGGAAAAAAAGAAACTCAATGCTGAACAGAAATACCAGTTTTTGAACACGTTGATTACTGAGCCGAGTCCTTACTAAGAAATAAAAGCCACTAGTTCCAAAATGAATTTCAGTACAATAGGGTCTATTTTGACTTTTTTTTTTGGACTTGAAGAAACTTTAGAAAAACACAATAAAATATAAAACATAAACACCTTATCCTAAGAAGTAGAAGAGGTGTTCCTAACTTGGTATCTATTGAAGGAAAATGTTCAAATTTAACAAAAAAGTAGGAATACTTAAATAAATTTTGATGAATTCCACAAAACTATAATCTTACCTTGAGATATATGTCTACACACACACATACTCAAATATATTTTATGCAAGAATGAAATCTAATAATACTCAATTTCACTTCTTATCAGTAACAGCTACGTAATGATTCTTGGCTAATTAGAATCAAGCAACCTGAACTACAAGGAATCCCTAAGTCAAAGGTAAAACAAAGTAGGCTTCATTAGACCGTCTTGATAACTGCTGTATGATTAAATTCTGGGAAATACAATTTTATCTTATTCTTTTGAAGTACCATGTAGTTTAAGTAAACTAGCCAGGTTAAGTTCAAGAAGAGCCATCTACCTTTACAATGGTTATATCTTTTTCAGAATTTATGCTAGTCATTTGAATTCTATGCTAATCAGGCTTTAACTGTGAATTACCATTTCTAATGATTTTCTGAGACTTTCTGCCACCTGTGTGAAGTTATTTGGAATTTTTTTCTTTCTAGATTTATTTGGTTAGCTGAAGTTACTGAAAGCAGTAGTTTCCATTTCTGTGACGTCATTTACAGTGTGTTAGTAACTAGGTCTTAGCTTAGTTAATGGGTTGAGAACTTGCTTCACCAATAACACTTAAAAGTTCTTGCATGTCCACTATATGGGAGGCACATGACTATCTCATTTAAGGCTTACAATAACCTTACGAGTCTAGTTCTACTATTTTCTCCTCTTAAGAAACCAGCTTTAGTAGAATTAATGTTCCCCTGGTGAAAAACTAGTGTATGTTGGGAGCAGTAATAAATGCTAGGTTTACCTAACTCCATAAATCTGGTTTTTAAATATTACACAGTGATGACTCACATTGCCAAACTCTGCTTTTACAAAAATATATTATAAATGGGTTCACAAATTATATTAGACCCATTTACATTAGAAAACACACAGCCGAGTCTCAGATGCAATATTAAATGCTTACTGTCCTTGCTGTGCGAAGTTATGCTATGAAAGACAACGTAGCAAAGGACTAAACCCATTACCCAATGCCCATGTTGGCTAGCTCCCAACTTTTAAAAGCGTACTGCATAGTCTCTCATAAAACTGTAATTCTAATATGTTATAAATCTTATTTAACCACGTAATGAAGTAATCAAGGAGAGTACAATTAAATAGGTTAATTCTTGGAAAATTATAACTTTTGCACTGCTGGAATTAAAATCTTTTAAAGTTTGTGAATAATCATAAAATGTTCCTTAAATCTTTTCCGAAAAGAGGGGAGGTATAAAGCTGTAATTTCTGAAGTAACCATCTTATCAAAACAACATAGAAAGATTCTGGTCTAATATGTCTCTCCTGTAGGGTATTATAGAACAACATGGTAGATTTGAAAAAAAAAATCTATCTTCACTGTGGTTTTAAAAGAGAAATTTTTCTTTTTTCTGTGTTTTAAATATGCCATTGGAAAGTGCGGCTAAGTGAACATGGGTTGCTCATTGAACAAAACACAATAGAAGAGCCACGGTCTATGTCTGGCCGCGGTGACTGCTCTTGCAGCAAAAGCACTGGAAACCGTACCCACCCAGTAATGTCAAAACACAGGCGAGGATGGCGATCAGGGCTCCCGTGCTGAGGCCGGCAGGTAGGACGTAGGCCTCCGCGTTGCAGGTCTGGGCTACCCCGTCGGCATCACAGTCACAGACGCGGATGGTGAGGGTGTTTGTGCTGCTGAGGGAAGGTGATCCGCTGTCCACGATGAAGATCGGCAGATAGTACACAGACTGCTCCTGTCTCCGGAAGCCATTTCTCCTGGTGAGAACGGAAGCCGTGTTGTCTAGGATAGAGAGAGGAAACGTGGGCCCCACGATTTCTGGTAGACTCAGTCCTGCCAAACCGTATGTAATTTAAAGGGTGAGTGGGAGGATGGACGAAATACGTGAAGGGATTAAGAGGTACAAACTTCTAGAACACACACACGCAATGTATGTGATCTAAGTCCTTCTGTTTAGTGTCTTTGGACAGAACAAGGGGATTAAGGGGTCCAAATTTCTAGAACACACACACGCAATGTATGTGATCTAAGTCCTTCTGTTTAGTGTCTTTGGACAGAACAAGGGGATTAAGGGGTCCAAATTTCTAGAACACACACACGCAATGTATGTGATCTAAGTCCTTCTGTTTAGTGTCTTTGGACAGAACAAGGGGATTAAGGGGTCCAAATTTCTAGAACACACACACGCAATGTATGTGATCTAAGTCCTTCTGTTTAGTGTCTTTGGACAGAACAAGGGGATTAAGGGGTCCAAATTTCTAGAACACACACACGCAATGTATGTGATCTAAGTCCTTCTGTTTAGTGTCTTTGGACAGAACAAGGGGATTAAGAGGTACAAACTTCTAGAACACACACACGCAATGTATGTGATGTAAGTCCTTCTGTTTAGTGTCTTTGGACAGAACAAGGGGATTAAGGGGTCCAAATTTCTAGAACACACACACGCAATGTATGTGATCTAAGTCCTTCTGTTTAGTGTCTTTGGACAGAACAAGGGGATTAAGGGGTCCAAATTTCTAGAACACACACACGCAATGTATGTGATCTAAGTCCTTCTGTTTAGTGTCTTTGGACAGAACAAGGGGATTAGGGGTCCAAATTTCTAGAACACACACACGCAATGTATGTGATCTAAGTCCTTCTGTTTAGTGTCTTTGGACAGAACAAGGGGATTAAGAGGTACAAACTTCTAGAACACACACACGCAATGTATGTGATCTAAGTCCTCCTGTTTAGTGTCTTTGGACAGAACATTATATATTACCCAATAGTGGTTCACTGTAGCACAGATTAATACGTTTACCTCATGCTATAGAGTTATGACCAAAGGAAACAGCTACGAAGTAAAACTGAATAAGGAAGTTTTTATTCATCACTTTTTAACCGCAGCTTTGTGGAAATTACATGTAGTCTACACTTTTAACTTTCAAACCACAGAGTTACAAAGAGGATGATTCAAAGGAATTTGCAGAATTCTCAGAGAGCACAAAGAAAAATCCCTATCTGTCCACTCTGGCGAATTCAAACCCAATATAGAAACTATTAAAATAAGTCAATCCAGCTTCATCTGAGTTAAGTATAGATATGAGAAAGGGATTATAGTGTAGTTTTTTAAAAATCCATAGTGGTATATATCATTACTCAAGCCCCATGTATATAAACATTGTGTCAGTGATAAAACGGGTCATTTGTGTTTAATTCATATTCAATATTCTATTTCATCTAAACACTTAGAATAATCGTGAAACTTTTAACAGTGATCAATAAGTCTGTATCACATAACTGTGATTTCTATTTCAGAAATAATTTTCTCTCTGCTAGCAGTTTACCCAGCTACCTTGTCTTAATTAACTAATTAGAGAATTTCTGTGATCCTTTAAATTTACAGCAATTAATTAACACATAAAGGAAAATAGGATGATAGTTTCATCCAGTGTACTTTAATACTGTATCTCCTTCCCAAGCTATCAAAAAAACACTTATCCAACATTATCATTAAAGAATGAACCATGCTCTAATGAAAGAGCAAGCTGAAATCTAGTCTATCCAAATAGCACCACACAGCAACTTACAAAACATATAACCTGCAATTGCAAATATGGCAAGAATAACTTTGATTTTCAGATTCCATCTGGTAAGTTTTTATGTAAACAAATATTTTAAAACATGAATTTGAGGTGTTCACTGAAAATCAACACATGGAACTGTGGAAGGATACTGTTTTCAGTATGTTTCTAACACTTAATAGAAACACACACATCTATTTCTTTGCCTCTAACCATTCAGATATATGTATTCATGATGTGATACACAAAGTTTTTTTCAGTCATTGAACTATAATCAAACATGCCTGGCATCATAGAGTATACTGGCATGCGCGTGCACACACACACAATGAATCAAGGAACACATGCAAAAATGCCCAATCCATGAGGAGAGCGCTATGTGCTCAGGAGAGACAGCATAAAATGCATGATGTTCTCTATGCATTTCCTATGATGGAGGCCAATATAAGAACTAACCTCCTAATTCCTCCATGTTTTCCTCCAAAGTCCATGCTAGGGAGCTCTGGGCTTGATTTAGGAAAATCTTTCAATTGTGCATTTACTGTCCAACAATCATGGTGGTCCTGGATGAAGACATGTGGGGGAAATACACTTTCTTGGGAAGGTCAGAAATTCCCCTCTCTGCATTTGTGCTGGATAAATCCAAGTGCTGGGAATTGTCCCTTCCAAATATGATTAAGTCAGAAAGTTTGGGATTACCCACATAGAGAATGCTCTTCCTTTTATATTACTGAAGGGACAAGATAGCCTTCTCATTTAAGCAGAGAATGGAGTCAGGAAAAATATTTTTAAGATTGAAATTTTGAGGTCAAAGTTGGATTTTCTGCACTAAAGGGGATGGTGGCTTCAGGCAAAAAGTACTGATAATGCCCACCTTCTGAGTAGGTCATTTTAGATGAGCCACTGTCTGACTAGAAAATCTGTTTCTACATATTTTTATTCAGAAGCCTGATTCATATATTCAAACTGAAAGAAATACATTTTCTGTATTGTTGAGGAACACTATTCTTGATATATCAGTTTCAAATACCCTTCTGTTAAAATGAATACCTTGAATGAAAATGCCTGTGAATATATAAATTCAAAATTAGACAATAGCATGGTCTTCTGCTTCCTTTAAAAGTTCTTATAATTGTCTATATGTCTATTATATATATAAAATTGTCTATATATGTTTATATATGCGTATCAGTCTGTATATATTTAAAAATATAAATATGTGTATGTGTATATATATAAGCAAAATCAAAATATACTTACGGGTATTTGTGAAAATGTTTCTATAATGACACTTAGCGGGGCACCTGGGTGGCTCAGCCAAACTTCTAATTTGGCTCAGGTCATGATCACACAGTTCATGGGGTCAGGCCCTGCATCAGGCTCTGTGCTGACAGCTCAGATCCTGAAGCCTGCTTCAGATTTTATGTCTCCCCTCTCTCTCTGCCCCTCTCCCACTTGTGCTCTCTCAAATAAACGTTAAAAAAATTTTTTTTAAATGACACGGAATGGAAGAGAGTGTTCACCTTTGAGTTAGAGAAATGAGATTTAGATGACCTGAAATTCTGTTTTTTACTTCCTCGCATCAGGAGTATATCTTTTAATTATTTGCATGGATTACTTTTACGTAAAAATAAAGGACAATATTAAAAATATTGTCAAAATTGATTTAGGTTGAAGTCATATTGGAAATACCAATTATTTCCCTAATGTCTCCGTTATACCTATATAGGATAATTTTATTAACATATTCAGCTTGCCCCTCAAATGTAAAGAGAGAGCTGGATATGGCTTCCCCCTTATTTAGATTTAGGCCTTAAATGATTTAAGTAGCAGCTGCTTCTTCATGACAGCAAATCCATAGATAAAAATTACTTACGAGGCTCACTGCCCTTTAATATTTTTAAGAGTTTATTTATTTATTTTGAGAGAGACAGACACAGCATGAGTGCAGGAATGGCAGAGAGAGTGAAAGAGTGAGAATCCCAAGCTCTGGGCTGTTGGCGCAGAGCCTGACCTGGGGCTCAAACTCACAAAATAGTGACATCATGACCTGAGCTGAATCCAAGAGCTGGATGCTTACCTGACTGAGCCACCCAGGTGGCTCAATCATTAATTAAATCATTGCCCTTTAATTAATGTCCTTGCATGTGTGTGTATATGTTATGTATATGTGTTCCACAATCAGGATTCCTGAGTGAGAAAAAGTAGTTGCTTAGAGAGTTTGTACCTTCTGCCTCCACTGGTGACCATGATTTAATCCCTTACCTTTGTTATCTTTCAGTGAAAAGTTGTGGTTATTTGTTGCATCAGTTGTTAAGCTGAAATAAAACTGGTGTCCGTTGGATGGCTCATCTCTATCAACAGCACTGATCTTCTGGATAACCTGGAATGGAGAATTAAAACATGTTGTGCTCGGCTTTGTTTTCTGTGATAGAAAAGAGCAATTTTACACCATATAATAAATACCATCCTCCTGGGAGGAAAGACCAGATATACTACTATGAACCCAATCTAAAAAGGGCTCTGAAAAACAAGCCATGTCCTTTTCAAATGCTGTGTCTGAATTTACTTTTGTGAACCAGAAAAATAAGCTGTACCAGCTGATGACGGCATCCCAGTAAGCATTACAAAAACACTGAACAAAATGGATGAGTAGAACAAACCACACCAAGATTTTACTGCGCCTAATTCTTAGGAGTTCAAGGTGCTTACGACCTGCTGTGTAAAGTGGGGAACAGCTCAATCAAGCTTAATATGCCAGACTTCTTAAAGAAGTCAAAGCCCTCAACCATTTACCATGGCTTTTACAATGTTTGTCTTTCTTCCTGAGAAATTTCATCATCCCAATTAAACCAGAATTTTAAAGTTCCTTCAATATTATTAGTTTATACTACATATCAAAGTGTTAGTTTTGCTGAGACATGCTCGTTGATTATATTTTATCTTAAAGCCGGCAGAATTTCAAAGGCAAGAACTGCTGGATATTTTAAAAGTCACAAGCTAGGAGGCTGGTGTTCTGAAAGCTCTTACCTGCCCTGGCTGGGCATTCTCGCACACCGTGGTTTCATACTCCATAGCAAATTCAGGGGCATTGTCATTGATGTCAAGTATAGTAATGGCCACATAGCCTCTTCCAACTTGAGATGGATTCTCTAATAAAGAGGAAAATGTCTTATTTATTCTGAGAGTAAAGCTGTTATTCCATTACCATTTTACTCAAGAAACTCCTATTAAAAATAGAATCAATCAACATGGTTTGCCTCTCTAAATCATGATCCCAATAAGAAAATGACCAAATGTTGAATGAAATCTAGAAAGTTAACACTGTAGACTTCAATGAGAGCAACAAAATTTGATCCAAACATCATAAGTACTTACAGTATATACCTTTTTTTGTCCTTGATAAAAATATCATTAGAAAAATGACCAATGATCAATAAATCATGAATCTCAATGTTCCTTGAAGCTAGGGCTCAGATGTGTATGACTACACAAAAATATGTACATCCATATATGTACATAATAAGCATAACATAGAAGTGTGCATTATTCCTTTAATGTTTTTCTTACCAGGGACTCAAATTAGTTCAACATCAATATGCAAATCTGAGTGTCTTGGCTAGAGATCAACTTACTACTTTCTGGAAGCTATTGGCCCAACTCTGTATCAGCATAAATATAGCTTATGAAATATGACTATGAAGCAACAAGAAATCCTCTGAAGGTAACTCAGGCCCATTATTTTATAGCCATCTCTTTTCATTAACTTTCTGAGAATTAGAAAATACAGTGAGTGAATATAAATTTATTTCACATCTTGAAGTTCCAGATTTCAAAAATTTTGCTTAATTCAAATAAGCATGTGATATAGCTCAAGTAGAAATTATAACCTCATGACAGCCTAGTCACCACTCTCAACGTCCCCCATCCTAACTGAATATTAAGCCTTGCAACTTACGGCTCTCCATGGCAAGAACTGTGATATTATGAACAGCATTTGTCTCTCGATCCAAAGATTTGGCGGTTGTAATAACTCCACTGTTGGCATCGATATTGAAATATCTCTCCAAATCTGTGTTTCTGTCAATTGAATACCTAATTCCACATTAAAAAGAAGAAAAAAACTTCAATATTTATGTTTGATTATAATGTGCTAAATTTATTTCATTAATGACATGGTCAGTCATCAGATCCTGCTGATACCCATCATCTGTCGTATTAGTAACAAATACATGCCTAGTTTAAAATTTCACCAAAGTTATAGTTGGTTGATAAGTTCCTGTCAGTAATCTTTTTGCCTTTCTGTCAATAAAAAAAATAAACACCCTAGTAGAGTTCTCTTCATAGCACATTTGATATTTTAAGCTTCAAATTTATTTTTTTATTATGTTGGCCCCCCAAAATAATTTACAATAGACTTAGTAGCTTCTGCCATGGTTATAGGCCCTTCGAATGAATTTCTATAAGTGAAATATTTATAGACATCTTGTCCATTCACATATACTTAGTAAAAGCTTTTTCTTGACAACTCCAGCCAGATATTAACCCCCAGTTTAAAAAAAAAAAATCACTCAGGACCGTGAACAGGATTCCTTAGATATGTTTCAAGGTAGAGCCCCTAAAATTCCATGAATATTTTGGTTTGTAGGACCATTTTATCAAAAAAATTGCTATCCAAACAGGAGTGAAAAATGACTGCTCTACCTGTATTCTTAATCCATTATGCTGTTATTTGTTCCATATACAAAATTCACCCACCTCCCATTAATGAGTGTTTTCCAATGCCACCCCCAGTCATTGAGTAAAGGAGTCTCATTTAGAAACAAATAACAGATAAACATATACCCAACTTAAGAAAGTATTTTATGTTTCCATAGTTCTCCAACTACTATTATAAACAATATCATCTATTCCCAGTCTGCTGTATCACAAAATGCTAGACATAGAGCAAGGAAAGAGGAGGCATTGGAAAATGTTAGAAGATTAACCACAAACCAACAAATCTTGTCTTTGTCCAGCAACAGGCATTTGGGTATTGACAATCTTAGGAACCTATTTTCTGATGATTTCTATTTTCTTGATGGCATCTGAAACAAGATGATAAGCTGAGAGAGCAAAGGGGCATAGGTGATTTGAGGAGAGTATTCATTTTTTAGGAGAGACATAAATATAAATACACAGAGACCAGAGGATGCCTAACAGAAGAGCTAAGCATTGTGGACCGATCCTCTGAGATTATGTTCATCAATGTAATGTGCGACCAGTCATCCTATTTGTCTCTCTTGCTCTGTTGTCATCCATGTGTTTGAAGGTGCATCAAGAGCACAGGGTTATTTTAATTGGTCCTGGACAGTGGAAGAGGAGGGGGGAATGGACGATAGGGGCACGTACATAAGGGTGATAATAATGAAGGCCCGTGAGATCTAGGTTGGTAAAGAAGAACTAAGGAAATAAGGGAAGATAGGCTGATATTGACAAGATTCTCATAGCATCAGTAGATTGTAAATCTCTTTCAGGATGCGGAGATTTCTAAAGTGGGAAGTGGTGGACAGGAAGTGAGACACCTGAAGCAGATTTTCAACAGTAGCATATATATGAGAGCTGACAAGTCAACTGTATGTTCATAAGAATCTAGGACTAAATCGAGGGAGAAGAACAGATTACTGGAGTCAAGAAGTCCAAGAAACTGAAATGGGCAGAAGGCATAAGTAGGCATTTTTCCAAAGAAGACATCCAGAAGGCTAACAGGCACATGAAAAGATGCTCCACATTACTCATCATCAGGGAAATACAAATCAAAACCACAATGAGATACCACTTCACACCTGTCAGAATGGCTAAAATTAACAACTCAGAGAACAACAAATGTTGGCAAGGATGTGGAGAAAGGGGAACCCTTTTACACTGTTGGTGGAAATGCAAACTGACACAGGCACTCTGGAAAACAGGGAGGTTCCTCAGAAAGTTAAAAAGTAGGATTACCCTATGATCCAGCAACTGCACTACTAGGTATTTACCCAAAGGATACAAAATTATTGATTCAAAGAGGCACATGAACCCTGATGTTTACAGCAGCATTATCAACAACAGCCAAATTATGGAAAGAACCTAAATACCCACTAACTGATGAACAGATAAAGAAGATGTCATGTGTGTGTGTATGTATTTATACATACACACATACACACATATATATACATGTATACATACACATGCATATATACACCCAATGGAATATTGCTCAGCCATCAGAAACAATGAAATCTTGCCCATTTGCAATGATACGGATGGAGCCAGAGAGGATTATACTATGTGAAATAAGTCAGAGAAAGACAAATGCAATATGATTTAACTCATTTGCAGAATTTAAGAAACAAAACCTATGAACATAGGGGAAGGGGAAAAAGAGAGGGAAGTAAACCACAGAGACTCCTAACTACAGAGAACAACTGAGGGTTGTTACAGGGGAAGGGGTGGAGGAGGGGCTAAAAGGGTGATGGATATTAAGGAGGTCGCTTGTTGTGATGAGCATTGGGTGTTATATGTAAGTGATGAATCACTAAATTCTACTCCTGAAACCAATATTGCACTGCATGTTAACTAATTAGAATTTAAATTGAAAAAAAAAAAGACCAAAAAAGTGAAAGGCCAATATGTTTGATAAGTCATGGTTACAGTTACCAATCATCATGCAAGAGTTTATGATTGGAAGGAATATAACATTCCAGGAACTAAGATCGTCAATGAATCAGTGTGATTATTATATATTTGGTGGTTGATCATGACACGGAAAATTCTAAGTCTAAGGACACACTCCACAAAAGGTTTGAGAACTTTGAAGGAAAAAAGAAAATCTAATTATTTGAAGATGATGATGGCAGTATAAACAAAACGTACTAACTCTCACTTTCAGGATCTGTGCTACATGGGATATGAGAAAAATCAATAAATCTCCCTTGAGTTTCTCCATATCCTCTTCCTTAATATCCTTCTGTTACAGCGAACCCTCTTTATGCCTATCAGAATCAAACATTGCCCCATCTGCACTGACCTTCTCAAAACTGTTTTTCCTCGGAATAAGATAGTTTTCCCTCCGTACAACTTTATTTGCATCAAAAGCAAAAAATGCCTTCTACTAAAAAAATACTTCATATACACTTCTCCATGTGTGTCCAGTTCATCATTGGCCCTCATATTGTCAAATCCACTGTTCCCTTCTCTGTTCTTACTAGTTCTCTCATTCAAAGATACTATGATTGACCACCGACGACTCCTCAAAACACATTCTCCATTTGCCGTTACCAGTACCACATATTCTCTGTGTTTCTCCTACCTCACTATCCATTCTCTTGCAGTTGCCTTGGCTGCTCCACCTTCCTCTTCCTGACTGCTCTTTACTTAAACTCTGAAAACTCTCCTACAGCTCCTCTTGTATTCTTTATATAAACTCCTTTTCCTTTGCAACTTATACAGTCCCATGGCTTAAATAACTTCTGTATATCTGATTACTCCCAAATTTACATAAAATCTCCTTGGTCCACTAGACATATACATTGAATTGCCTGTCTAATGTCATCTCATGGATAAACAAATGAACTGAAATGTAACATGTCCCAACTGATGTTATAACTCTTACAGTCTCCCAAGCCCCATCTTCCCCTACTCTTTCTCTTCTGAGTAAATGACACCACTAAGTCACTTGAATGCATAAACTAAAAATCTAGAATTGGTCAGTGACTTGTTTTTCTCGCTTGCTCTTGCATCCAGTTTCTTAGCAACTCCCAAGTACAAGCAGCCCAATGACCGTAGGCTGTAGCCTAGATTTTGCATTATTTTGCTCCTTATCAACATATTAGGAGAAAACCAACAAATTGCTCTCCTAGAATATGGTGAAGGGAGTCAGAGCAGATGTGGGGAAAGAACGAGCTGCTGGCTTGAGATGGAAGAACTTGGCAAGGACGCAGAGGACACAAAATTGTCCAGAACACTCCTGGGAGGCATTTATGCTTCTTAATCACAAGGACTTGGGATCACTGAGGCTTAAAGGGGTACCTTTTTTTCCAACCAGTTGCTCTAGACATACAAAAACTCAAATTTATATATGAGACATTCACTACTGTATAAAGTTACCTGAGAAAAGCAACCCCTTAATCAAGAGAAGTGAAGCTTATATGGGCATATTTTACATGTGATCTTAGCCAAAAGGCCGCGAAATGATAAATGGGCATTTTTTAAGTGAGAGGTGCCAGGTGTCTCTCAGCAGGGCTGACCTAGGAAAAGGAAGACCCTAAAGAGTTCAGAGGAACACTCTCTGCAGTTCTGAACCCACTGGCCTAGGCACTGAGATGTTCCATGGCCTGATTCAATTAGAGACTGAACAGAAAGGAAGAGGACTGGTTGTTTCTCTAACCACAAACTAAAGTGAATTTCAGGTCATCTTCTAGTGCCATTAGTGGTGTGTAGATTCACAAGGATCCCTCGAGTTTCTGCAAATTACTTCCTAAGAAAACATGGTTTCTTTCAACATATGGTGAAGAAACCAATGAAAGAGATCACTTCTATAATTTGCCACAGTTAAAGCTTCTGGTCTATCCATTTATTAGGCAGACAGCTTGAAATCTCAATATCCAGCCTCAATCCTTTTCTTGAGAGTTGTTAAGTGCTCCAGATACCTGCAGCATCTTCAACTCAAACTCAGTAGATCTCAAAGCACATTGAGCAACCTTTCCCCAAAACCATCGCTTCTTCAGAACATTCCCATTTTCAGAACAAGTTGAGTATTTAAAGCATAGTTTACATTCTTCTCTGAATCCTCAACTGTGAAGGATCATGTGTAACAAAGACTTCTATTTACATGTCTAATATTCATTCACCCTTAATTCTTACTAATAGAGCCTTGCTTTTGTTAGAGGCAGTCATGTGTTCAGCTGAACAACTACAATTGCTCATCTCCCATGCTGAATTGATGTCAGTGTCCTTATATTAAAATTTTAGCAAATGAGATGAAGAAAGTTGAGTCAAGCATGACTGAAAAAGTCCTACAGTGATAGGATAGAGCCTCTAATTCAGCTGGCATTTGATTTCTGCCCCTTCCCCTCCATTTCACCTGGGACATGAACACAATGGAAGAGGTCCAAAAACTATCTTGTAAATATGAGGTGATGAGTGCTTGGCATGAGAAGCCAAGGCCCTGATGACATTATACTGCCAAATTGTCAGTCCTTGGGTGCATAGCTCCAGACTTCTCATTAGTAAGTCATTAGCGTTAAGCTTTGTTGCTGGTGGCCAAGCACAATTTCTAACTAGGGCAAGCAGGTACTATTATTGTGGTACTTCAGTAGTAGATACTAACATCTCACAGTTGGTTGTGGATGGAGCCAAGATTCAGAACCATGTCATCTGATCCATCTTTCCATTATATACCACATTAACTATAAATGAGCTTTTAGTCCCTGCCACTTATAACTCTTATGATTCAGCTGCTTTTCACTTTTTCCCCAATGCTCTCTTATCTAAATCCCAAGCCAGTCAAACTGATGTTAAGTGATTAATTAAAAGGCCACGTGTATCTCCATTTCTGATGTGTTTCCTCACATTGGCCCTCCTGTACTCCATGTTTCCTCCTTTACAATTATTTTAGTCCTATGATTCCTTGAAGACAGTCCTCTAGCATTAAAGCATCAAGCCTTTCCAATTACATAAAAAAGAGTTTATTTTTTCCCCACTCAGGGCCTCTCCAAGGCCCCGGATGTGGAGCAGGCACAGAGGGGTTGCCTTGGCTTCTGCTCTAACTCATCCCCATCTTCCCTGTCTTTGAACGCATGAGACTTAATTGCCATCCTGGAGAACTGCATTCCTGCCTCAGAGACCCTCAAGCCTCAGAGGTTTGGGGCTTTGCTTGTGGAGAAGAGCAAATGGTTCAGAAAATGTGGTTGATTTATTTGTGAGGAAAAGGAAGGCTCATGGGACCGGGTCCTGCCATAGATCATTTTGAAGAAAATGGGTAACGGTTTTAGAAAGAGAGCCAAGAACAGCATCGGAAAGCAGCAAGATTTAAGCCTAAAAGCTAACATCTTATTAATTTTTGTCAACCCAACAGTGTTCTTCATTTCAATCCATGCCTGCTCCCAGTATCAAGTTTCTGTTAAGTCACACCAGTTATAATTTTGGAAAATTCTTACAAAAATAATGTAGTATGATGTGATGGACTGTGGGATCCCATGATTAGAAGTCAGGAGACCCTGGCATATTAGCACCAAACTTGACCTGACTACCTGTAGGAGTTTAGCCCGTCAGCCCAAATTTATTGAGTTGAAATAGAGATCTCCAAAATTTTATAAGTGTCTGATCTTAGCAATTACGCTACATTATCACACAGTCATTGTGTATTTTTGTAACTGTGATTTTCCTAGGATCAAACAAAACATGAGGGCACCTAGTACAAGGAAATCAAGGGTGTTCCTATAGTATATTGCCAAAAGGGGAAAAAAAGAGAACAATTAATAGTCAAAGCAACATCTCTAAAGTTTAGTTCATTAAAGCCATTCTGTTTTAAAAATATAGCGCACGCATATAATCCACAATTGGCCTTTCTTGGTTTGTATAAAGAATACAGGCTGTCACTAAAATTCTTTAATGTTTAATGTAGGGAACAGTTGGAGGACACATATTTGGATCTTCCTGTTCCTTAGATCTTACAACTTTTTTCAAAATTATTTTAAACTAAAAACAAAAAGCAAAGCAAAAACAATTTACAAATGATGCCTTTTTAAGAAACCCTGCAGTATTCAGGACCTCTGGACTTGGTGCTCACCACCGCAAACTACATGCAAGGAAATAAGGGACAAAATTTATTTTGTCCATGACCCTGCCACTGACCTCCAGTACTCATTTGGGCTTTCCATTCACTATTTATACTGTTTCTCTGGCTGCAAAATTAGGAAATGTTACGAGATGATTTATCATTTCCA
Source organism: Proteles cristata cristata (assembly GCA_017311185.1). Lineage (NCBI taxonomy): Eukaryota > Metazoa > Chordata > Mammalia > Carnivora > Hyaenidae > Proteles > Proteles cristata. The sequence continues at coordinate 165,813 of JAESUZ010001602.1, forward strand.
GATTTAACACTGGCTTTTTAAAGTAAGATTTTGTGTACAGTCTCTTTACAGATAGATAACAAGAGGGTTGGGACCACATCTTACTTGGCTGTATATGCTCGGTGTTCTGTACATCTGCAATAATATGCATTCCCTAATATGCACCTGGTATTATCATTGCTGCTGTTGGATAAGCTATAGAGATCAACTGAATTGTTCTTCCCAAGTAGCATTCTTATTGCCCAACTACTGAGATCCATGTCAACGCTCACTAAAAGGCTGTGTGGGTGAGTGAGCTAGATTAACACAGATGTATCATTGCTATTCCCCAAATGGCAAAAGATAATGTGATAAATATACATGGACAAATCTGAACAACAGAAATAGCTGAGTCATTCGAGTTGAGATCTTAAGAAATGCACGTGTGGGTGTATGTGCGTGCCTGTGTGCGTGTGTGTGTGTGTGTGTGTGTGTGTGTGTACTGCTGTAAGGAGCATGCAGCTTCTGATACAGACCTTGCTAAAATCCCGGAGCCACATTTTCCAACTGTGCGACCAGAAGGCAGATGTATTATAACACAGGAGTGATAATGCTTGCCTTAAAGGACTTAAACAAGAACTTTTCTTCAAAATAAACTACTGAGTTCAGCACTTAGTGATGCTACCCTTTGCACTCTCACCCCCTGCTGATAATGGCAACTCAGTTCTTTGGAGATTTAAACCTTCCCAATCTCATGCAATCTTGATGGTACTCACCATCAAGATGCCCAGAACTTCCTGGGTAAGAGACGGGACCCACGTCCTAAGACAGGCCAAAAAACTTTCCAAGAAACGTGAACCTTAAACAGAGGGCCACGAGAAAAGAAGAGGGTTGACACAGTTTCACCCCACTGCCCTCTCAAAAGATGATCTGCTTATTCTTGCTGCTCCTATTTCTAGAAAAACCTTACTCTTCTGTTTTCAGAGGACTGGCCATTCAGTTTCCTTTAATTCTGTGAACTATCCCTGATTATTTCAATAAATTCCTTTTCTTTTTTTCCCAGTTGTCTAGGGCCAATTTCTGTTATTGCAACTAAAAATGATTAACAGTACAGTTCAACATAAGTATAGCTCCTTAATCTTTCTATCTCATGTGTAGTTCCCTAAGACTCACATCAAAAAAAAAAAAAAAAAATGATGGATTTAGTATTCTTCTATTCATCACACTTTTCAATAAGCATTTTAAATGTAAAAATAATATAAGGGCCAAATCGAGGGAAATGTAATCTCCAATAAATTAATTTTACCTGGAGTCTTCTGAAAGCTAACTCAGAAGACCTGTACTCCAAGCAGAGTTCTAATTCTAGAGCAATATAATAAAGGATGGAAAAAATTGATCACATACATTAAGAATTTCCTACTTAACACATTTTGAGAATTATCTCTGGATATTTAATACACTAGTATAATAAAAACACTTTTTTAAATTTTTATCATACCCGAACATACTTTCTAAAAATTTTTAGTGATAGTTATATTAAATTGGGCAGCCTTTTGAAATAGATTAAAGCTCCTATTTTCCTGGTGGAATTCATTTCTGCCACTTTTCACATGAACCACTATTTTTCCTCTATGTTACTGGCTAAGTTTCTTGCAAAATCAGATACTAACAAATAATTTAGAGTAAAATAATATATACAAATATATGCATGCATACAGCCACTTAAAAAAAAAAAAACACTGAATTATTCAAACATCCCAAATGTGTTCATACTAGTCACACTACATAATGTAATATCCGATACTATTTTATCACCTTTTATCTGAGAAAATACCAGGAACGCCAAAAAAGCCTGCAGGTAAGTAATACTACCTTAGTATCCTTGAACATAAGTACAAATGTAGTTGTGTATTTGTTAGAAACTCTGAAAACTATCCTCATTAATTTTTATGACCCTCCCCCCACATCTGATCTTATTTATGATATAATGTTTCAATCCATTGGCTATTTTTAGCACAGGGACTTTGGGCTGTTTTGTGTTACCTATGGAGGTAATTCTGCTGATGTTATAAAACAGCACTAGACTCTTAGGATGTAACTAGTAAAACACAAACAGACTTTGCATAACAGTTTCTTGGTTTGTCCAATTCCTGCCCTCCCTCAAAGCCTTGCTTCTGCTATCATTCCTTCAAATGAAGTCTCTCGTCCAGCGAGCTCAGAGTGACTACAGTTTATCTCACGATTTGCTCTGTTACAGCTCTGACACTTTCCCCCATCATTTTAACTTTTATAGAATCTTATTTCTTCAGCCAGATTGGAAGTTCCTTGAGGTCAGAGGAAATGTTGTATTCATCTTTGTTTTTTCCTGTCAGTATTCACCCCAGCACGGTGCACAAAGCAGGTTCCTAATAAATGCACGCTGATGCGCTGCTCAGGCCCTGAGTGCTGACATGAAGGATGAAGAGTGCTCCAGAAACAAGGCTGCTCTTACAATGTCTCCCATCTCACTGATGAGAAACACAGAAGTTTCTAACATTCGGAAAGATGATCAAAATCAGCAGAACATGACCTGTCCTTCCAAGTTCAATACATAAACCCTGATATTTGGCATTCAGAGAAAATTTACATGAAATAGTAAGAACCTACAGAAAACATGAAGAGCCAGATATATGCTGGACCTCAGTTATCTACTTTTGCTTTCAAAAAGCTCTTCTTCTTCTTCATTTTTTTTTTTTTCTGGCTAAGTAATCTTAACTATCACCCAATTTCCGTTTTGGGCTTCTAGTTTCTATATGGGCAGAGGAAAACAAAGTGTACACGACATGATGGGGAAGATACCCTATCTGGATGCTAGTCAAGCTACAAGGAAGATATGATATTTCAAAATGGTGTTACAGTCTGGCTAAGCACTGGGCTCTGAGTATGTTCAATTTTTCCATCTATTGCTACTATACTTCTAGATGGTCAAAATGCTTTCTCATGATGTAGATGCCCAGTCCTCTTTTAAAGAAAGGACATATGCACAGAGAAGAGTTACTCATAGCTTTGGCTGATGCCAAAGGTAGGTAAAAATAAAAAGTGCTGAGCAAGGCAGAGATCATGTGAGAAGAGGCTCTCATTTCTTTTTAGAGAAAAGTGAATGTATTTCTTTCTAGAATTCTACTCTCGCCCTCCACATATTGGTACGTCTCCCTAATATAAATAGCATACGCTAGATTTTAGTATTGTGCTACAAAAAATGTCAATTAATTAAATACTAATGATCCAATTTCCCATCCTGTTTTATAGTTCAAACACAGTTGGCCTAATTTTAAGCAGTTACAATAAAACAAATACTACTTTTCCATTCCTCTAAGCACCACAACATTTCTAAAGGCGTGAGCACAAAGCTCACAATTCTATGACACTTCGGGTTCTAGCTTAATCTGGAAATTCACTTTTCCTAAGATCTCAGTAGACTGTGCCATCTATCCATCCAGCGGCATTTAATTGAAGGAGGGCTTACATTTTGATAGGTACTGGAGTGCCCAGTGCAAACACATGTTTGTCTATGTACTGGAACTTCTGTGAATACAGAATAAATGTCACTACAGATTGCCAATACGGTTGCTTGTAAAGCATGTCTCCTTTCATTGACTTATTGACCTTGAAATAAAAATGGAGGGAAACACCATAAACTATAATAACAGCAATGGATAATGTTAATACTTCCTCACACTTTAGTCATAATTTTCAGTTTAAAATCATTGGTTACTATCCCTTTATTACTTAATCTTCAAAAAACTTGGGATAAGGCAGAATAGGGTTTGCTTTTCCTTTTTACTGGGTATATGGGAACTTAGGAGGCTAAGTGGCATCCCCTAGGTAACTCAGCAAATAGCAGTGCTGAGAAGAGAACTAGTCTTCTAGAGAATGCACGGTAGTACATGCCTATTATCAAACTAGAATATGATGGGAGGAGGCTGGTCTCTTAAAAGTAGATATCACAAATGATTAGGAGAAGAGAAATATATGAAAGACAGATCCAGAAAAAAAAAAATCAGCTATGAATGATTGAGCTGACCTTATAAAAAACAGTGTAAAAATGTTTCAAAAATATAAGTAGTAAATATTAAGTCAGGGGCACCGGGGTGGCTCAGTCAGTTTAGCATCTGACTTTGGCTCAGGTCGTCATGATCTCACGGTTCATGAATTTGAAACCCGGGTCAGACTCAGTGCTGACAGTTTAGAGCCTGGATCCTGCTTTGGATTATGTGTCTCCCTCTCTCTCTGCCCCTCCCTTGCTCACATTCTATCTCTCAAAAATAAACATTAACATTTAAAAAATAATATTAAGACATTAATTTTCCAAAAGACAAAATATGCACACATGACAACATTTTAGTCCACTTTGATCAAAGGCTGTCCTCTTTAGTTGTGAGATTTAGGTGTTCAAAAACTAATGTAAGACAGTACTAACCTGAACTTTCAGGTCACCTTCATTAGCCTTAAGAAAAAGAAAATGAGGTAAAAATAAATTCCTGGCCAGCCTCTTTCATTGATGAAAGCCACAGAGATCTGTACCTCCAATATCAACAGAGTTCACCTTCTGACCCTTTCTACCACTGCTCTTCTGGGAGTAGACCTGGAGTCACTTCATCTCTACCTCAAGTCACTACCCACCTGTCCTCTTATTTTCTCCCCAATTTATTATATAATACTGCATTTTTGCAAATAAAGTACTATAAAAAGCAAAATATTTATGTGGAGAGACTTTAACAAGGAAATGGGTAAAGGAAAAATAAGAAACAAAATAAAAATGCAATGCAATGTATCAACTTTTCTTACCTCCTCTCACTCAAGTATGGAATCACGATATATATGTGTCTCTTTTCTTATATTCCCAACATCATGAAAGTATTCTCTTTCTTCCCATTAAATGATTTAAGCAGAAGTCTGACTATTCTGAGTAGCTGATCTATGCCTATAGGCATGCTGTGTCTGTTCATAAGGGAAGGACACTTAGATGTGTCACTAACAGATGTGATACTATAACAAAACCCCAATTCAAGTGTGTGCAAGTCAACAAGATTTGGTGGATGGAGCTGAGCTTAAGTTAGGAAAATGTTCTGGCAACAAAGGCTGGACTATTATAGGGAGAAGGGGAAGGATTGTTCTATCTGGTACATTTATGACTTCTGAATGTTCTATTGCATAAAAGAGTATATTCCTAGAGATAGTTTGTGATCACTGTATTAAAAATAATGCAGCCATCCATATAGCCCGAATTTATTGTATAGAGAGGGAGATGCTGAGTATGACTTCAATTTTGAACAATTATTTTAAATAATTTCTTCACTAGACTATGATATTAATATCAGACAAAAGAGGAGAGTGGTAATTATATTACATATGTTCTATATAGATAGATATTATATATATAATCCCATATGTCCCTAAATAAGCTTATGATTTCAGGGAGGTAAAAGACTAAGCTTTTCATAACTAAGAATCATTGTCTTCATTATAAATTAATTATATATATATGGTAATTATATGTATACCTAAATAAGCTTATTATTTTAGGGAGGTAAAATATTATTAGCTTTTCTTAACTAAGAATCATTGTCTAAATTATGGGTATTTTTCATGACAGTTTGTAGTCAATGTCTGGACTTAGCTCAGAAGTTAGCTCAAAAGCTCTTAGCATTGTCAGACAGCAGTTAAATCTAAATCTAAATCTAAATCTAAATCTAAAAGGCTGTGGTTAACTTATTAGCTGAATACAAAATACTCACTGATTTTTGTACTTTATACTTTTATCTTTTTGTAATCAAAATCCAAAAGGTCACACCGAAAATTTTTACTAGTGAACTCAAGCTAAGACATGTAATACAAAGAAATTGCAAATATATTCTTTGTAAGATTCACCTAAAAAGACATAATGTATCATATGCATATACATACTAACACATGCATACATAAAAACATACACAGGGATCACAGGTTGCAAATTATATGTAAAAAGTGTGAACTTGGATACTGTGATATTTTGAAGTGTTTACCTATCATCATTTTGTTAGTTGAAAAGAGATGAGTTGCTTAGAACCATGTGTCTGGTCTTGATCCAGGACTATTGATAAAACACTTTAAAATAGTCCTTAGATGGAGATACAGTTATATTTTTTGTAAGTGAAAATACTAAACAAATATATGGTGACCAAATAGGTCACAATGAGAAAGTGATCTATTTAAAAGTTAATTCCTAATTTAAATTGTTTATAAAATGGGTCTTCTAATATATGCATATAGCCTGTAACCAGGACACGCATCACTTCATCTTTGAACACAGGTTGTTTTGAAAGAGCTCAGGATAATTGGTTAACTAGGAACATCAGCTATGGCTTGTGGATAATAATGGATGCCTAAAAATATTGCTATGTAATAATGGACTTGGATAATCAGGTGAAATATTTTGAAGTTAGTAAAATGTTGCTCTGATCCTGTTTCACTTCTGCTGCTGTGGCTCAATGCATATACAAAATGAGGGGCACCTGGGTGGCTCTCAGTCGGTTGAGCGTCCGACTTCGGCTCAGGTCATGATCTCTCAGTCTGTGGGTTCAAGTCCCGTGTTGGGCTCTGTACTGACAGCTCAGAGTCTGAAGCCTGTTTCGGATTCTGTGTCTCCCTCTTTCTCTGCCCCTCCCCCGCCCGCTCGCTCGCTCGCTCTGCCTCTCAAAATAAAGACTTAAAAAAATTAAATACATATACAAAATTGGTCTTCATTTGCCATGAACCCAAAACATCATAACGTAGAGCCATGAGTTGTGAATAAAGCACATTCTTGTACAACTGCAGAAAAGGAGAGCAATGAGCTTTTACCTCACAGGGCTGTTGGAAGAATCTGGGTCATGAGCCGTGACAGTGCCAATGATATTCCCAACTTGGGTAGCCTCCGACACCTCCATGGGGTACAAGGGTGAGGAAAACACGGGGGGCTCATCCACATCTTCCACAATTATTTTCACCGTGGTCGTGTCGCTGAATGGACCCAAGCTTAGGAAGCGAGGGTCAGCATCTTTGTTTGCAGCTTCTATCCGGAGTGTGTAACTTGTTTTGGCTTCAAAATCCAGGTCCTGCGAAGAAAGTTATTAGGAAAATCAAATTACCAATTAAATAGTCAGCTAAGCAGAGCCTTTTCATTTATGAATGTCAAGAAACACAGAAAGGACTCAGCCACGAAAATGCACCATCAGCATTCACAAAAAATAAATAATATTGCCAATCAGAATCCTTGCTGCTTTTCTGGCTCAGAGACAATGGTAAGTGCTTTTGAGCTAAACTTAATCCACTCTACTGCTGAGCAGTGCATGGGCAAATGCAAATCTTTTAGAATATTATTTGAAAGACAACTGATAAGATTGAAAAATCTTTCCAACAGGGATATCAATATAATATTCTTCAGCCATGTAATTTAACTGCACTATCCAAGGGTGCACATTAAAAAGAAAGAAAAATACACGTTTCTACTGAAATTCTTATTTAAAAGGTCATCTTTATTGATTTCACGGACTCCATTACAATCCTGAGCTTTTATGGGTGCTCCAAAGGGGGGTGCGCAGGATTGGTGGTACGCTGAGTCTGTGCCCTCTAAACACACGGCCAGTTCTCAATGAAACGCCCATTGTTTCTTTCTCTACAATTCCTCTACCGGCACACACTGTGCCTCTTTGCTTGATGACTGACAGTTATATTTCAGAATCTCAATTCTATAACTTTCCTAGAGGATTAACATGCTAACACATTACTCAAAAATAGTGACCCAAGTGAAACCATTTGGTAGCTTTAAAAAGTTATAAGGGCAATTAAATGCTGTCCTAGGAAAGCACCATCTGTGGGGAAAAAAAAAGAATTATACACACAACATGCTGAAGTTGTTTGTGACAATGTTTCTCTTTCTTCAAGGGATAAAGAGCCTCAGATTTTAATGACTTTCAGTCTCAATCTCACCACTGAAAAGCTGTCCCCAAATATCCCTTATGTTCAATGAGATAAAACAAAAATAATTGTTTAAAATAGTAAAGAAATAGTATGAAATATAATGCATGATAGAATTGTCATTTTTACTTAATGGTTATATCACAAAAACATATTAGGAAAAATGGGTGAAAACATGTTAAAAATTATAATCCAACCTCACCGATCATGTATATGGGCACATGTGTTACATACATGTAGGTATGCATATATTTCAACTGATCCCCAAAGGTCCCAATGTAGTCATATAAATATAAAATAGGATATGTACATATACACACACATTGAAAGTATATATATATGTGTGTGTGTGTGTGTATGATATATACAATATATATATACTATACACAGATAGACATAATACACATATACACATTAACCCACATACATACTAAATATATAAATATTGATGTATATTTGCAGATATATATTATATAAAGAGATTCCATGGCTCATCTCTGGTTAATACTGTGAAAAAATATAAATCAATACTCAAAATAGGTTTACAATATCTAGATAAAGGAGCACTTACTAAAATGTTTACTGGCTTCACATCTGTCTCATCCAATAGACTGTAAGCTCCAGACTGTTTTGTTAATTACTAGCATTCCAAATGCCTATTATGAATTCAGTACATAGAAGGGGCTCAATAAATTCTTGTCGAATTAGAAAAAAAACTAGACCACAGATATCCAGGACACAGAGCCTTAAAACTCAACTATACTTTTGCCCTAGAGAATCCTGATCGCCAAAGTAGGGGATGGGGAAAAGGAACAATTAGGTCTATTGATATTCTTTCACACACACACACACACACACACACACACACACACACACACACACACACACACACCCTTCTTAGAACTGCTACAGGAAAATGCAGTTTTAATTCTTTCTGAAGTTTCATATGAAAATTCAGGGGCACATGATAGTGCTCTAAACAACTCATTTGCAAATTCAGTGATATTTTTATGAGGCTTTTTTTGTCTATTACCTAAAAATATTTCTGGCTCAATAGTTCTCAACCAAATGTGAAAATCAGAACTACCTAGGGGAATTTTCTGACACATGAGTGGCCCCTTCAATGATGATTTTGATTCAACAGATCCCCGATGAAGCACAAGAATATGTATTTTTAAAAGGCTCACTGGGTAATTGTGATGCAAACCCTCTTGTAAGAAGCCTGACCTTTGCATTAACATGGTCCTGTGCCCACACATATAATCCACTATTTAATTTGGGTATTGCTGAAAATAAAAAAAATAATTTACCTAAAGGCACTTACTTAGAGGCAGTAAACATACTGACAAACAGCTTAGATATTAACCTGTTTATTACTTACAAAACTGATAAATGATGAGAGGAATCTTATTTTTTATATGTATGATTGAATGTGTTTTAGACATCCTGTTTGCCATCTCCTTTTATATCAGTTCAAACCTACAACTTTAAGATACTCATTCAGGTTTATCAGAAGGGATAACAAGTATTTCTGTATTCAAGTAAAAGTGTGATATATGAAACAATAATTTAGTGTCTACCCCACAAATGAATATAGCAAAATTTTTATTATCTGCCTAAAAGGCAACAACATGAGGTATAGACATCTGGATGCCACTGAGTCATAATGAAACACAGTATCATACATGATGATTGGTGCCTAAGAGCTATTATGAAAATAGGGCAATAAAAGAATCCATATGAAAGGCTATGAATCAAAATTACAGACAAAAGAAATTGCTATACAAAATGATTTTCAGAGCAAATCAGAATAAGCCAGACAACTAGTTTTCAAAGGGGGGTGCAGTGTCATAGAGTTGTTAAACACACTGAAGAAAAAGCTTTTGGAACCAAATTTTAATTCCTGTTTCTTTTTCTTACTGATTTCTATAGAAGCAATATAGTCCATAACTATTAGATTTAATGAACAGGATTTTACTTGAGGAAAAAAAATGTTAAAGTAACAGCTGAGGAAAGGCAAAGTTAAAGGAAGGAGATAAAGGTAATGTCTCAACAGATTATATTCAATATTAGAAGCTACATATCACTGCAGACTATATATAATTGGAATGAAACCAAACACTGTTCATGCTGTAGCCCAGGACAGCAAGCAAGATGTCGGATTAATAAGAACCTGGATTCAAATGGGAGTCCGTTCACCCAAACCAATGATGCCATAGAGACATTTCTGGAACCTGAAGAGGCTGTTCTTACATCTGTCAAGTGACATGTATGTCAGAGACACTGAAAGAGAGAAGCAGCTTATTTGGTATTTTTATTTCCTAGACTATAAAATAGGGCTGTTTATTTTTTTTTTTGCCATCAGAAATGACAAACTTCAGGATTAAAAAAAATGCAGAGAACAAATCGATGGTTAGCAGGGGTTTGGGGTGGGTGGGGTGGGTGAACAGGTGAAGGGGATAAAGAGGGCACTTATCTTGACAAGCACTGAGTAATGTATGGGACTGTTCAATAAGTCGATTGTACACCTGAAACTAATATAACACTGTATGTTAACTCTACTGGAAGGAAAATTTTAAAAAGTTAATTAAAAACTAAGCATTATAACTGAGGCAGGGGTGAACAACCTTTTTCTGTAAGAAAATACTACTAAATAATTAGGTTTTGCAGGGTATATACATTTTCAGCCACCTGCAAATGAATTAGTGTGGCTGTGAGCCAATAATGCTTCATTTGCAGGTAATGAAATTTAAATTTGATATGACTTTCACATATCACACAACATCCATCTCCCTTCCCTATTTCTCAATCATTTAAATTTGTTTTTAATGTTTTATTTATTTCTAGGAGAGAGAGAGAGAAAGACAGCATGAGCAGGGGAGGGTCAGAGAGAGAGGGAGTCACAAATTGAAACAGGCTCCAGGCTCTGAGCTGGCAGTCAGCACAGAGCCCAACGCGGGGCTCGAACCCACGAACTGCGAGATCATGACCTAAGCGAAAGTCGGACGCTTAACCGACTAAGCCACCCAGGCGCCCCTCTCAATTATTTTAAAAACACAAAACCATCTGGGGCTCCTGTGCTGCACAATAACAGACATGCAGTTGTGTCTCAACCCCTGATCTAAGGAGCCCAATAAGCTTATATTTCCAGACTAGATGCTCCCCCTTCTTTCTCCCATCCTTTTAACTACAATTAAAATGAACTATTCACTCTAAACAGCACACTTTGTCTTCCAGTTCATATCACCTTCTGGCCTTTCTTTCACATATAATTTTGTCTTCCATTTCTCCTACTGCAGTCGCAAGAAAACTATCACCTTCTTTATGAGTGTTCCCATAAACCCCTTACCTAACAAATAATAAACCTTACTTATATTTAAAGCTACCCACAAACAAGAAATTTTATAAACATTTTTAACGTGCATTTATAAAGAAGCAAGGCAGGTATTAATTGATATGAAAACCAATTAGCAGAGAATTCCAGTGAAAGTCAAAAGTTACATGTAGAGGAGGAGACATATTATGTAAACTCTAGGCCATGTCCACCCACCACCTATTCCCTTCCTGCTATTGGAATTGGTTCAAAGACCAATTAGGGCTTTGTACTGTATGGCATTATCACATTTAGGCACCTGCCTACCTCTCCAACCTCATATGTTTGCTGTAAAGTACTCCTTACTTTAAAATACCTAGAACACTGCCAGACACCAAGTAATCACTGTATAATATTAACTTAGTTATTATTATTCTTAGATTATAAGCAAAACAAATGAAAGTTAAGACCATACCTTCCTCTTCTGTTTCCCCCATGACACCAACATCTTCAGTAAAATCAATTTATAATATGATGGTTTGAATTTTAAAAAGTATATCATGAAGAGAGGGGTCTCAATAGTTCCCCCTGCCATTTTTGGCATTTTTAATGGTAAAACCCAAGTTAAAACATAATCTGGAATTCACTTAATATAATCACAGCACAACATTTTTCTTTCTCCATATAGCTTGGCTACGGGTCTATGGCCAAAGGTGCTCTCATGAAGCTCAAGGGCCTCCTTTCGACTCTTGTTCAAAATTTTCGGCACTGCTGGAGGTGACATTTAAGAATTGATCCAAATTAAACTCTTCTTTAAAAAAAAAAGTACTTGAGAGAGAATGAGTACATGGACACACGAATGAATGCAGAGGGGAGGGGCAGAGAGAGAAGGAGAGAGAATCCCAACCAGGCTCCATGCTGACACAGGGCTTCATGATCTCATGACATCTCGTGTTTCATGAGATCATGACCTGAGACGAAATCAAGAGTGGGTCACGTTACTGACTGAACCACCAAGGCACCCCCTCCCCAAGTTAATCTTGTCTTTTGGAGATTGTTCATTCTGCTCTTCTAAACATGGGATGGTACCTACCATGAGAGCTGATTAAAGTGTGTGTGTATGTGTGTCGAGCAACACACATATGCCTGTCGATCTATTCAGTGTCTTGTGTTTAATGTCGATTTTGTACAAAAGCGCTAAGATTACAATTTCCATTTCTTTCTCTGGAGATTCCAGCTGTCTTTTAGATCAAAGCATATTCTGTTACATTCAATATCCTCTCTACTTGCTGATCAGACCAATATATTTTTTCTCCCTTAAGTAAATGGGCTTCAATGAGGCCATACCTATGGAAAAATAACCCTCAATCACAATTTTCCCTTTACAATTATTTCAAATAAATACTGTCCAAAACCTTAAAAGAGATCCACAACTTTGAAAAAGGTTCCTCAGCAGGAATAAATTTAAATACCATTTAAATACAATGATAAGAGTTCTAAAATTACTCTCCCAAGTACTTCCAAAAGCAAAACACACCTTTTTTATGTGCAACTGCATTATTGCCTTTATTTTTGCCCTTTCTTGGGTTGTGCACAAGGAGGTCTTTATGTTTCCCCCATTTGCCTAAATTTAGATACGCTTCTTTCTGACTTTGGCCCCTGACAGCACTTTTCTTAGAGCAGTTACTTCAGAAAGTGTGTATTGTAAGCCCATTCTCTGCCCCTTTGAGAAGTAAATTAGGGGGGAAAAAAATCTTGCCATTTTTACAGCCCAGGAATGTCTTCCTTAAGAAATGGGAGCCATCTCTTTGAAAGGTCATTGTCAAGGATGACAGAGCCTCTAGCTGCTGGCTGCTGTCAATGGTAGGAGCCAACCTTCAGTCTGAGCCTAGCTCCAAGTTATGAAACTACTTGCAGTAGTTTTAAAGGTACATAAAGGTACAAGAAAGGTACTTGAAAGGCCATAAAGGTACAAGAAAATCTACTTTTCTTTTGGGTAAAGCCAATCAGGACAGACAAATGCCTTTATCCCTCCTTCCCATAGATACTAGCTTCTAACTCGCTAGTCCTGTCTCACCTGACTTGAGTTTATTATTTTTTTTTTTAGAGAGAGAGGGAAAATAAGTGTGCCTGTGAGTGGGAGAGGGGCAGAGGAAGGGAGAGAATCTCAAGCAGGCTCCATGCTTAGCATGAGACTCAATCTCAAGACTGTGAGATCATGACCTGAGCCAAAGTCAAGAGTCGGATGCTCAACTGAGCCATCCAGGTGCCCTCATCTGACTTAAATTTAGATTGAATTCTGGTCTCCTTCTCTCATTGCAATATCCTTGAGGTCGCTCTTAAGCTGCTTAAATTTGTCCAATGCAATGTTTTCCTGACAGGTACAAGTGATTTTAGCATCTTCAGATGCTTTTATTTGCCTTGAAAACTTTGGTGAATCATAAAAACCTATGTTCAGATTTGGACAATAAGCTATTTCTTATAGATTTAAGAGAAGGGAAAGACAGGTTTCAAACTGTTATATGATTCTATATTTGGATGCATTAAGTTGATACATTAAAAAATATTTAAGAACAACCAAATCATCTGAAAACTAGCAAAATAAGTATAAGCAAATTTAGAAGAAGCAAAAAAAAAGATTATGAGATACCTCCATGTCCAGTTTTTGTTTCTAGGAGAGTCATTATCTTAACTTTAAAAAAATACTTTAATGCAGCTCTTTATTAGGTATTAGATACAAATATTCACATTTTGAAAATATACTATTATCACGACACAAATTTTTGGTACTCTATAGGTAAATTGGAATCCCACCAAAGATCTTATGTATAACTGAAGAAATGTGTAAGCCTGAAACATTAAGTTAGGTCAACATATTAGGAAGAAAGTAAGGATATACATATCAGGAATAACTATTTCCATTATCTAGCCACACAAGTATCCTCTGACTTCTATGAGTAATTAAATTAACATCTCTTAATCTGGATGAGAAAAACAAAGAAATAATTCAACCAAGCATCATAACACAGCTCCATTTTTCTAACTTCAAAAAAATCTGAGACCATCAACTACATGCACATACATTTCAGATTTGTAGTTGAACTTATCCACAAAGAGGTAGAACTCTAAGCTGTTCAATGTAGTCCCCATTAACAATACACATTTATGGAGTGCCTTGATGGCTCAGTTGGTTGAGCATCTGACTCTTCATTTTGGCTCAGGTCATGATCCCAGGGTCGTGGGATCAAGTCCCATGTCTGGCTCTGCTCTAAGTGTAGAACCTGCTTGAGATTCTCTCTCTCTCTCTCTCTCTCTCTCTCTCTCTCTTCCCTGCACTCATGCCCTCTTTAAAAAATAATTTATAAAAAGATAAAAGAAATTAAAATCAACATACATTTCTATAGCCTTACCATACACAAGTTATCATTCTAAGTGTTTTACAATATTAACTTATTAGCTGCTCACATTCATTGATTCTCACAAGATAATATAGCTCTTAACAGATCTTTTTTGACAAATCTGGAACTTAGTCAAGGACAGATTGAGTTTCTTGCTCATAATCACACAGGGTGGCTCCAGTGTCTGTGTTCCCACAGACTAAGAAACAAAATCAGAATGAATTGGAAGTATAAACCAGATCATCTAAAACAAACAAAGTAGTAGTAGTTAATCTAGGATGATGACCAAAGGAAGAAAGTGGGATAAATCCTATAAAACTGATGTTGGAAACAAGTAGTCCATACTAGGGGTTGGGTGAGGAGAGAGAGAGAGAGAGAGACAGAGACAGAGAGAGACAGAGAGAGAGAGAGAGAGGGAGAGAGAGAGGGAGAGAGAGAGAGAAACTGAGGGCTGTGATCACCAAACTCCGCACTGCCATCATACATTATTTCAACTTGAGCACAGAATGCCTAAATCAGGAATTACCCAGATTCTTATCCATCCCTAGTTAATCAGTGTCTTGCTTTCTCTTTTATGTTGTTGTCTGGATTAGCTTTTCCACTCACGGAAATGCTCTATGTTGACATACGTGTTAATTTCCTACTACTGCAGTAACAAACCACCACAAATCTACTGGCTTAAAGAAACATCAATGGGGGCACCTGGGTGGCTTAGTTGGTTGAGCTTCCAACTTCGGCTCAGGTCATGATCTCATGGTTCATGGGTTCGAGCCCCGTGTTGGGCTCTGTGTTGATAGCTAGCTCAGAGCCTGGAGCCTGTCTTTGGATTCTATGTCTCCCCTTCTCTCTGACTCTCCCCTGCTCACACGGTCTCTCTCTCTCTCTCAAAAATATAAAACATTAAAAAAATTAATGTATTGTTTTGCCACCTTGCAGTGCAGAAGTCTAATCAAGGTATGTTGAACAGGGTGTGTTCCTTCTCAAGGCTTCAGGGGGAGAAGCTGCAGCTTTTGAACACCACACATATCCTTGGCTCACAGCGCCTTCTTCCATTTTTAAAACACCACTTCTTCCTCTGGTTGTTACCACATCTCTTTTCTGACTGACTTGTCCTGCATCACTCATACAAGGGCCTTGTGATTACACTGAGCCCAATGAGATAATCCAAGATAATCTCCCTATCCTGAGTTCCTTACCATAATCCCATCTGTAAAGTTCCTTTGTAATGTAAAGTAAACTATTCCCAAATTCCAGATATTAGGATATAGAGCTCTCTGGGAAGAGAAAACAGAAAATAAACCTTGCAAATGACTATATTCCTGCCCAGCATCTAAAACCTGGTTTACACAACAGTCCAGGCCGAGGTCTCTATTTCTCTGCATGTGTGGCTGACTATACCCAGGGACTTCCTAGGGAAGGGTCTCACACATTTTCAGGCAAGTTGACCCAGATTATGACCCAAAGGCAGTTTAGCTTGTGTTTTCTTGGGAGCTTTTATCAAACAAACAGTGGCAAATACTGATTTATTTTGATCCATACAATTACTTTGTGAGTAAGGCTGGCACAGGAGAGAAGACGAAGTAGATGTCGGCTGACCTCAGATTCTTACTTTCGCCATGCCATCTATGTGCATCTTGAAGATTTTTTAGTTTAGTTTCTCCAGAGCCCATCAAAATCTTTCTTCTACTTTCTCCACATCCACAGTACGTTATAGCTCCTTTCTGTGTGTGTGTGTTGTGTGTTTTCTCCCCCTCACTTCTCAAATCTGGGCTGGCCTGTGTTGCTTTGATGAATATAATGTAGCAGCAGTGATGAGCCAGTTCTAGATATCAGCTTTACAAGTCTCTACAGCTTCTGTTCTTGTCATTCTTGGAATAAACTCGGGTTAGCTATTGTGTGATGTGAGACACATTTCCAGCCCTGTCCCCCTTGCTGTCCCACCAAACTGACCAGGAGCTGACCCCACTTAGAAGAGCCTACCGAAGACCAGCAGAAAAATCACTCTGCTAGGCCCCCCCAAGGTGCTCACCCACAAAGTCATGACCTGAAGAAATACTGTTGTTTAAAGCAGTCGATTTTGGGGGTGTTTTGTTAAGTTGCAACAGACAGTTGACACAGTTGTGGAGAGACACAGAATAAAAGTTGGTGGCTTCAGTATGTGACATTTGACGGCAGCACAGCCAGTGAAAATGAGCCTTGAAATGACCCAAAGAAATAGTGGGATGGGGTCACGTCTACACATGTGTTGTCTTTGAGTTCCAGGCACTTGACTCTTCTAATCATTTCCTGATCGGTTACATTTATCACCTAAAATAGATTCCAGGATCCATCAATTCCTTCCTCTATTGATAATATATGCAATTACTTTCTGTCTGTGTGTGTATGTGTATTTTAATATTTTTTAAAGGTTTATTTAATTTTGAGAGAGAGCTCAAGAAGGGGAGGGCCAGAGAGAGAGGAAGACAGAGGATCTGAAGCAGGCTCTGTGCTGACAGCAAGAGCCAGATGCAGGTATTGGACTCACAAACTGTAAGGTCATGACCTCAGCTGAAGCTGGACTCTCAACCAGCTGAGCCACCTAGGCACCCCTGTATTTGTGTATGTGTGTGTGTGTATATATGTGTATATATATGTATATATAAAGTTTCCTTTATGACCAGTTATTTTTAAACTCTCTTAAAATACCTTAGTCCTGAAAGAATAAAACAATTTCCCTCTTTGGATCCTTCTCTGCCCTTCTAACTTAAATTTTTCAGTTTCACCAAGTAGTGTCTAAAGCATTCTTTTGCTCACTTTATTTATTTAACTAAGCTCTATGCCCAATGTGGGGCTTGAACTCACAACCCTGAGATCAGCCAGGCACTCCTTTCCCTTACTTTACATACATGCTAAATTTAGGGAGTTCCAGTGTCCCTTTAATTTTAATTGTCATGCATATGGTAATACTCCCAGACTTAAGTTTGTACTCTAGGCCTCTGCCTTAGCTGCAAATCCTTATTTGTGACCTCCTAGGCATTATTACCCACATATCACAGGCACTTCATATGTATTCCAAACTATATTAATCATTTGCACACCCCCACCCGAAAGGAATGACACACTTACCCAATTACTCATACTACAAACATTAGTTTTGTCCTTAAATTCTCTCTCCAGTTTTCTTATATAATCACTAAATCCTTTTTTTAAAAATCTTTTTTTATTGTTTTATTTCTGAGAGACAGAGAGAGCGTGAGAAGGGGTGGGGGTGGTCAGAGAGAGGGAGACACAGAATCTGAAACAGGCTCCAGCTCTGAGCTGGCAGTCAGCACAGAGCCCGACACAGGGCTCAAACCCACGAACCTCGAGATCATGACCTGAGCCGAAGTCAGACGCTTAACCGACTGAGCCACCCAGGTGCCCCTCACTAAATCCTTTCTTATCTCTTTCTTAAATATCTCTTTTTTAGGAGCCTTCCCAATGAAATTAATTTAGGAAACAATACACCATGGAAAAAATGACAGAAGTAAAAGAAAAAAGTGTACATTATCTGTGACTTGTTTGTACTAAACAACACTGAAATATGTCTTTGATGTACATATATTCCAAGAACATTGCTCTGATAACTGCCAAAAATCAAAGCAAACAGAAAATACTCCTAAGCAAACATGGTCTTTGCCTCTTTGATCAAGACTATCATGTGTTCACATTTACATTACTATCAACTTCCTTCAAAGAGTGTCAACTTCTTATTCCCTTTTTAAGACCTCAAATTCATCTATAATCTTTGCTATTCAAACACAGGTTAAATTTATGCTTTAATAAGCAGATAGCTTATAGGTATGCACACTTGAGCATGATTAAAATGATATAAGGATCTACTTAAATATACACAGTAACAATGGGTTGAATAAATTGGAAAATATAATCTGAAATTCAGAAGTCAACTAAAGTACAGTTACTGGATTAATCTTATCACAGCCTTTAAAATAATCCCAAATTTATGCCCTTTCATGGTCAAATGAAGAGAAACATCTTTGTTCCATTTTAAGACATGGGCCTCCAAAACAAGAGGATTAACTGAATAAAATCCTTGATAGAAAAATGTAATAATAAGAAAAAGAAGAATTTTGAATGTTGTCAGTTTGACATTCCTCCACCACACATCAACGGCATTTTATGAAATGCTGAAATACATACTTGACTCTGGAATTAGCCCCTCATCATTGCAAGTGGTACACAATGGATGCATTCCAATAACAACACAGTAAACCCCAGAGCTCACAAACCCTTGTGGCAGAGTTGAAGGTTCAAGGGAAACTGCATATTCAAACTCTTTCTCCCCAACACTGAATGGGTGTGGGCCCCCGTGTCAATACTTCTACAGTAATGTTCTATCATTTGATGGCTTTGGCTTCATTCTGAATTTTTTAAGGTATGAATATAAGGAGGTTATGAAGATAGGACAGAATTGGCCAGAAGAAGCGTAACAATGCTATTTGACAGTGACAATGAGAGTCACCAAACACCATCTGCATAGCAGAGGCAAATGTGTACTTAGCCTTCACAGGAAATGCATCTTCAAAAATGCTTGTTTTTTACTGCAACGTAACTCTATAGTAATGAATTTTATAAACATAAAATTGCACAGTTAATCCCTTCTGAGGTCTTGTATTGAACAATGAAGTACATTAGAGAAAGGACTGACATATCTCAAAGGAAAAGGAGAAAACCCAAGTTCCCCCACTGCAAAAAAAAATGATACGAAAATGCAAGCAGAAAAAATTCTAGGTGGGGGGGAAAAAGCAGTTTTCACTCACATGGAATAATATTTATGTTTACACTTTGTGAATTTTGAAGTTATAAAGGTTATCATTAAATCATTCATAAGTGGCCAAAGAATGAGCTCATACTGTGCTTTAACGGTGAAACACTGTATTTCTGTCATACTTTTTAAACAATATTTAAACTATCTAATCATGTTTATTTCATGTATAGAGGGGATATTTAAATTATGGAAAAATAATTCTGTGGCAATACCTATAAAACCTGTAGCCTTGTGGATTCTGCCTATTTGGTCCTATTTATAAACATTTTTTTTACACAGGACACTAGCAATAATAGAACTTAATCTTTCACAGTTCTGTGCATATTTCTCTCTTTCTAACATATCATCTTAAAAAAGACTGTTTTCCTATTCTTCACTCTCTGCTCTTATGTTCACTCTGCAAAGTGTAACATATGTAAATGATTCAAAATATGACAACAATTTGCTCAAACTGGAATAAATCCCATTATAATCATGACAGTGCATTGTTTATGAAAAAGAAAACAACTGAAGCTTTATTATACTACAAAGTAGAGAGAAAATAAGTTCAGGTGATTATCAAGCATGGCTGGCAGGTACAAACTAACCTAATTCCAAGGGAAATGACTCTCTCTCTAAATGTGGACACTGGGGCTCTGTTCTCCAAATGTGAAATAATATTTAGAGGTGTTCACAATCACCAGAACAAATACATATATCAACATCCTAGCAGCACCTGGTTAAAAATGTTTTTCTATAGTTAGAAGAGACTAAAAAACCTATCATAAAAAGGGTCATTTTTATGCATTCCTCATAGCATTCTACTGTTTATCTAAATGAAAATTTTAAAATAGTCTAAGAACAACGGAAGAATGCTTCATTTGTCTTTCAGAATTTCCTGGTTTTAATAAGAATGCACTTGTGACTCAGATTCAAAAATCCATCCTGGATTTCACTATCCTCTAGTAGAGAAAGAATACTAAATTTATGGGACTTATATAGGTTTCTGCTGACTCTACTCACTGTGAGTGACTTCTGGAAGCAGTTTACCTGGAATGAAATACAGACCCCAATTTTACTGAAACTGCGGTAATTAAAACTGAAAGTCAAAATCCTGTCCTTGAGGGTCATAGACAGTTCCTAGTTCTGACAGAGAGAATCAGAAAATCTTTTTTTTAAGTTTATTTATTTACTGAGATGGGAGGGGCAGAGTGCGGGGATGGGGTGAGGTACGGGGGATTTCAGCTCAGGTTATGATCTCACAGTTTGTGGGTTCCAGCCCCACATGGAGCTCTGTGTCGACAGTGTGGAGCCTGCTTGGGATTCTCTCTCTCTCCCTCTCTCTCTGCACCTCCCCCACTTGCATGTGCCCGCTCTCTCTCAAAATAAATACACTTAAAAGAAAAAAAAGATGGAGGGTTTTAGGGACAGTGGAAAAGGTATGGATATTCCATATATGTTTTCATCAGCAGAAGCCGGTCCTGGATTGAAGATTAAAATCCATCCAATAGTTTTCATGACCTGTAGCAAAGCTGATTTTTAATGGACTACGGTAGTTCTCATTATTGAAAGTTCTTATTAATTCTAGAAATCCTTCAATGAATTCCTTTGGAATGTCAAAGTATATAACCTCATTAATGATTATTTTACTGCTTCCTGACAATTTGTTGTATCACTCTCTTATTCTATTCCTATAAGGTAGATTGTTTTCAATCTAGTTAGACTAATAAAGTGTTTTTAACAGTAATTTAAGCAAAAGATGGATTCGAGAAGCTAGAAACAGGTTGTGAGCTCAGAAGCTATTAAAATTGTTTTAGATTGAGTAATGATAACCCAACTTTAGGATAGTGCCAAAGAGAATAGAAAAAAATAAATAAACATACAGCCGAGAGCTAATATGGCTCAAGGAGAAAGAAGGGAAGTTAGAAATGACTTCAAAGCTTTAAATTTAAAAAAGAAAAAAAAAAGTATGCTATGTGACTATGACCAGAATTAACAGTTCCCTAAAACTTTAAAAAAATTTAAGAAATTGAAGATATTTTTATTACTGAAACAAATATCAAATATATATATTTGTATTTAAGTTTTTCAATGATAAATTTAGGTCTTTCAATAATAAAAAGTTATACTCTTTATCATATATGAAATGCATGTGCTCAACAAAAATAATTTCAATATGTATTTAAAAATTCTTCTATGTGAACAGAATGATTTCAGATGAATATTTCATCTGAATCTTTAAAATATCTGAGCAGCACTGTACCTTACTGCATTCCTTTTATTTTAGACAACAAAACATTTTACCAACAGTCGGTCTGTCCTAGTTATTAAAACTTTTTTTACACAGATTGTCACCAGCTGAGCTAAAACAGCAGCTGTCCACTGGAAATAATTGCAGAAATGTTTTTCCCATTGGCCTGAAAGCAAACATATGTTTTCCTAGAACAACTAAAATATAACTTTCTTTATTGACATGTGTTAATTACTGAGGAGTGTTAATTACAGAGTTATACACCTGGATTGTCAGACTGGCATAAAATCCCATTATTTAGGGGGTAGGGATTTTCACATTTTAATTTTCAGTATTTCAAATAGTTGAGAAAATGAGACTATATTTTGCAATAATTCCTTTTTCCTGTTTTTTTTTTCTTAATTTAACACTTGTCCAAGACCATATCCCTAGAGAGCAGAGAGAGTAAACAGTTCATTTTCTCCCGAATCTAATCAGTGTTGGGAGCTAATTTAAATTATACTATGACAAACAGTCTTTAGTCTGGATTATAGTGATTTTCTATTTCCTTTGCACTTGTACTTAAGGGATTATGATAGGCTTCACCACTGTGCATGTTTGTATGCATTCCTCAAGCACTTTCATTAGTATAAACTTTAAAAAGGACTAATTGTAATGTAGCAAGTCTTCAACATATGCTGTTTCCAGGTTTGCACTTTTTTCTTGTAGATGGAGTGTCTGTCTAGCCTGATACCAAAGACTTCTGGTTGAGTTTAGGGTTTCGTTCCTGGAATAGTCAACAAGAAACATACGCACCTCTCCATTAGGTCATCTCAAACAGTGCATTTGTGGGGCTCCTGGGTGGCCCAGTTGGATAAGCCTCAAACTTCGGTTCAGATCATGGTCTCATGGATTGTGAGTTCAAGCCTGGCATCAGGCTCTGTGCTGAGAGCTCGGAGTCTGGAGCCTGTTTTAGACTCTGTGTCTCCCTCTCTCTCTCCGGCCCCCACCCCCTCCCTGGCTCGTGTTGTGCTCTCTCTCTCAAATAGTAAATAAACAAAATAAACAAAATAAATAAAAATAAACAAAATAAACAAAAAATAAACAACAACAAAAAAAGTACATTTGCCAGTGGGCCTTATGGTCACAGAACTATAGGAAGTCTATTCTCTTACTTAGGAAATAGACTTGTGAGGGCAGGATTACAAATGCCATTCGTGATTCTCTATGATTCTGACACCTAAAAATAAACACATAGTTTTCTTCCTAAAGTTAACATAACAACAGTTCTATACGGCCATTCATTTTGTCTAATACGTTCTTCCATCAAAGCATAGAAAATAAAAAATAAAGGAAATATTACCTTCTGTATAGTGATGATTCCTTCCTGTGTATCTTTGTCAACAGAAATCTTGAAAATCCCTAATCCATCACCATCCACAATTTTGTATTCCATTTCAGCATTAGCTCCTATATCTGCATCAGCTGCTTTGATTCTGGCCACCACAGAGGCCACTGGCAATGATTCAGGGACGTTATACTGGTAAGACCCTGTGAAATTCAAATCCAGAATGAAACAAGCATTATACAGAAGCTAGCCAATAAAAACTATTTTGCTCTTTTACATCATCTTTGAGGAATTTGTGTTTATAGATTAATAAAGAAGATACTAAGGCAATAGGAGATAAATGACAAGTTTCATACAGACTCAAAAAAGGAAATCTCATGGTGATGATTAGAAAATCAGTGTATGACAGCAGAAACAGCCTGAGTAAAGGTGCAAGAAAAATCTTGATTCCTGTTTTTCTAGTGGTGAGAAATATGCCACTTTTAATAATAAAATATATATAAAATAGTTATAAACAAGGTTAATATACAACCATTGAATCTAAATAATTAAGGTATAATTGATACTAATATTAAAAATAAAAACCATACTGCTTAGGCTTCAAATGGGTAAATGCAAGCCTGAATAGTACTGATTACTTATTGCTAGAATTTATATAACAGTGTCTGTTACTATGAAAGTTTCATAGTAAGTTGCCTGGGCAAGGAAGCTGATGAAAGAAAGTACCGGGTTTGTTTTAGGCCATAAATTTATCAGGAAGAGTTATTTGTGTGGGTTGTATGTAGAGGTGATTTGGGACACCATGGTACAAGAGCAGAGAACATATTATTTGAACAGAATAAAAGAGAAGCAAGAAAAGAGATGCTTTTCAAACTTAATTTTGGTAAAAATTCCTCTCCACCATCCTGCAAGTCAAAAAGAAGAAAGAAAAAAGAAAAAAAAAAAAGTTTGGGAAGCAGATGACCATGAACCATCTCTTTCAAAACTAGAAAACTCCACAGAAACATTTTTCTCTAATCATCTGTTTTTTTCCTGCTTTTTCCACCTATTCCATTCCCTTCTGGTTGTTAAATGTGTCACATTTTCACTTTCTTGCAAAGGGAAAAGACTCTTCAAGAGGAACTGATGAAGGAAAATGTATCCATACGAAGGGACCACATGTCCAGCTCAGAATTACTGTTAGCAATTTTCTAAATTTTGTGAATAGTAACTGATTAAAAAATAATGACAAGACTTGCTGATGACTCTCATATGATCTCTTTCACCCATCCAGAGGAGTCCATAGTAGAATCCAGAAATTTCAAGGTTAGAGTATTAACTGCAGATGGTAGGGGAAATCTCAGCAAAAATGATCACCTAATGGCATATCCTTGGCTTCCCTCACTTTAATGAGCAGGAGAGTATCTAGTAAGCTAGAAAACTGGTACTGTTATCTCATCAACTCATGACAACTGAAATAACACAAATTCTAGTATCAATTCATATCACTGTAGGCTTAAAGAAACACAGTTCACTTTATTATGAGCCCAATATAATTATATTATTGTTTTGTTTATTCGACAACCTTCCTCTCTTCTCTCATTATAAGATTATCAAGGGCACAATTAAGGATAAGTTCATTTTTTATGAATGCTGAACTTAGAGTAATTTTACTTTAGTTTGTGAGGAGGTATTAAAATGTCTGTTGTATAATAATATAAATATAAAAAAATCTATAAAATAAAAATGAAACATCCACAGACGGAGTATTTGCAGGAAAATACAGGGACTTCATATTTACAGAGAAAGCTTCCTGGCTTGACGTTACTGCCTTCTGAGATCTGTTTGTAAGGGAGCTTACTTTCCCATTTCTATACAACAAATGTTTTAGAGACATCATAGTCTATACAATATCCTCAATTTTCCTGAGCATTGAAAAGAAATACCACACACATTTAAAAAAAAAAAAAAAAGAAAGAAAGAAAAAGAAAAGAAAAAAAAAAACTAAAAGAGAGTGAGATGAAACCCTTTTCTATAATCAAGACATTTCTACATAGAATTTTTTTTCTCCTTTTCCTCGGTGGAGTCAAAAGCCACTTTGGTCACAGAAACTAAATTGAGGCCGTGTGGTTTTCTGGTTCTTTGAATTTACTTCTTTGAAACAGTGAACGTTTGCACAAGAAAGAGGTGGTAGAACTGATGCAGGAATGTTTAATGTGCATGAAATGGTTAAAAGAAAAACGGTGTGGTGTAAAAAATGAAAATGTTGAGTGCTCTTTTATGTTTATCTTTAAAAATAAATCAATACTTTCAGTGTACAGGATGTATGCATTTGAATGTTCCTAATGAGCAACAATTTCATAATTACAGAATGTGTACAAAGAAGATCTTGGAATGAACAGATGAATCTATAAACAAACTTGATAACTGTCCATTATTAAAAATGTGAACCAAAGAAAACCCATAATATATCGAAGACAGAAGTAATACAAAGATAGGATTTCCACATTTCTGAATTAAAACCACACCTCTGATGAAACAAAACTGTGGGAGAATGTAGTAAGATAACTACTTGTTTGAAAAGTATTTGGAAAAATTCCTTTTAAAAGACAGTTTGAGGGGCGCCTGGGTGGCTCAGTCATTAAGCATCCAACTTCGGCTCAGTTCATGATCTCACAGTTTGTGGGTTCGAGCCCTGCATTGGGCTCTGTGCTGACAGCTCAGGGCCTGGAGCCTGTTTCAGATTCTGTGTCTCCCTCTCTCTGACCCTCCCCTGCTCACGCTGCCTCTCTCTCTCTTTCTCTCTCTCAGAAACAAATAAAACATTTTAAAAAGTAACAAAAAAATAAAAGACAGTTTTATAGACTGGCAAAGAAAATTGGGGGCTTGGAACATTTAACAAACTAGCTTACTTCGAGGGAAGCGAGGTGGGTTATCGTTGACATCAGTTAGGGTCACGGTGACTGACGTTGTTCCTGAGAGTCCTCCATTTTGACCAACCATATCCTTTGCCTGAATAACAAGCAAATACTGGTCTTTAGCCTCTCTATCCATGTTTGGAAGGGCGGTCTTGATGACTCCTGTAAAATTTCAAATCCCAGTAAAACGCATCATGAATCATTGCATTTATACTAGCAAAGAACACTGATAGAGGTAGCAAGTCGCTGCTGAGTTGTTTTGTTTTGTTGTTTTACTTATTTTAAATAATCTTAATGCATGTTAAAGGACAAAGGCATATAATAATTATATACAATATTACAAAACACAGAGAATGCTGTAACATGGAAAAGCCAGGCTTCTAGATACTGGATAGAGAGAATTATCTTTAGGTTATGAAAAGATAGTTGAGGAAATATCAAATTATAAATAAATAACATGAACTCCTTATCTACAATGACGGGCAGTCACCTGTACATGATCATGAAACTCTCCCTTTCTTCTCTAACCCCCTCCAACAATTTAATTCTCAGGTGACATGACACTACAAAGCTTTCAGCTATGGTTCCTATTACCTCTCTTTGAGCAAAACAACTGAAGTAGTCTACAAAGAAATGAATGAGAATGATTTATGTTTAATAAGAAAAACACCATTTCATCCTATGGCTATGTTCGTGGATGTGGTTATGATACAGGATGATCTTAGGCTGCATTGAAAGATCTGAAAAAGTACTAAAGATGAGAACGACAATATTAATATAATTCAGCAAACTGAAAACATTCATGTGTTTTGCTGTTGTTTGTTTCCAATCAATTGCATTGAATATTGATCACCCTCAAGCCTTCAGATGTTGGAGAAATTGATTTCAGAGTTTCATGTTGCTTGATAGAGAAACTTGACAGAACAATCATTATTGCAGTGAACGAGTTGTTTTATGTTAATAACTATTTAATTATTGTGTAAGTATATTTGGCAATAATATTTAATTATGGGATAGAGTTTAATCATGTTACATATAAACATATAAATGGTGTATATATATACACACACACATATGTATGTGTATATGTATATATATACATATATATGTGTGTATATATATATATACACACACACACACACACCTAATATACTTGGTACATGTACACAGAGGTGATATCAACCAAAACTGTATTTAATGATGATCTATATAGACCTTGAAAGTACCAAAATGAGGTCATCTTTACTATTTCTTGCAGTTTCATCTTTTCCAACAAAGACTATGTCTTACTGATCCACATAGGACCATAGCTTCAAAGATGTCTAATGTGTTTTATTACATAGATTCTACCTTTTAGGCGGAAGTCAGAATTTAAATCCTCATTGATTCACACACGACAAAGAGAAACTCGTATTCTCCAATTCTCATACCTAGTTGCTTGACAGAGGATGGTTCTTTGGAAGTAACTGAAAACAATTGTTTAAATTGGGATGAAGGTTTTTTCCTCATATTTAGCACAAAAAGTTAAATTCTCTAAATTTATAATTTTTTAAAGGCTGCCAATTTAAATTGTTTAAAGGCTGATAATTCAATGTACATGTGTCATAATGCTGTGTTACATTTTATATGTAGTATGTGTTATATTTTATATATAGTTCCTGCTATATTTTAGTACTAAGCATAAGCCTAGGTAAAACTAAACTAGGCCTTCCCTATACTTCACAATAGTCTACAGTATGGTAACTCTTCTAGGGTGGGAAACAGATGAGAAAAGCTTTTCAATAATGTAGGAGAAAGTTAAGCAATTTGTTACCAGTTCCCAAGATTCCAAGTTGAACAACACTCAATCTTAAGCAACCATATTTTTGTTTAGTCTGAGCACTAGCTATCAAATACACACACACACACACACACACACACACACACGCACACACACACATCAATAACACATCAGTATTTTAAGTGTTTAGATTACACTTCTTTGAGTTCAGCAGTTTTGTTTTTGAATGTTAACCACTGTCATTGGGCCCCTTTGCTACAGCAAAACAGGGTCACGTTAAGTAACTCCTTCACTGAAGTCTTTGGCTATCTACATACTGCTTATAGTTAATATATGAAATATCAAAGAAACATGAAAATCAAAGAAACAGTCATTTGGTTCAGTTGGTGTCTAATATATATTCTTAGTGTCATTATTGTTCTGTAAATATCATATATTTTGTTCTTCAATACTTCTGTTAACTTTAACTTATAAAACAAGGAGCCTTGATCTCAGTAATAGTGAACATAAATAATCTTTGTCTAAGAGTTCTGAGACTTTCCCTTCTTTTGTTTTTCATGTTAATCGTCCTGTATTTATTTGTAACATTTTACTTATGTATTTTTTTTTTTTTACTAAATTGAGGATTGGCTGTCTTGAATATTGGATCATTAACTGTGTAGCATTAGATGACAAAATATTAACGGGTTATGGTTAGAATCATTTCATTTTTTAAAATTTCTATGCATCTCTTATTTTATCCTTCCAATATCAATAGGTACAAGTGAGATTTCATCCTTGAACCTTTATTATAATTGGAAAGATGACTTAATATCTACCAACTCAACAAGGAGAACATTGTATCCTTTCACGATTTTGCTTGGTGGCCTATGTTTGTAAGGAAATACAGCATTATTAAGAAAGTCTGGTATTCAAAGTTACTCACTTATTTTTCACACCTCTAATTGTTTCTTTACAAGTAATCCTATCAATAGAATTTTTCTATAGCAAAAATCATCACAAAGTTTGCAGAGTAACCCAGGTGGCAAAGATAATTTCCAAATACCTCAAATATTAAACATATTTTTGACAAGAATGGAATAATTGGGAGAGAAATGAATTTAAATAAGGACAATCAAAATATAATAGATTTCCAGTTCTATGACTTTTGCTAGCTTTTTGCTTTTAAGCAAAATGTCTACATTTGGAAAAGAATTCTCATACACTGGATTTGATTTGCACCTTGCTATATCCACACCTACATATGGCAAATTGCTCAAACTACATCTCTGAAGTAGTAAAGGCCAGTCTTTTCAAGTTAGATCCCTCCAGTTCTGTGAGATTTTCATGGAAGACAACAATATTATTTAATTTCAATAATCAGTCACTTTAGGCCCCTTATGTTGAGAATATATCCTGCAGCTTTTCAAAAAAGAGATTAGCTCAGATTTTAAGCTTCCTGGAATAATAATTTTTCTATAGATGTATTGTCTGACCCAATTACCCAGAACTTTTATTTTGTTTATAATTCATTGCCACAAAAAGTACTGGGTATATGAAACATACATTTATCATCACTACTTCTCAACATCTCTCTGACTTTTTAGCCTGGGAATCAATTTCAGATGATTCTCTAATTGCCTACCAGCCACTGATGATTTTATTAAAGCATATTCTTTTAGCATGAAATCTTCTTAAGAATCTGTATATATATAATAAATGTAACAGATGGGAGCCAATTCTGAAATCGATCCCAGTTTAGAGAACCAAACAATCACTGAAGCCAGGCATCTGCACTGGTCTTGGACTGGTCTCCATTGTCCAGGCAACCACGTGACCCAGGTAACACAGGATGGGGGCGGGGGTGAGGGGACAGGGGCCCATGCCGTGTGGATCTGAGACACATTTGATGTACACGGTAAATCTCTTCCTATTACACTTCTTTCTAAATTTTGCATCCAGGCCTTGTTTATGTTAGGTTTGTCTATCTATAAGTGAAGCATATAACACAACCAAAAAAGTCAGAGAAGAGCCAATGATACTAAAGATGGAAACTTCTAGTGCACTAAACATCAAATGAAGAGTTGTTGAGGAATGGACTCTTACAACCTGAGAGGAGGTCCTCAGCAAGCCCTGACAGGTGTGAGGTCCTCCAAACCATGAGCCACCCCACAGAATGGAAAGCATTTAAAGGGCATATTTGGGAGTTAGGCTTCGTTATGACTAAACTGCTTACATGAAATTATGATGTAACAGGTATGCATGTAATCTACGATGTGGGTATCATGTAGTGACACCTCTCATGTTTAAGAAGAAACTCCTAAATAACAAGTGGCATTTCTCATTCAATCCACTTTTCGGGGCCAGCTTCATGGCCACATGCCCTGTCCAAGCACACGAGTCCCATGATTGGTTTCTTGCTCTGCTGATAACATCCTGAAATCCTATTAATTTTAGAAGACAGCACCTGCATTTCCATTTTGAACTGCAAATTATGTAGCCAGGCCAGCCAGATATCAAATAGGCCGAAACATGGGATCTAATGGCTTGCAGATTACAGAGTAGATGACACCTTAGAAGAGCCACAGCTTCCCAGCAGTTTGTAGCCATCATGGAGATGGGTGGTCTCTACAGTCCTTTTAACACGGCCTGATCCTCCTTCTAGTGCCATTCTGTTTGCTTATTAGAGCAAATTGTTAACACTGGCTTTTGTAGCTACTCACATTCTTGTTTTATGGATGGAGAAATGAAGGCAGAAAATACAGTTACCCTCTGGTCCTATGGGCTGTGAGTAATGCTACAGGTAAAATATGTGATTGGAGATTTTAGCCATGCTAGGTTCATGATGTGTGATTAATAAACAGTAATGGGTATTACCAATATTAGAAAAGAGAAAACAGAAGTTAAACTTATGAAAATGTACCTAACAGTGATGCTCTGTGCCTTATTTTCACAAAATCTTGAGTTAGCATATTTTGGCGTTTTTCCTATCAAAAATTTTACTTTCTTCTCAAAAACTCTTGGATTTTAAAGGTTAGAAAATCATATTATTTCTCACACAGATAAAAATCAGGCTGACACCGAGTATGAAGACTAAGTCAAACTTGATTTACAGATCTCCATGCCCCTAAGGATCGAGAACTTTCCACTTCTGCGAAAAACTATATTTGTGCAAATAATACACTATCCATATGATAAATTATCAGAAGGATAAAAATTCCCAGAATCTCTCTGCACTAATGACTCTAGGAAGAGAAGTCCCAATGATTATCATAATTACAGTATGAAAAACTCTAAACAAAATTAAACTAAATTCATCTCCTTTTACACACAGTCCTTGAGATTCTGAAGTTAAAATTAATTTGAAGTACTAATAATGTGATCCCATGACACAGATTATTGTTCACTTGCTCAATCAGAGGGCTTACCTCCACTGGACCTCAGGAAAAAAACTATTGTCTTACCACAAATCTAAAATCACCAGCCAATCAAGAGTACCAGAAAAATATTTAACCCCAGGGAATAATACATGCTATTTTGGACAGGTTATATAATGCAGAAGTGTATAATTTGTGAGCAAATTGTCAGAAACTTGTCAGTGTCTTTGTAGGCTGTAAAGAGGAGGTATATAAGGGAATGGGTGGGTGTTCGAATTTAGGCTTCTCAGATCTATCATTAAATCAACCACAGGCACACATTCTATATTCACAGGATTCATATCATAAATCAAATACTTGTGTTTACTTCTCCTTCAATACTTGCTTAATCAGAACTGTTTCTTCTCTGTTAGACTGTCCCAGTGGCTTCCACACTCTACCACTACATTGGTATGAAATAGGCAATGCAGTCTCTGTAAACATCCTAAAGGGGAGCTAGGGACTGAATGTTATTTTTCTGTTCATGCACGTTACGACAGTCATTCTCAACAGACACTTGAAATATTTATCCTCCAGAGTGATTTGCAAATGAATTAATATTGCCATTTATCAATATGGGAAACAGTCTGCGTAGCATTACAATAATCATTTAAGGTCACAGGTATTATCCAATATTCATAATCATCAGCTTGGCTTTTTGAAGAATAGTTTTTTTCATGATGAAAACAAAACAGTTACAATATGGAGAAATTCTGGATTTCATGGTGGTGAGGAAAATCACTGGCACAAGCCACCCATCTCCACATATACCCCTCCTCCCTACACACGGAATCAGAAAATAGAACAGATAAAACATTATTTTATATCCAAGATAACAGTGCTTCAAATTTTGGTCTTACTTAACATCAACTATTCCAACTTCAGTGCAAAACAGAACATCTAGCCAACTGACCAAATATTCTACACAGTCTTGCAGCTTATAAAAATATAATTTTCTTCTGAAATTAAAAAAAAATCAATTTAATTTTTGACTGAGCAGATCATCATCCTAATGATTACATTTAAACTAATTTCCCTAAGTAAACCAGACTCCAGAAGGTTAAGCTGAACCTACTACCTACTCCACTAACTGACCAGGAGAGTTTTGCTAGAGATTTAAATTTAAGTGCATGTAATTCCTTTGTGAATGAGTTAAAGGAAGCAAGACAAAAATAAAACCTGACATAAATAATCAATATTTTCTTCTCTAGTTAGGAGATAGCAGCTGAAATACATTTTAAATATATAATACTTTGGGGCACCTGTGTGGCTCTGTCATTTAAGTGTCCAACTTTTGCTCAGGTCATGATCTCATGATTCATGGGTTCGAGCCCCATGTCAGGCTCTGTGCTGACAGCCAGCTAAGAGCCTGGAACCTGTTTTGGATTCTGTGTCTCCCTCTCTCTCTGACCCTCCCCTGCTCATGCTGTCTTTCTCTAAGAAATAAATAAAACATTAAAAAAGATTTTTTTAAAAAATATATAACACTTTAATTTTGCTAGAAATTCTGATAAATGTAATAAAATATCCTTAAATGATGCTAATGCCCCTATAAATAATCGGCTGTTTATTACCACTGTGCACTTATTGAGAAAAGCACAACAATAATGTAGTGTCTGTTATTAGTGCCAATAATATTGAATAAAAGTAACTGAAGTGGTGCCTGGGTGGCTCAGTCGGTTAAGCGTCCGACTTTGGCTCAGGTCATGACATCACAGTTTATGGGTTGGAGTCCTGCGTTGCGCTCTGTGCTGACAGCTCAGAGCCTGGAGCCTGCTTCGGATTCTGTGTCTCCTTGTCTCTCTCTGTCCCTTTCCACCCCTCTCCCTCTCAAAAATAAATCAACATAGAAAATAAAAGGGTTTAAAAAAATAGCTAATATTAATTCTAT
Source organism: Proteles cristata cristata (assembly GCA_017311185.1). Classification (NCBI taxonomy): domain Eukaryota; kingdom Metazoa; phylum Chordata; class Mammalia; order Carnivora; family Hyaenidae; genus Proteles; species Proteles cristata. The sequence goes on from JAESUZ010001602.1 coordinate 198,786, forward strand.
GCCAAGATATAAATGATGAAGTTATAAGAAGAGACACATTTCAATTTGTACCTGTCTTTGGCTCCACTGAGAAGTATGGCTGTCCTTGCAGAATGCTGTAGACCACTCGGGCGCTGTTGCCATACGTAGGATCATCAGCATCCGTCGCAGTCACTTGTACCACTGAGGTCCCTACATGCCAATCCAAAAACCAACAAATTAAAAATTTCCAAATGCCACTAAACAGAAGAACTCCCACATTGCCGAAGATTCTCCATTAGATTTCTTTCTAATTATATTCTTTTTTTCTTGCTTCAAGGCAAATGAAAAATGGACATGTTGCTTGTAGAAGACAAACCCAAAATGATGATAAATGCTAATTAAGCCCTCAGAAATATTTAAGGGGTTCAAAAATATGTTAACAAAAAAACAAGATTGATCATGCCCATTACAAGTATACTCAGAACTGGATGGGACTCAAATTTTTGGCATCTCATCCATCAGGGGCAGGTAACAAGTTTTTATCAAAAGCAATCTCTCTAAGTCTCAATTACTATCCAGAAGGCCGTGTGACAAGTAACAGCATCTTGACACCCCAGTCACTGAGGCGGCCTCACTGTTACAGCTGAGGAGAGCCAGACAGAAAAGGAAGCTTCGCTCACTGAATAAAGCAATTCTGATGGACTCACTTAACTGGATATTAGGTGGCATCTCTTCATTTTTAGTTTTCATTGGTTTCTACGAACTGATTTAAAAACAGAAGCATAAAATCAAATGTAAACCACATCCTTCCCCAAGAAGAAAATGCACAGAATAGCAACTTTAAAAATTGTATCAGAAGGGGTTTTTTTTTTAAATATTTTTTTAAATCTTGCGTGATAGAATCCTTTGTGGCTTCCTCATTTTACTATATGTTCACTTACTCCACATGGAAAGCATTTATTGCGATCTGTTCTTTTTATTTCTGTTTGGAGTATAATCTTAAAAACATCACTCACATTTACTTAGTTTATATAAGCACATGCTATTTTGTCATTTCTGTCCTATTGATGGGAGTGAGAAAAATCTCTTTATGTATTATTCTAAGTTTGCTTCTAATTTTTTGAAAGTATTTTTAATCTAACATTTCATTTTGATACATTTCTAAATAGATTTCCCTTTCTAAGCCCTTTAACTAAGTCATTGGTGTCCAATTTGTTACAAATCTATAGTCTTTTCCACACTACGATTTTCCTTAACAATCCCATTCAAAATTTAAAAAAAGGTGTGTATTATGAGTTATATATATGACAGTATTGTTTAAATTCTGATTTTTTTTTTTAATTTGACAGACTTAGTTGATTGTGCCCTGGGGATGCCTGGTAATGCCAAACAGTGAATGATGTATATTTAAAAATATTAAGAATTAAATTTTGATTACTTTAAAATGCTAAGTCAATGACCTTTATACTCTCTATTTTCTCTACACTGCAGCATCTTTACAGCAATATTTACTCTGGTAATATGCTTAAGTATTGATTTTCTATTTCATTTGAAGGGGAAAGAGCCTTAAAATAATCGAAACCATTTTGGTAAATTTGGTTGCATACAATTTTTTTTTCTAAAGTGTTCACTAAGAAATTGGCTTTATATGTGCATGTAGGTACATACACACAACACACATGCACACATACCTTTAAATAATTAAAGATTTTCCATGCTTACCTATGCTTTTCTGGAGATGAATGAACTATCCTAAGGGCTTATTAGCATGTTTTCAATCTTAAAATTAGCATCCAATGAAAAACACAGCCCTGAATATTGAGCAATGAACACTTTTGTTGTATATGCCATATTATTTAGTGGTTTTTAGAACTATTTGGTTAGAATTAAACACTTTATTAAACTACAGCTCACGAGGGAGCCACATAACATATAATGTAGATATCTATTGTTCTTAGTTTAAATTTTGATATTATTTTAATGGTCTCAATTAATGTCAGTTAAATCCAGAAATCACCTGAAAATCATTTCCTAAAAGGTTCTGAACCTGTTGGAGTCAATCAAATAGCTAAAATAACTTGTACGTGTGCCTAATAATCAATCATGCTGTTTGATATCAGAGTGGTACCACTGAAATTAAAACTACAGTGTATTATGTAGCCTCCAAAAGACAAAAAAAGTTCACAGTAATTCAGTTTGCATGGCTACATTCTGTGTAGCAAAGGAAAACATTAGCAAGCCAATGAAGACAGCCCAACATGTAACGTGAAAATTATAGGGTTGAACCGAATTGCTTAAACACACCTCTAAGCTTCCTGTTTTTCTAAACATCAGTACTTTGGAGAGGAAAATGAGCCTTCTCTTTTTTCTAAAACCTCCAAAATCTTGTCGTGACAGCTGTTGTCATAGTTGTTTGTGAGGTTACGCAATATCAAGAAGCGCTCTGAAGATGTGGGCAGTAACTGAGAAAGTCTGGCTGTGCCTGTTTCCTCAAAGTTCCTCCATACAAGCTAACAACTATGGGGAGATGCTGCTGCTTTCATGGTTCAGAATATTTCCGACCATGAGCATCGTATTTCTCTGGCTCCTTTTCAGCGTCTGTTTCTTTAGCAGTTAGAGCAATGGTGCCCCAAATAATTTTCACTCTCCCATCTGTCAGACACAGAAACTTATGGTCACTAAATTGTGATTCCCCTAACGGGCACACATAATGCACATCTTTGCAATTCCACTAACACAGTAGATGTGTTGACTGAATGCCTGAATGAATGAAGTGACTTTTATTAAATAAAACAAATTACGATGGGTAAAATTTTCACATGTTAAAATACAAGGTCAATTATGACTTTAAATGTATGTCTTATTTCAAAATTAAAAATGACAGGAAATAAATATCGAAATCAACTGGTCTATTTAAGCCCCATCATTTTTTTTTTTTTTACTGTTTCATAAGATTACCTGAAATTACATACTGGCTAAAAAATATTCCAAAGTTATCTGAATAGTTTAAAACTAAAGTTATATTATTTGATGTAAGTAAAGTATATATCAATAGTACTTTACTTTCTATTTTTCCAGTAATGGGGCAATGTGAAAAGGCTTTCGAATAAAATATCCTTCATGACTCTTTTATAGATCTCAAACAGAGTATCACTGTCCCATTACTATGAATTCAGCATAAATTTTCATGCATTTAAGTTTCTGGAGAAATTACAAAAAAAAATTAGTGGTGGCATATGGAGGGACATTTTTGGGTTCAAGCATACTCTACAAGCAAGCAGACTGGGTGATCTAAATGTCAGATGGCCTGCCTGATATCTCGGCCACAGAAGGATTCTCAGATGAATGAATCATTAATACTAATTAGGAAAAAGAAAAGAAAATCACAGGGCAATGTCTGGAAGGATTTTCTTTTTTAACTTTTTGGTGTAATTTTAATCTTTTTTTAAATTAAATATTACATTGAAAAGAAAAGGTAAAACAGGTAATTTACTGAAGATACTGAGATCTCTGTGTGAAAGGAAAAAACTTTCCCAATTTTCCAGATAAATAAAATAATGATTTGAATAATTAGATTTGAGCACTGGCTATTAACACATCTCAAACTTCTTCCTCACCCTCACTGGAAATTACTATACCAATACTAATGTGATTTTTTTTTTCTAGCACCTACAGTGATTTTCTTTTCTTTTTTTAAATGTTTATTTATTTTTGATAGACACACAGAGCATGAGTGCAGGAGGGGCAGAGAAAGAGAGGGAGACACAGAATCTGAAGCAGGCTCCAGGCTCTGAGCTGTCAGCACAGATCCCGACACGGGGCTTGAACTCATGAACTGCGAGATTGTGACCTGGGCCGAAGTCGGACGCTTAACCACCTCAGCCACCCAGGCGCCCCTGCAAAACGATTTTATTTTAATACAAACCCCTAAGACTGGAAGCCGTAAAACCAGTATGTGCTTGACTTACCCACAGGTGACATTTCGGGAACTCCTGCAGTGTATGGGCCATCCAAGAACTTGGGTTCGTTGTCATTGATGTCCTGAATCTTGATGACAAACTCGGACTCGGGCTCCACGGGCTTGTTGGTGAGCCTGTCCAGCGCCTGGGCTCGCAGCGTGTAGTAGGCCTGCTCCTCACGGTCCAGCCTCTTGGTAGCGTGGATATCCCCAGTGTTCTCATCAATAATGAAAATGGAACTTGCCCCTTCGCCTGACAAGATGTATTTGATGGCACCATCTCCTTTATCAACATCAGAGTGAAGCTGGTGAAAAATTCATGTGAGATGAGATTAACTTACAAGAGCGTCAGCGATACGGAGATAGGTAAAAATAATTCTTATGTCAGGCAGCAGTACATGAAATTTTATTGTTCTTGGAAAGATAAGCTGATGCTTATGGCGCACAGCAGAAAAGGCTATTAGAATGCGTCAGCTTGTACTTGTGAGCAAGACAATTTCATTTCTTCCTGTAAACAGTCTCATTTCCAAAGGTACTTTTTCTAGAATTCCCAAAGTTAGGAACTTGTGGTGGTGTTAATTTTTATTTGGTCTGTCCTTGCCAGTTTTAGACATCTTCTTTGAACAGAGCATTCAGTAAACGTGTATAATTGGTTGATTTGATCTTATTCCAAGCAAAGGGACTTGCTATAGAGCATTTGTAAATTTCGATCTAATAAAATATGTAATATGCTTACAAATTCCCACATTCTTTACGGGTTCCCTTCCCTCCCACCCGCTTTGATGTTTAACAAGTATGGATGGATGTCTAGCCACTAAATCCGCCTCCAAATCCTGTTCTATATCTTAAAATTTGAAGCCAAAAAAAAAATTACACTGCTCTCTGAAGTAGGAATTTCAAATCAGTACGTGCCTGAGACTTCAGCTCAAACCTTTCTTGAAATACCAAGAACTGCATTAGATTTGCATGATTAACCCCGGCATAGGCAGAAGGGCCAGCACCTACTGATTTGCATTTCATTTCTGGAACTGTCCCCACTGTATGTCAGAACATTATGTTGAACAGAAGAACCTTAGGAAACTCAGACATACACATTTTCCTGAACTTCATAACCTGAAAAACACAGGACTCAATCTGTCATCTCCACAATCTTTCATCCCCTATAACCGCTATCATCTGGACTTCGATTAATACGAATGCAGAAAGCCAATTTACCAAATAGGAAGGCTTTTCACTGCCCCCACAGAACTGTGTCTGCATCCTTTCAAAAATGGAAAACATGGGAAACTACTTAGGGAAGGGTGGCCCTAGCACATTTTCTTACTAAGAATCACCACACCATTACTAAGCTGTGGTAGGTACTGAGGGTACTGCTTTTTTGCACCATGGTCTCTGTAAGTGATTCTTCCAGTGCATTATAACAGCTGTATTTATACTCTGCTTCAGAACACTTAAATAGCTGATTTATCTTTTGGTTTCTGTAATTTTTATTGAGACTAAAAAATACAAATAATTAACTACTGGCACAAGTTATAATTTAGCTCCGTTCAGGGTAGAATTATCTAGCGGATCACTGTACCGCATGTGTACCCGCCCTATGGAAAAGCTGCGTTCTTGAAATATGGTGAATTGCTTAATTTTCTGAAGTCATTCGCAGGGCTACTATTGCATCTCTAGCTCCCTCGAAGAAGAAGAAAAGCTGAGAATCACAGTAGTTTGAATTACGGGGTGCTTCTTAGGGGTCAAGCACTCTTATTTTCTACATGTTGTCTATGTGGTAACTCATTTCACACTCACATTGAATGAATTCATTCTCCCTATCAATGGATAAGGAAACAGAGGTCAAGAAAGGCTTAGTGGCTTACAAGGCTCACAAGGCAATCCTGGTACCAGGATCATGAAATCTAGGGGCTTCTGGAAAGCTCCACCTTCACTGGCAGCAGTAAGACCCTGCATCCAACGAGGAGCCACTATCCCCTGAGGTGAACCCATCAATAGCTGCAGCCAGAGGACACCTCAGAGAAAGAAGGGTGCATGCACCCCCCACCCTGATCACCCCCAAGTCATGAAGAAGTGGAGTGCTTCTAGTGGTTTCCATCAACGCACTCTGTAACTTGGCAAAGGGTCTTTTCTTGGCATTCTGGAACAGCAAAGCACTCTGCCTCCCTCAGCAACATAGACCAAAAACCTGGAGTCCTGAGACAAGTGTGGATGACGGGTAAAAAAAAAGTTGTTTTTGGGGCACCTGGGGGGCTCAGTCAGTTAAGTGTCTGACCTCGGCTCAGGTCATGATCTCAAGGTTCATGGGTTCAAGCCCAGCGTAGGTCTCTGTGCTGACAGTTCAGAGCCTGGAGCCTGCTTCAGATTCTATGTCTCCCTCTCTCTCTGACCCTCCCTCAGAAATAAATAAAACATTAAAAATTAAAAAAAAAGAAAGAAAACAAGTTGTTTTAAGCTGCTGACCCTCACATAGCCCCACTGCTCCACACACTTCTCACAGCTACTTTTCTAAACCCCCCTCACCATGTCCGTACCTCCAAGGGTTAGAAGAGCCTATAGGCTACCACTGACCCTGGTGTGAAGCAGCAGAGGATGATCCAATGACGACAGAAACACTCAAGAGATAGGGGGTATCTTTAATCAAAGGCTTACGATGTCGCTAAGTCTCATTAGAAACTGCCATGCCACTTACAGAAGAACCAGCACTTATGATTCATTTAATTGATTCATGTCAACTAGTTGCTGTTTCCATGGCATGGTGGTACAATGCTCCTGTAGTATCCAAGTAAGGGGGAGAAGGAACGTTCCTTTTCAATACATAACGCACATTACATCCTGAGCGGATGTTCAACCTGAGCTCTGACACCATGTTGTACATTATGTGGTATTTTTAGATGTTTTCCATCACCAACAGCATAAGAACTTAAAGGAAAAAAAAGACTTATATTGCTGGTTTCTCTAACCATTAGAGGACAGGATCATATTTCCACGCCCCACTACTACCACCATCACTCTCTCTCTCTCTCTCTCTCTCTCTCTCTCTCTGGAGCTAGGCTTGTAATCACTGCCAGAATTCACAAGCAGAAAATTGCTTCGTGTGTCCTTGCAAGGTTAGTGTAAGTATCTGTAGTTAAAAGTGGATGACCAACTTTGAAAGGTTAAGATGGCTACCTAATTATCAGATGCATTCAGACATTTAATCTGTGACACACTGTGCACTAACACTGATCTTAATAGGTGGACTGAAGCCCAAGCTATTAGGGAAAAACTCTTCTCCTCTGCTAAAACAAACAAAAGCAAAACAAACAAAGAAACCACACAAAACCTCAGCAACGAAAAACCTTGCAAGTACAAAACTACTTAATGGCACTCTTAAGTAAAATGTGTCTGTGTACAACACATGTGCATACACACACACACACACACACACACAGGTACACACAATCTTTGTGAATGACTATTACAGAGTAGAGAAGTGCTATTCTCCATAGCAAAAACCTCTGTGTAGAAAAATAGACAAGCATTCTATGGCCCCACCATATGGCAAAGAAATAAACAATAAGTGAAAACTACAATCAAAACCAAATATCTGTACTCATATTTTGGGCAGAGTAGAACTTAACAATGTTGGGGCACCTGGGTGGCTCAGTTGGTTAAGTGCCCGACTTCGGCTCAGGTCATGATCTCACGGTTTGTGGGTTCGAGCCCCGCGTTGGGTTCTGTGCTGACAGCTCAAAACCTGGAGCCTGTTTCAGATTCTGTGTCTCCCTCTGTATCTGCCCCTCCCCCGCTCATGTTCTGTCTCAAAAATAAATAAACTATAAAAATTTTTTGAAAAAGAACTTAACAATGTTATGTCCATTTCATTTGCAAATACCCTTGTAAATGTGATCTTGTGATTCATCTAAACAATAACAAGAACAACACCTTGATTCATTAATCACCACACAAAGCTCACCTTTAGTGTGTGGATTCCTAAATCCCTTTCAAAATATTTGTTGTGACTCCAAAGTAGACATTTACATTATTATTATTATTATTATTATTATTAGCAAATAAACACAGTGAGGAACACATACCTCTAAGCTGGGTCTAGCTAACAGTAAGGCAAAAGAATCAGTAGAGAAGGAGGTACAATCATTATGTGTTTTCTCTCTGTCATTATGTCAGTCATCACTATGTATGGCAACAATGTGAGAAAATTATCACACTGTGTTGGATCCTTTATAAGCTATCCAGGCCAGAAAAGCAAAGCACCCATGACACGCACCCTAAAATGTAATAAATTTAATAATCTATTACGGTTCTACATCCCCTTGACAGAATACCTGCCCACTACCTCTAATAGAGCAACTCTTTCTTTTCGGTCTTCCAAAACAATAATCCTAATTTGGAATCTGAAAATCTTTCACTAGTTACAAAACTCTTCAGTTACTCTCCATCTTCTCTGTGTGTCAGAAACTGTGTGTCAGAAACTATCTCCCTAAAACTCACATTAAATTATATCACACTCCTCATCAAATACTTTTAATTGCCCTCCATGGTCTAGGGATTTACCCCAAACTCTAAGCATGTGGCTCCGTGTAGCCATATGCTATGTCTTTAGTCTCTCTTTTGCATCACATCTCAGAAGGCACTCCATGGTCCAGGCGTGTTGGACGAGGACCACACTGGCCGTGCACAGCAAGCAGCACAATCCTTTTCAATATAAGTCTTTCATCATCTTGCCTCCACTGACCTCCATCAACTGACCTCCAACTCGGCTTAATATAGGTTCCCCTTTTACTGAGCCTCAACAGTCCTCCTATCTGTTCCCCATGGCACGTTGTTTGCATTTCTATGACAGAATGCATTGAACTCTGCTTTATATTGAAAATCTGGTTTAGTTGTTCTCATATCCAACCTTTAAGTTATAAACTCCTTAAGAGCCGGGTTCTTTTTTATCACCAAATTCCACATTCTCAACAGACAGTTCAATGTATTAAGTGTAGTAAATTCATAACCCAATTTGTAAGAGAGTAGTGCCTGTTCTACCTCAATTTCTATACTTTTACATTTTAATAGCATTAGGAAAAAAGAAAAGCTAAACAAAAACATCCTATATCTCTGGACCGTTCTACCTAATCATCTGAACTGCCTAGATCAAGCTCAGACACTGCATTGTGTGTGCCCATGGTAACATTTGGCACGTTATTTTGTACTTACAAATTTACACGTTTGCATTCCCCAGGAGACAGAAACCTGTAGGGGCAGGTATACTTTCTTATTTCTGTTTCCCAAGTCTTACATAGTACGTGTACACGTGCACACACACACACACACACACACACACACACACACACACACACTGCTAAGAGGTTTTCACAGACCTTTGGATGCCCTTGAATGGAAGAGTCTTAATGTCCTTGATTAACTTTTATATCCACCACTTAGTTTTTAATTTAAAATTATAAAGACCAAAACTCAAAATAGATCCATGCACTGCAGTTTCAACAATTTTCTTACATCTATTTATACAACGAGGGCCTGATATGAACTATCTGGTGTAGAACTGTCAACCTATCTGCTTAAAGAAGAGTCTGAATATGACGAATAAATCTCAATTCCGCAAAGGGAAAAAAATCAACATGTTGATTAACTTTTCTTCCCTCTATGAACAGCTTAAATTCTATTTATTACTTGATCATACTGATGATTTTGCCTTTTAGTCACCTCCTCTGCAAAATGGAAGTAAAAAGCACCTATACTTGGACGTCACTGAACAATCATGACAACTATTACAGATGATCTAGCAGAACACAAGTCATTAAGGTAAAGCACTCTACTATCAGGATTGGACTTTATAATGTAACATACAAAATTCTCATGTGAAAAAGAGTAAATCTACACATGAGATGAAACTATTTGGAAAAGAGATAATGTTTATCATGAAAGATTTGAAACTAAAAACTAAAGCTAAAGTCAACAAATGTCTCTGTGATCCTCATAGACCGACATATGATGTGGATGGAAATAATTATAATTTATATCCAATTTTCCTCGTGATGAATACTTGAATAAGAAACATGCAAAATGCATTATTACAACAAAATAAAAGTTCATACTACTACTACATCTATATACAAAAATGGAGCAACGATGGCTGGGCAGCAAGTTAATCACTATCTGTGAATGATTTGTGTTGAATATTAGTAAAGGATTTCCAAGGTAAACTTCCTAATATTGGTTTACTTATGATAGATTCCTAATTTTTTTTTTTGAGTTTAAAAATACAGTACCGATTGGTAGGACTCTTATGATTCACTAAACTTTCCAAGGTTAAGGTAATCAGTAGAGAGGACAGATTTAAACAATAACTGGTGGAAATAAAACCGCTTGAATATACTCATTCCATGAAAGTTTTCCTTTCTCATTATTCTTTTTAATAGGTATTTTCCACATGCCACTGCATACCATGTAATTATCAAGTTGTTGAAGAAATATTATAGATGAAAACAAGTGTATGAGTCATTTCTTTCTGGCTGAAGTATTTCTAATTTCTAATTATCATTGTGGTCCAGGGTAATGGAACACAATTTACTTATGAAGCATCTTTGATGAAGATGCATGGTTTATAAAGTAAAGGTATTAATTACAACATAGAAAGTAATACAGGAAAGGGATGTAATCCAGGAAGTGCTTAGGTAAGGTTAAAATTGTCAAAAAAAAAAAACAACTCCTTTATGTTTTTAGCCAACAATAAGTAAAAAGGAAGAACTATTTAGATCCCTTTTTCCCTTGGAAAAAGTTCACACTAATTCAGTGGCAATGAACATTCATTCTAGGTTCTTAGTTCACATAATAGCTGAAAGGTACAACTGTTAGATCTCCACTGCAAAGGAGCTACAAGTATGGCTACTGTGTCACCAATCTGCCCTTTACTGTGATCCCTTGATCACACTAAATCAGTTTATTCATCTGTTACAGACCAGCATCCGTAAGTGTACACTTGATCTCACACGCTGAAGTGAGGATAAAATGAAGTAATGCACTTGGACGTGTTTTGTAAAATGTAACTTTCTCTTCCTATCTGCAAGTTCGCATGTAGTGGGTACAATAGAATTATCTGCATCCCTTGGGGTGGGGTGGGGGGAATCTTCCTTTTATTTGCAGATGTTCTACACTTATGCCTATGGCGCACTTACTCAGAACTTCACATTAAGGGCCATATCTTTCTCATCAGGGACTCAATGATAACAACTTGGAAAAGCATTTTCTATCCCACACAACTACATGTGCCTCCCTAAAGAAATCTCCACAGAGTTCATCTCATCCTCTCTCTGACTGCTGTCTCCAGGCCACATCCAGAACTTTCAAACTTAGGAAATCTGCCTTGAGTCAAATTGTTACTGATCAAAATCGCTCCTGATCAAAACTGTTCCTTGTCCAATGTAATTGTAGCACATCATGTTCTCTACTTCAGGGCTCCCCTGTAGAACCTTGCTCACTTAGTTCTAAACTTCAAGAAGTCCACCAGAAGCAGATAAAAAGCAAACCCCTGGAAACGTTAAGCTTTTTGCTCAAGAGGATAATTTTCAACTTGCTTTTAAAATGGGGCCAGTTGAGCAGAAAATATCCCAGGAAGCTAAAGCAGTGCTACTCAACATGGGGTCCAAGGACTAGGTGCCATCTGTCCAAGTCGAGGCAAGTACAGAAACTGAGTGGAAGAGCTTAGCAATTTCTATAGTCATTTTACAGAGCAATTTGATGTCTGTGGAATCCAATAATAATGAAAAAATATGAGGACTGAATTTTGTATCTAAAGAATTCATTTTTACTATAGTTACAAAATTATTAGGAGGTTACCATAGAGTATGTTCTAGATTCTTAAAAAAAACAGTAAGCTTGCCAATAAACAACAAACACTTGGCCCTTCCTCCAGATCAGTTGAGAAGCACTGGGTCAGTGGATAAAACCTATGTGAAAGCTCTTTTGAATGCTTCTAGGTAATAATCAGTCCAAACTCTTTTCCTGTCTGAACAGGAGGCAAAACATGAGGATACTAGCCACCAGGGAGGCATAGGGCAATTGTTGGAGGTCAGCCTCAAGACTTGCACAGATGTTTTCCACATGGCATTTTGGAGAAGGCCTTCATGTACATGTTGCAGATGGGAACAGCTCAACATGTTTGCCAAACATTTCCTGAAGTCCTCTGCATGGTATTGTCTTGTGCATTCAAAAACAGTTAATAGTAATATAATTCTAGAGTCTACATTTGGGAGAGAAAGCCTTGACACTTGTATAATTTAGAAAAAGAATACTCCACACTATCTTATCAGTGTCCTGATGGAGGCCAGTATGTGGAGAAAGATACAGAAAAATGAAATTTCTGAGATAACACCAAAGTAGGAGGGTGAACAGAGAAAAGCAATTAGTCCAAGAGGAGAAGAGACAGTAATTCGTCATTCAACACTTATTAATAAGACCTTAGTAAGGAGAGCTGATGGTTAAACTTTATAACCACAGTAAGAATGTACATACTTTGTAGTTTGTGATATCTAGTTGGTAAACTTGTTTTCAAATATTCTGAGTATTTAATGTTTGTCTAGTTAAGCTCTTCTGGCATCCTTATAAAATCACGAGTATCCCTTTAGCTGTTAGTACAAATACCATGTGAGAAGTAGCATTTTAGCCGTTACGCCTGAACTTGAGGGATACAATCGACATGATCCTTGTGCCCAAGCTGAATTGTCCTGGAAACACAGAGACTGAATTCAGTCTGGTTCTGTCTTCATCTAGAAACTCAACATATATTAACCATCTATGACAAATGGGTACAGAGGGTCTCCTATGGGCCAGGTGTGTGCGAGTGTCTAAACGAAGACAAGAAGAGGCAGGGAGGCAAGGGGGAGCCCAGAGCGTGGAGCCAAACAGTGGCCTGTGTTCATGGGCTTACAGAGAGAAAGGCTGTCAACACAGCAGGCTGTCAGTGGACCGGGTCGAACAAACAACTGCAATTCTGATGACCATAAAAAAAGTGCCCAGAGAATGGCAAGAAATCAGATGGCAGAAAAATCAAACTGAGTTCATAAGTTCAGGGAAGTGCTTTTTAAAGAAATGGTATTTAAGTTGAGACAAGACTATTGCTAAGAAATAGTCTGGTGATGAAGGGCAGGGCTTTATTTCCAGGAAGGCACTTGACTAACGAGGGAATAGATTTACTTTTAGGAATAGTCACACGGTAATACGTAGGATCCACCAGTTTATAATAGAAAAGTTTTTGCATGTGATGGACAGAAAGAGTCTTTCTAGGGTAAATATATTACAACCGATATTCTGTAAACATCTGTTTAAATAATTAAATGTTTTTTAAAGGCTACAGAATGCTCACTAATCTTAACCTACTATTCGGCTACTGAAGTCATTGCTCGTTGAAGTATGTAGGTCTCCTGCATCAGCACTGCCTGAGATGTTGGTTGAAAATGCCAATATCTGGGCTCCACCTTATTCTACAGAATCAGAAATTCTTTGAGTTGAAACCGCCTTACTGGTTTCACGTTGTAAATATGAATTTTCAACCTGTATCCCAGATATAAAACTTTTGGTCTAATAAATATCACTGCTTACATGCAAGCCTTAGACCAATAATAACATAACTTAAAACAGTTCAGGACTTTCAATTCATTTGTATTTATACCTTATTCTATGTAAGATTATTAAATAAAAGTTTCTGTCTTGATTTCACTATGTATTTTACTCAAAAGGGATCTGTCCCTTTTCTACCAAAGTTACAAGGGAAAAGTATACAGTATATGCTTAAGTACCCATCCAATACCCTGAGATACTTCTTATCAACATGCAGAAATGCTCTTAGGCTCTGGGCATGCATCCCTCCGGGGCCAGAAAGAACTGAGAATAACAACACGTCCTGCTTATACTTTACATGTTTACATTGGTTGGAGTCAGAAAGGCAAGGGGAACACTCAGGGTGGGGCAAGAATTACAAGTAGTTGTATCTACGACCCTCTGGTGGTATACATTATTTTTCCTAAAAGAATAGTTCATGTCTGCTCAAAAAAAAATCAATAGTTTCAACTACTGTGTTTATTATTATTAAAAGGCTGGAAATATGAAGCAAATGAATAAAGTAATAGGAGAAAGAAAATATTTATGATCTCAGTTAAACCTCAGAGGTTATTCCTCTAGGCATCTGTGGTGTGGCACCCCTCCCCCACCTCACTTTCACCCGATGACCCGAAGCATTTCTGTAATCTTCCTGTTCTCAGCCCATCGCCACTTGCTTTACGAAAACTCCCTCTCTCCTGCAGAGAAATGAGCCATCTGATGCCATAGAGCTTCCATAGGTAGCATACACAGGACCAGAAAATAAAAGGGTAGAGTGGACACAGCCATGTGGCCCCTCATGTCTCTTGCCCCGAGGACTGTGTGCCTTCCACTTCCTAGAACAGGGTGACTGTACCAGGCTCATGCTCTCTCCTTGTCTCTGAACTCCCCATACCAAGGGACCAACATCTCTGTAGGAATAATTGGCATTGCTCACCGGGAGGAGGTGGGCTTCTCTCCCACAATGGGAAAGAGCAAGTATAGCTCTGGACATGTGGGTGCGCCACTGTGATGGTAAGGGGTAAGCGCAAGACCCCAGCCTGAGCCAGAGGAAAAGGGTACTGGTTGTAACCTGAAAATCAGCTGCAACATAGGCTGTACTTCCTCCTACCAACCTTCCTGTAAATTCCTCCAAGAAACGAGGTGTAGCATGTTTCCCTAGGAACCGTTTTCTGAATGCAGGATGCACAGGATGTTAGTGGGTCAGGGGCGGTCTCTAGGGGATGTCATGACAGCCTCTCGGGTCCACTCCTTTCCTGAATCCATGAACACTGGAAGCGTTGGTGACTGACATTTCTCAGCTAAGTCTTCCCCCCAAATCATCACTTTGAGGCATTTACAAATTTGGCAAATTGCAAACTTGGCAAAAATAGCCACCTTGTCAAAGGTAATCCTTCTGTCTTGGAGGCATCCCACATCCAAATAGCTCTGGGGATGGGAGGGGGGGGGGCTTTAACATTCTCCCTATTCAGGAAACCCATGAAGAACTTTTACAGCTCCACAGCTCCCCAAAGGTTAGCCGTGTTCTAGGTTGCAACTGCATTGCCCAATCCTCCTTCCGTCCCTCCTTTACATGGGTTAATTCCAAGAACGCCCTCCAATAATTACCCTGCAAGCAAATCTATGGCTCTGAGTCTGATTCTGTGGACCTGACCTGCAGCAAGTACCCAGGTAACTAACTCAGTAACTAATGAGTGGAGCAGCTCAGCTCTCTGCAGACATCTGTCCCCGTGTGTCGCACACTGTCTCCTACAGAGGCTCAGGAGAGTGAGAAGCACATTTACATAATTTGGAGAGAGGTGTACACTTGTAGATCAGGAGCTGTAGCAGCTGTAGAAGCCACAGGGAGGCCACATTCATAAAAGACACAACCCTGGGCAGAGTGCTACTTGTTTCTTTCAGTCTACACCTGATATGCTCTTATTTTTCCCAGGCTCCAGCTGCTTTGATTTCTAGAAACTTCATACTGTGAATGAACCAGTCACCAGAGAGAGGAGGAATTCACTGTGGTGTTTTTATTTGAGAAAAGGAAAAGGCAGAATGTCCTTAATTCAGTGAGCCCAGAGCTAAATGTGCGTGCGCTTCTCCTCATACAACACTCTTGTTCTCTGCACCCAGGGTGGGTGTCTTCTGTTCACTCGAGCGGTATGATGCCCAGACCTACTACAGAATAGTTCAATCAGAATATGAGGCTACGGGCCCAGGCTTTTTAAAAAATTCTTATTTTTTATTAAAAAGTTTTTTTAATGTTTGAGAGACAGAGACAGAAGATTGAGCGGGGGCAGAGAGAGAGGGAGACACAGAATCTGAAGCAGGCTCCAGGCTCTGAGCTAGGTGTCAGCACAGAGCCTGACGCGGGGCTTGAACCCATGAACTGAGAGATCATGACCTGAGCCAAAGTCAGACGCTCTACCAACTGAACCAGCCAGGCGCCCCTCACAATCATTTTTAGAAGCTCTTCAGGCCATACTATTATACACCCAATATAAGAATCACTGGCCAAAAATAAGAAAGAAATATAGAAGCTGACAAAAATGCTCTTCCATTTTACTGATAATATCACTTTGAAGGACAGAGGAAAAATAGAGTTTATTAAGTAGACAAAAAAAAAAAAAAAAAGACAAGAAGCATGTCTGTGGAGCTTAGCCAATAATTTGCTTAAAGAGTACAGATTTTAAAACCATACCTCAACAAAATAAATCCCTGGCAAAATTTCAATAAATACAAAAGCTTCCTAAATGAAAAAAAAATAAATAAATAAGCTGGTTTCAGATGGCAGGAGTCTCGCTGGGATATGTAATTGCCTCACCTAAAACAGAGCAGGTTTAAGAAGAAGGCCATGTTCTAGCTCAGGGGCCGTAAGAAGACCTAAGCTGTGTTTTCTCCTCTAAAGCAAGAGATCACTTGGAAACACATGAGGAACACAAAGCTCCATCAGAGCCTTCTTAGCGCCCAACATAACCACAGTGACCGCCACATCCTGGCTTCCTACCTCTGACCAGCTCCACTGCAGGGTTTAATGCCCTAAGAAGTTCCCACAAGCCAATATAATAAAATTAGTAAACCGATGAGATGAAAGAAGAGAAAAAGGGAGAAAGAGTGTAGTGGAAGGGATGGGCGGCAATAAAGCAAAGTCAATAACCAGTTGATACAAGAGCGAGACATCCTCAAATAGCTCTTCACCTCGCAGGGTCCGGAAAGACATCCTGGGTTTTTCCCAGGAGACACTGCTCACGGCTGTCTATCTCTGTTTACAGGTTGTTCTGGTATTACCAGCAGGACTAGAGAGAGAGAGAGAGAGAGAGAGAGAGAGAGAGAGAGAGAGAGAGAGAGAGGTGGCTGCGTCCTCCCTCCACCCAGCTGAAGTGCAGCAAAGGAAGATGAGTAACTACCTTGCTTAAAAATGATTTTTGCAATTCTGTTTAGCTTTGAAACTGAGGCAGTTCTAATTTTTAAAATGTAGTAAGTTATCTAAGTACTTTCTTAACAGCAACATTTATGACTCTCTGTCCCTTCTCTTAAGGAGAGTGTTAAATTTTGGAGCTCTACTCTGCTATCCATTATTTCACAGACCTGGGATTGAAAATGAATAAAGTAAGCTCTTGGGCAGCACAATCACAACCACTAAAGTGGATAAGAATCCTACTGAAACCGATTCACATCTCACCAGAGCACCATGGCAGAAGACTAGAATCGGGATCTCAGACCAGAGCCAGGTTTACTGCTCTAATGTCGGACAACCCTCAACTGGTAGCTTCTTGGGATGTTAGTTCATTGGTCTACAAAATGGAGTAAACTAGGAGGTCTTCAAAGCTCCCCTTTCATCCACAGAACTCTGTACATTACCTCTAAGCAAAGAGGAGTGAACCATAGCTCTCCATCCAGAGTCCTAGCATGTACTGTCTACTCTGGGAACTGCACATGACCTTGAGAGCTAAGTTTTAGGTGTATGACACTGCCTTAGCTTAAACTAATCTATATGATCACATATGCCAATTGTGTGGTTATTAAGCCCCCTTGGGAAAGTCGGAAGTGTTTTAAGACATTCTCAGACTACTGTATCCTCAGAAAATCCCATGGATTTATTTTATAAGGTTCCTTTCTATAATTTCAAGTTGTCTGTTTTGTAGGGAAAAGACATTAAGACATTTATTTTCCGGGCACTTGGAAGAATCTGCTTTGTGTGTGTATAACAGCTTGCAATTTGGTTAAAATAATTCAAGAGAATTAGTTTTTAATTTAAAAATCTGTTTCAAGAACATACACAAGGTATCTTTAAAGACTATGTCAAAGTAACGTGCCACCTAAACACAACCATTTGAACAAGTACATTTGTTGAAAAGGAAAACAGTCATGGTACTTATAATTTGTCTGATATGCACAAATTCAATTACTATCACTTAAAATATATACACACTAAAAAAACCCACTTGCTCCTTCTTTCCCTGAGATTTACAATGCTATACATTTTCTCTGTACTTCATCCTGTCATATTATAGACACGTGGTTCAGATGTATTATTATACTTCAGTTTGAAAAGAGTACAAAGCTCTACTGTGACCATAATGATTTCCTGGTAGAAGCCTGCTGCTGAGAGACGTTAATACAGAGAAACCTTCCTGGAGGGCATCTTTGTGGGTGGCTACCCCCACTCTTGTTTTCTATGCTGTTCCTATTAAGTAAAACTTCCTTTGCAGTGAACCCCAAAAGAAGAGGAGGGAGGAGAAGGAGATGGAGGGGGAAGGGCAGCCAGCTGCATCTCCTTCCTTTAATACTCGTTGTGGTTTAAGTAAATAAAGAATTCCATCGTGAAACAGAGGTGTGTTGTCACATCAAATATAAAACGGTAACCCCAATGACTTGCTGATCCTGGACTGAGATACTATGTGAAATGGGACCAATTTAACCATGAAGTTATGACAAAATTTTTTCCTGCAGGCTTCATCCAAATCTAACTCAAAATTCTATCACTCCTGTTAAAGAACATAGCTTCTCTATTCTTTCTTGTAACCTTACATTTCTTTGCTTTATATTTGCAATCCTAACTCTTATCCACCCTGCCTCACATATTGTTTTATAGCTCTCTTATTCAAATAGCTAATAGTGAGAACTAATATTTATCGAGTGTAATTATGTGCCAGACACTGTGGTAAAGGGGCCTTTAATTCACTTAACAGCCGTCTGTGGTAGGCATTATTGGCCTAATTCTGTACGCGAGGAAACTAGGGTTTTGCAGGATTAAATGCTCTGCCGAAGCTTACACAATAATGTCCCAGACTTGATGGAGGTCTTCCCAACAAGTCTGTACTCTACCCACTCTTATCTATACTGTGCTACCCCCTGCCATCTCCTCCCGTAAGAGATGAATGACCTAGAAGATTCTAGCTTCTTGCACTCCCCTGTATGAAAAACTCAGCCATAAGTAAGTCAAAACATGAATTTATAGCTACTGAATTTTCCAGTTTTTGTTTCTGATCCCTCCTTGTCCTCAGCCCCACCCCCAGCTGCTGATTCCCAATGTTTTACCGCAATAGTTCCCCAGTTCTATCAGTTTGTCACTACTTCGCCAATTACTGCCCTGAACTGGATTTCATTATTTATATATATATACAGACAGTACAGAAATTCACTTTTGTGAAAACCGTGCGGACTATGTCACTGTACTTCCCTCCTCTAACATCTCTAGCACGTAGTATTACATGGCTGCCATATGCACCCGTCTACACCACACTCATTTTACTGTTCTCTGGCTTGTGGTTATGGGAAGGCTCCCTACAACTTTCCACTGAAGTTTTTTTTTTTAATGTTTTATTTATTTCTAGAGGGGAGAGAGAGAGAGAGAGAGAGACAGCATGAGCAGGGGAGGGTCAGAGAGAGAGGGAGTCACAGACTCTGAAACAGGCTCCAGGCTCTGAGCTGGCAGTCAGCACAGAGCCCAATGCGGGGCCCGAACCCATGAACCGAGAGAGCATGACCTAAGCGAAAGTCAGACGCTTAACTGACTAAGCCACCCAGGCGCCCCATCTTTCCATTGAAGTTTAACATTCAATAGCTCCAATGGTATGAGCCCAATGACTGTAATATGCATCATAATCCTTTATTTCAACACAAAAAAGAAACCTGGGTATTATCATTTTAAGATGTCATTAACGGTACCTGGCACCCCAATTTCTGAAGGCAAAATGCGAACAAAAATACATCTTATAAGAGGCAACTATGCTGCTTTTCGTTTTTATCTTACTTCCTACTTCTAACTCTCCCATATTCTTCCACATTCTTCTCCCTTCTGAAAGGCAACAGGCTTTGTAAAGCAAGAACACATTGCCTACGGCTTTCTACAATCAAATCCATCGAATTCCATGCCAAAATTATCCCTATTTTATATTTATGTCACAGGAAAACCAAGGAAAGCAAAGTAAAAGCAAAAAGAACACATGAAACATTGAATATTATACGTTGCTCAAAGAAACATAATGACAACAGCTTCAATAAAAGATAGAATTTTGTTAGTACTGCCATAGCCAGCACTTTCTCTGAAACTTTTTTTTTAATGTTTTATTTCTGAGAGAGAGACAGCGTGAGCAGGGGAGGGTCAGAGAGAGTAGGAGACAGAATCTGAAACAGGCTCCAGGCTCTGAGCTGTCAGCACAGAGCCCAACGCAGGGCTCGAACCCACGAACCATGAGATCATGACCTGAGCTGAAGTCAGACGCCCAACCGACTGAGCCATCCAGGCGCCCCTAGAACATCTTTTAAGATGATCTAATTTTTATTATCTTTACAGAACCAAGTTTCCATTGCAATCACACTGAGTGGCAGTATACTTCTGTGACAAGTATGGTGTGATCTGATATTGTGAGCAATTTATAGTTAGCACCATTAATAAAAAAAAATCTAATTCGCGGGGTTCCGATCTATAAACTGGACTCTGATATTACTGTGACACAGGCTTTTAATCCAGTGAAAAATGTTTTGTAATGAAATGGAAATAAGGGCATTTGCTGGCATTTATCATAAATATATTTATGTCGATGCAATGTCTCAAAAACTTTGTGGGAAAATGACTGAGGCATCTCTTTCTCACAAATACATGTTGTAAAGAATAATTACTGATTCCCTTACTACAAATAAAAGAGAAGGAGAAATCACAGCTGGATGATCCATGGAGGAAGGGAGAAGGAAAAGCCGTGTAACCCTTTCGGCCAGTGTGTCAGAGGCAGGAGAGCCAAACATAGAAAGTCAGATACATAGGATTTGTTAAGAGGAATGCTACATGGCGCTCCCATGGCCTCACTTGAACTTTATAATGTTTTTTCTATCTTTTTTTAAAAATGTTGTACGGTATTTTTGTTTGTTTGTTTTGAATAGTCATTAACAAAATCAGTTGCCTGGGTGAGACTCGTCCTGCAAACCAGGTGACAATGGGCACCACGAAGAGTGTTCTTCACCTGTCTGCTGCACTAAAGGGCCCGGAGCTGAATCAATGAGGCAACTCTACCACCCCATGAAAAAGGGGAAAAGAGGCTGGAAAATGTATTATTCTAAAATATGTTATATTATTCACTGCCTATTACATTACGAATAAGATACGCATATTCTTCAATCTGCACTTTTTTTTTTAACATAAGGCAAGAAAATGAAAACATAAAATGGCTAACACACGGCCCTAGGGTGCAATACCGCCTGCCTATTCACCTCGAAGATTCTGGGAAGGGGAAGGACAATGGAGCTCTTTCAAGGTTCAGGCATTTGATTCTTCCCACTTCTACTCAACAGACTTTGATCTCCTTTTGAGCCCTAGAGGGTGCATCAACTCAGTCCTCTGTCGTACAAACCCCAGAAAACCCTCCTTT
This sequence comes from Proteles cristata cristata, assembly GCA_017311185.1. Taxonomy (NCBI): domain Eukaryota; kingdom Metazoa; phylum Chordata; class Mammalia; order Carnivora; family Hyaenidae; genus Proteles; species Proteles cristata. The sequence goes on from JAESUZ010001602.1 coordinate 220,161, forward strand.
TCCTTCTCTCCCTTCTTCCAAAGTCTCACTACTCTTTAGGAAAGATTGGCAACAGCAGCCGAGCTGGGGCTCCATGGAAGGCATAGAATTTCTAAGAGCCATTTTTTAATGCGCAGAATGTCAGCATCAGGAGCGCTTCAGAAAAACATCTAACAAACTACCATCAAAGAAGTAGTTAATGTAGTTTTCAAAACTCAATATCCAACAACCAAAGACACAAATTAGCATGCTAAACAGAGCAAGTCAAATGTCATTTAATTAAAAGCCAGAGACATCAATTTAAAATAAAGGCCAAAGAGAAAAAGATGGAGGAAAGAGGGATGGGAGAGCACATACAACTCTTAGGGCAGAAGGAAGCCAGACGCATCAGCTTGTGTTTGTTTTCCCAGTAATTCTGTCATATTCTAAACAAATAATAAAAATAGTGACAGGATTCCTTGGACAGACTCCCAGAGTGAACTTTAAATTATTATATATTACATCATTTAACATCTCCCCTAAGAATTCTTGTGGCATGTCTGGCATCAACCTAAATAGATACTGGTTAACAGTGGAAAGGAAAATGGGGCGCCTGGGTGGCTTAGTCGGTTAAGCGTCTGACTTTCACTTAGGTCATGATCTCGCGGTTCGTGGGTTCAAGCCCCGCGTCGGGCTCTGTGCTGACTGCCAGCTCGGAGCCTGGAGTCTGTTTCAGTCTGTGACTCCCTCTCTCTGACCCTCCCTGCTCACGCTGTCTCTCTCTCTCTCTCTCTAGAAATAAATAAAACATTAAAAAAAAAAAAAAAAAAAAACAGTGGAAAGGAAAGAATGCTCTGTGATCAGAATCCCTAGGGCCAGGGCTTGACTCCATCGCTTATTAGCTATGGATATAACTTTCTTTCAGCTTTAATTTTCTCATCTATAGGAGTCAACGAGTACTGATGTTTCCCCCAACCTCAAAGAGTTTTTGTAAGACTCAAGTGAGAAACTGGATTAAAAAATATAGCTTACAAACTTCAAAATACAAAATAAATAGTGTGTTTTTGTTACGTTGGTGCTATTTAAGAACTCCACGTATGAAGAACAGACTGTCAGGACCAAAATACATTACAAAATTGTGTGCATATATGAATGCAAAAAGCATTATATGTGCAATACTGAAATATCCACATGTAAATATACATATGAATATAAGCATAAACATACACATACATGTGTATGCATATACACACACACACACAAACACATACACACTTATACATAAACTCATAGTTTTAGGTTTCAAATGGAGATGATAAGGACTAAAGGTCTGAAGAGACAAAAAGACATTTCATTCCTAGTTTTCAGATTAGATTCTTCCTGAAGCATTTTGCAAATTTATAAGATCGTTGCCTCAAAAGCAAAACATTAATGGAATCTTCAAAGTTTTCTCCATAGTTCTGAAAGCCCTTTTGTAAAGAAATAAAATTGATTCTGTCCAAGGTGTCTAAACGATGTACTCTATTTCACTCTAGTGTGTACTTCATCATTTAGTGAAAGTGTTTTGGAACTAATCAATGGTTTTTCATAAATAGTCCATAACAATGGGTTTTCTGCAAATATTAGCAAGATTATTTAATGTAGCATTTTTTAGAAAGTATTTCTGACTATTTAGGTAAACAGAAAGAGAGGATGAAGAGCAAGTGAATGAATGTAAACTTCAGGGTGTTTTACAGTACTCACCTTTACCCTTCACTCCCAAAGGGCCTGTTTTATGACCCAGCTCAAAAGTCAGCTCTTCTGCACTAAGTCATCAACCTTACAAGCGTCACTACCAACCAGCTGCAAGAAGTTGTTCTTCTCATGTATCTCCTATGTTTAGGGATTTGAATGTTTCATTAACGAACCTCTCCATGTGGCTATCCCTTAGGCAACTTCAAATTCAACAACGTCAAAGTCCAACTTACGTGATATTTCCTGTCTTGAGCCAGAAACAAGGATTTACCACTCACCATACAACACAGTGTGGGAGGTACCTTTGCTGATGCTATAGACACATCTGTGACTAAGACAGGCACTCTCTCTTCTCCCCGTGGACCCCTCCAGACATTCCTAGCTCCACACTGATGTCTCAGCATCATAACTCCTCCACTTTCCAAATAACTGTTATTCATTTTATCCTTTTCATCCTCATTCCGACTACCATAGTTCAGTCCCCACCATGTCTTGCCTGGAATATTTAACCATCACTGAATTGATTTCCTCAGTTTTCTGCCTCCCATCTGGCCTCCTTTAATTTAAAAACCTTTAACATTAGCAAAGTTGGCCTTTCTGAAATTCCAACTGGCTCAAAACCAACCATCTAATGTACCAAAACGCACACAAGAACAAAGAGAAAACAAACAAATTCCTTAACACATATATTAATGTTTCATGGTGTGGCTCTTGATTCATGGCTGCCACCATTCTTTTGTCCTCTGTGGTCACCCGAATCACTTACCCCGAAAGAAATTATATTATCTCACAAAGCCATGCCTTTCACAAACCATTGCTTTGGAACAGGAATTGCTTTTTCTCGTATCCCATTTACTTAGGGACCACTTTCTCATCCTTTGAGCCTCAGCTGAAAGTTATCCCTAAAGATTTTTGCCTGATCTCCCCAGGCTGATTTTCATGTTCTTGCCTTTAATCTTTCATTGCACATTTATAAAATCCACTACCAGACAACACTGAGGCGGTCTGTAAGTTTCCTCATGTTACTGTGACCTACACAAAGGACAGGAATCTTGTTTTGTATATCTGTATCCCCAGTATATAATTACATGAGTATACAGCCCACGTACAAACGTTTGAACAAAGAGTAAATTAATGCGTACTTTAAAATGACCACGACGACATGACTTCTTACAGAATTATTACAGACCATGATTTTTTCTTTTTGGTATTTTATCTCGTAAGTTTAATTTTCAACTGGCAAACTATCTTAGGCTAGAGGTAAAATCTAAACATGAATAGGGTGAAGCTGTCTTGCGTAGATTCTTACGGAAGACTTTGACTCTCACCACCTGGCTAAATATCTTAGATTCACTAAGACTTGCATCTTAGTGAAAGCAGGTACAATTCTGCTTCTCTTTCTTCCCATTTCAGGACACACATAAATGGCGTCCACTCTGCTATTCTTTGGATTTCACAAGTATCTGGCAAGTGGCATGATGGGAAAGATCTATCTGGTCAGTGAGGTGGTAACTTTAGGAGTCCGTGAGCCACCAGAAACTCATGCATTGGTAGTAGTTGAGCGGACTGCACATGGTCTGAGTTCTAATCCGGAGCATTTATACACATGCCTGCTTATACCACACAACAGGTCTTACAGCGACACAACTGAACTTCACAATGTGACTGATAGGGTTTCTTCTGCTATTCTTCCTTCCCTCCCTCCCTTCCTCATCCCTTCTCTTTCCTCTCCCCCATCACCTTTAATTTCAGATATTATGTGTATTAAATAGGATGAATGGATTCCATAAAGCACTCTAAAGCTATTTAAGTGACGCTGATCCCAAGTGGCTTCCTGTTTTTAACTTTTTGTGTCTTTAAACCTATTTAATGGTTTGAAAACAATAATGTAGAATTTGGCAGATGGTAGAAATAGCAAGTAATAAAAACTTCCACTGTGTTCAAGGATTTTTGAGGGGTAAGAACTACATGCCTTAGTGATACTTAATAGTATCTGAACTAACTTAATAGTTTACTTAATAGATACTTAATAGTTTACTGAACTAACCGCCCATTATTCTGGGTGCCTGTTTTAGCTGGGCCCCTCCACCTAACCAGACATTGCCCAGATAATTCAACTTTAATGCACTTTTCACTCTATGAATCTGGACCAATTCCTGACTATAAGAGCTTGTTTTCAAGTGTGTTCAAAAGAAGGATAGAATTCAGTAAAATTACGGAAACACCAAAAATCCTTACAGCTAATATCTGCCTTCTAAATTTTAAGGCACAGTTTCGGTGTTTTGGTTCTGCCAAGATGTAGCCCACTAAAAGGAAAATGTGATTTACTCTCCTCCATTCTTCACACTGCCTACTCGGTTTGCCTTGAATTTCGCCAACTTATTCAGGAGATATTTTACCCATTTATCTCCCGAGCGCATAGTCCTATTGGTCTCAGTCTACTTAGAAACTGTAGTTTCTTAGCTGTATTCATCTGCATAATAGATTTTAAAAATACTTACATCAGACCATCTGCTCAGTGATAAGAATGCAAAAATACGAGACACAGATTCTCCCTCAAAGAGTTCACCCAAGAGCCCGTTCAATAACCAGGTAACTATCACTCTGCCTTATTACATTGTTGTCCCTGCCCTTATAGAGCAGGACAACAGATCCACTCCTTCAAGGCACAGAATTCAAAACTAAAGCAGCCCAATGTGTTCTTCTCCTGTCTACACCCTGATCACCTAGCCCAAGTCTCCTGAAATTTAGACTACGAATTCCTTTGAATGCGTTACTGGTATTTGAAAACTACTCTCCATGCTTATGCTTCTAAGAATATTTCTGTCGGGGTGAATGGGTGGCTCAGTCAGTTAAGCGTCTGACTTTGGCTCAGGTAATGATCTCACGGTTCATGAGTTTGAGCCCAGTGTCAGGCTCTGTGCTGACAGTGCAGAACCTGCTTGGGATTCTCTCTACCCCCCCTCTGCCCCTCCCCCATTTGCATCTTCTATCTCAAATAAACAAACTTTAACAAAATTAAAAAAAAAAAAAAAAGAATACTCCTGTCAGGGGCGCCTGGGTGGCATGGTAGGTTAAGCTTTCAACTCTTGATTTCTAGTCAGACCATGATCCCAGATCATGGGAACAAGCCCCACGTTGAATTCCACACTGGGCATGGACCCTACTTGAGCTTCTCTTTTCCTCTCCCTTTGACCCTTTCCTCAACTTGTGCTTGCTCTTTCTCTCTTAGGAGGGGTGAAGAGAGGAGGGGGATGGGAGGAGGGAGAGGGAGATGGAAGGAGGAAGGGGGGGTGGAGAGGGAAGAGGGGGAGGGGGAAGAGGAAGTGTGAGAAGGAAGAGGAGGAGGAGGAAGGAAGGGGAGAGGGGAGATGGGTGAGGGGAGGACAATGAGGAGACTTCTGTCATATCTTATAGAAGGAATGACAATTACTCCACCAATTCTTGTTAAATTACACTGAACTGACACCAGAGCCACCTGTACCGGTGGTGGCGGCAGCTGTGGCAACAGCCATGACAGCGACAGAAACAGCAACGCAGAGCAGATAACTGCCACTCCAAATCAAAGGTTCAGTGATCCTCCTCAGACCTATAGACAACTAAATATATGTGGCACAATTTAATTCAAAATGTCAATTGGACAAAATGTTTTTGTCAGAAAAGTTCTTTTTACTTATTTACATATGCATGTGCATATATATATATATATACACACACACATATATCAAATCTCTAAAATTAAAAATAAGTTTTGATAAAAATTTTCCTAAGTATTTTATGCATGACTCTTGACCTGCATGTATCAGAAAAACCTTGCTTATGCTCATGGCCCTTAAATTGTTTTAGCAAAAACACATAAAATATGATGGTCTTGTGTCAGAAATAATAGGTTTTCATTGATGGTCATGAAACCAAGGAAGTTATCTGACCCAGACAGTTATCAACCGTTAAAGCTATCCTTTTACAACATCTTTCTGAACAAGAAACCAATCCCTTCACAGAGATATTAATTTATTCAATTCAACATGTTCAGTAGAGATTGACGGTTTGCTATGCAAAGGTGGATTTATTCTGCAGCAAACGCACCTTAAGATTTAGGGCTCTGAACTTGCACAAGCCATTCCCATGACCCAGACACACTGGAGTGGGGAAGGGGGAGTTGGCACACACGTGGAATCACAATTTTGTAAAATATCCAAAAGCAATTTTTAGGTTTTTTTCTTAACAGGCTTTAGAACCCACAAAACTCTGATCTTTCCTAGTTTTTTTTTTTTTTCAATATTATGTATGCTTCTAAAATGTCATTGGTCATACCAAAATGTTTAGCTTGAAAACCACTTCCTCATTAATTTCCACGATACAATCAGGTACATTCACCATAGAAACATAAGCCTGAATATGTTAAATACTACAGTGAAAATGTCATCATTACCAATTCATGTTATAATCAAATTAATGGGCAGCTTTAACTCAGATTAATGGCCACCATTTACTTTATGCCAAGTCAGATCTCACTGAAGATTTCGCATGCCAAGGTAGGAGAGACTTGCTGTTGAAATGAACACTACAATTACTTATAACACATTTTAAAGTGAATGTTCACAGTGTCTTACTCTGTTATTTAAAATTTTTGTTGCTCTATTTATAATCACAAATTTTATTTTGTATATTTAAAAGTTTAATTTTGCTGTAATCTTTGTTCTGGTTCTTGTGTAGGAAATAAATCTTCTAAATCATAGTACTTTACCATCATAATTTTCATGCCTTTTCTTAGGCCCAATATCAGAATAAAATTAATAAGTATTCCATCCATGATGTATACAGTGAACTCTAAAACTAATGCCACTAGGAAAAATTATATTAAGTTCCCTAAACACCATTAGATACTTTTTCATTAAATTTTGTCATTTGTTCCTCACCCCCAAGGTTTTATATTTTCTCCTTTATATAATATCTACTATCTGGGGCACGGCGGTCTTGGAAGATTGGTTAAGAATTTATTGTTAATGAATTTCCTACAAATAAGTATTTCAAGCATTTCAAGATCAAATGGCCAGATTTTGCCTCAAAAAGGAGACAATGAATTTCACACTATCACTTTAACTAAACACATTTTAACTAAATTGAACTGAAGACAGTATATAATCTTCTCTAACATGCTGGTGGTATTTTAAGAAGTTAATCCAGTTTTTATCCTGCTTTTACAGAGAACTATATATATGTCCCTTTGGTCTGAGAATTACTCAATACAAATATGTATATTTTTAAATGACATATGACACACATGCTTGTGTGTTTTGAACATACCCATGGTTCTCTAATAATCAGTTGCATAAGAATTAGGTCAGATAGAATATTGTGGATTCAGTGAAATAATAGTTTAAAAGGACCGCTTTGCAATGGGATTGTTACAATAACTTAACCAAACTCTAATTAACCAAAGATCAATCCAAAAGCCATTAATCAAACTGTAGTTGCTGCAAACATCATAAAAGAACACAAGCTCAATTTCCTTATTTTCTATTTTTCTACTTGTCTATCTATTGAATATTTTTTCCAGAAAAGACATACAATGGCTCGTAAGGATAGTACAAGAACAGCAAGGGCAATATCAGCGTGCCAATGTGTCAGTGAAAGGATTCGGTAATAAGGAGTTAAAGATGCTACCAAAACTTGATAACAAATTAAATTCTTAGCATTGTGGCAGGTCAAGGACAGTGTGTCTACAGCAGACACAGAGACAGGTTTCCTAGGACTTATTTTCTCATAGTATATTTCAACTGCAGTTCATGTCATTACACCAAAGAACACCTAACAGGAATTACACACCTTTCTTCTCTGCTGTCATCTGCTGCTCACTCCAACCTGCCATGTTGGCCCTGTTTCCTCAAACAGATCAGGCCACTCTGGGCTAAGAGACGCTATTCTTGCTATTTTCTCTGTTTGGAATGGACTCTCCTCCCGTGTTCTCCGGGTTCATTCTGCATCTCCCCTTGGACTCTGTAAAAATGTCATTTTTAGTAAAGCTCACTACCCTTTACAAAACTATAACCACTCTATTGATATTCTCTATCCCCACCCCCTTATGTATTTTTCCCTACATGACATATTAGTATCTGTCACACTGTTTTTATCTGATTTTGCCTGGGCCCCCTACTAGGATGTAAGCTCCATCATTCTTCTGGTGTCTTCTCCATGTGTAGTTTCAGTGGATATCACTGGTTCCTAACTTATTCTGCTCGGGATTTCTACCAAAAAGACCATGGTGATAAAATATGACTTCGGACATTTGGGAACACTCTTTGCAGTGTTTAGGTCAAAGATCCTCAAGGTGTTTTCTTCAGCCCACCAGCTGTCTCTGGAGTGGTCACAAGGAGGTGGCTCCTAACTCCACTAGGAATTTCTATACCATGAAATTGTCCAGAGAAACCTTTTATACCACTAAGGGCTGGGGTCAGCACCTAAGTAAATTTGGTATTTATAATGTGAAATTAGAACACATTTATTACTTATGGATTCGAACTCACCATTCTATAAGAAATATGGCTACAATGAAACAGCACAGTTTTGGCAACCTCATGTGTCTCATATTCACATATAAATAACTGAAAACCCTACCATTTTCAGAAAGGATACTGTATTGTCAGTGATATTTTGAGCTTTCCAGAATTTTCAACTATTGCTACTTGTTTCCTAATTATCTAAATTATCTTCATCATTAGCAATTTACTTTTTCTCTGGCTTACTTACTTGTGGAGATTTGTTGCCTACTGACAATATTAAAGTGTTTACACATTGTGCTCAAAACAGGACTCATGCATATTCTCTTTGCTAGAGTACATACAGTGGCTCTTTAGTATTCCTGACTCTGTATCTGTGAACTTGCCTACTCACTAAAATGTATACGCTCTTGGTCGTTCATGGGCATGTGTCAAGCAGCAAAAAATTTGAGCCTCCTTGTTCATCTGGGCCCAACTAAGGTTGAACAAGTCAATACTCTGCCTTCCTGTTTCAGCACTCATATTGCAAACAAGTGTACTTTTTCAAGTCTATCTAGTACCACATTTTCACTATTTTGTGCTCTTTGTTGGTGCTTCTGATGTTTAAAATTGCCCCCCACCCATGTATTAGCAGCATGCTGTCTAGTGTTTCTAGGCTATGATGTGCAGTAGGGGAAAACACGTATGTTAGTTAGGCTCTGTTAAGCCATGAGTTAACAGTGTCATTGGCTCTGTGTTCAATGCTAATGATGAACTAACTACCTCACTATCTAGCTAGATGTCTTTGAACAGAAACACATAAAACAACATTATATGTGGATCACCAGAAGAAAATGTGACCAGTTAAGTGTTTCCCTCAGGAGTAATGGTTCAGTATTTTCTAATTCAGTGTTGCTGGCAATTTTATAAAATATAGTCACCATAAATAATAATTAACTGTACATACATAACCATCCATCCAACAGAAAACTGTGCTCCACTTTAAAACTTTTGTCAATGTTAAATTCCATTTCTACCTACAGATAAAAGTTAATCTACAAGGTAGAAAGCAAGGTCCTTTGCCCTATTTAAGACAGTAGCTTTTCCTCCTATGTGTCAGACATTAAAATGTAGTAGAGAGAGTGTAAGAAAATGAGGGATGGATAGAGTGAAGAGAGAAAAGTGTAAAAGGTAAAAGTGAAAAGAGCTTAAAAATGAGCTTGAATTACACATATTCTATTTTATATTTCCTCCTTCCTGACAGTATTGCCTTTCAAAACGTGTAAAAGGTTAACCTGTAAACACAAAATATTTTTTCTCATGTGAAATAGCTCTAAACTTGTACCAAGAAACCACATTCAAATAGTACATTATAGTAAATATAGTTACCCTATGTACATTTGCATACATTTACATAAAATTTATACGTATGGTCAGATTATATTCATGCTATTTGAGGGAAGGAATTAAATAAAGGTTATTAACCTGATTTCTTACTTAAATCAATGTTTCTCTTCTCAATTTTCTTTTATCATCTACTGACTGCCATTGCCATACAATTCAGCAATGAATTAGACAATATTCAGCACATCTGAAATATAGAAGAAAACAAAAGACTGGTAGGGCCAATCTAAGTACAGGGTACTGGACAGCACCGTCATTTCGGAGGATTCAGGGTCAGTTCTGATAATATGGTAACAGTGGGTCCATGAGACAGAATTTAGATGTTCCTTCTAAAACACTGAAAGAGGCTGTCAATGCTTCCCGTTCCATCACGTCTTACACGGTTCTGCACTTATATTTTACAGCTCCACTGACTTCCAAAAGTACTGGTGAGGACCTTATGTGACTCAAATGGAGATCACGCTAGTGCAGCTGGATCAGGGATTGACAGAGCAAAGTCCTCTTATTTGCCTCCGTGTCAAAAGGCTCTGTGCCTTGACCAGCCAAGAGGCAAGGAAGGCATTTAAGGGCACACAATTTAAGGACCAAGTCACTCTCAGTTTTAGGCAAGTACTAATCCTGCCCCTCAGCTTCCCTGAGAGCAAGAGCCATCCTAAGAATGAAGCACCAAGGGCACAACATTTAAGGAAGTGCTCACTTGGGGCGCCTGTGCGGCTCAGTAGGTTAAGTGTCTGATTTTGGCTCAGGTTATGATCTCGTGGTTCACCAGTTCAAGCCCCACATCAGGCTCTGTGCTGACAGCTCAGAGCCTGGAGCCTGCTTCGGATTCTGTCTCCCTCTCTCTGCCCCTCCCCTGCTTGAGGTCAGTCTCTCTCTCTTTCTCTTTCTCAAAAATTAAAACGTTTTAAAAAATTAAAAAAGTAAAGAGATGCTTACTCTCATTCATGCAAGTTCTGATGGCAGGATAAAAAAATTAAAAACAAAAAACCAACAAAAAAACAAAGGATGGCATATATTCCTGGGAACAAAATTAAACCAGTTTTCTGTATGTAGGTCTATGTGAGCTCAGCGTAAGGTACTGTTGAAGCAGCATAGTATCATGTCTTGATAAAAGCAATGATAGACACTTAGGTGGAGCATTTTGTTGGGAGATCAGCATCAAGTAAATACAAAAGAAAAGTCACAGACTCCCTGAGAAATACAGATTAAAATCACTAAACGTCTGACAACACCTTTTAATGAGATACAATCAAAACTAAAACACACAAGGATTTCCTCTAAGCAGACATTGTTTCAAATTCACCAAAAGGGACACTTGAACAGTTTTGTGTATGTGCATTTTTACAGTAATGTGTCATGTTTTATGTACATTTATTGTTAAAGTGAAAAATAGTTATAGTCGGGTGGTTTGTGGGAACAGCTTATGTCTTATTAGGGTTCTCACTTCAACCAGTAGGCAATAAAGGGGGGAAAATTATCCTAAATTAATCAGTAGTAAAGAGTCTGTGAAGCCAGGATATGTTTTCTCTCTGCTTAAGTAGATGCTTTTGTTTGGATGGATAAAACATACACGTATCCATCTGAATGGATGAATTTGCTCCAGCCTGAGAAGTTTTTCTTATCACCCATAAGCTAGCCTCACTGCAACATCATACAATAAGCATCCTATGAACTTTTGGGTGGGTTTAGCCTTCATTTTCTTCTAGAAACCTTGTGGTTTTTCATGGTTAAACTGTAGAGAATTTGCCCTAAAACTCACATGGTTTTCATTTGGATATAGTGAACTCACATGATTATTTTTGTACATAAAAAAAAAAAAATTCTAGGGGCGCCTGGGTGGCTTAGTCAGTTAAACATCTGACTTTCGCTTAGGTCATGATCTCACGGTTCGTGGGTTCGGGCCCTGTGTCAGGCTCTGTGCTGACTGCCAGCTCAGAGCCTGGAGCCTATTTCAGAGTCTGTAACTCCCTCTCTCTTTGACCCTCCCCTGCTCACGCTCTCTCTCTCTCTCTCTCTCTCTCCTAGAAATAAATAAAAATATTTAAAAAAAAGTTCTAGCTATGGAAGCATTTCTTCAGCTTTATATTGTAGAACTGAATTTAAGGACACCCTTTTCCCTGTACAATACATATCCTTTGAATCACTTATTTCAAACATCTTGTCTTTTTTTTAATTTATAAAAAAAAAAAGGAAAAATAACCTCTCACCTTGTTTCTTCCCCTCTGGTTTTTCTTTAATCATATTCTAGAACACCTGCTGGCCTGAACGGATTCTTTGCAATGGCAGCTCCTAAAAGCCAGTAATATTTCTGAACATGAACTCTCTCCATCCCACTTCTTGCATACTGGCAAAGCTATCAGAATTGCAAAATATTTGGTTTTTCTTTATTTATCCAGAGACATGAAGGAAAAGAATGTGTTTATACAAATATTCAAATTATATCAAGATATTCAATACCTTTTTTTCCTCTCAAAATGTCAATTTTACTACTCCAAAAATGTTATGCAGGCAGTATTAATTCTCAATACTAAAGGTGGAGATGAGTAAATGCTACCATTTTTGGAACTCAAATGAATTAGTTAAACTCAGTTTCTGCATTCAGAACTCAATGAAGTACGAGATGGGTAAACCCTAGCAATTGGTTCGAGCCAAACTTCAGACCAAATAAAGATGAAGTTCAGACTCAAGGCATGGTCTTGGGGGAAAAAACAGCAGATATTAACAAGCAATCTCATTTTCCTCCTTCCATCAAGCATCACTCTTCTTCAGTAGAATCCTAACGACACTGGAAACTCTCAAAGATATCATTAACTTTCTAGATTTCAAGGAGCTTGAGAATAAAGCAATCGTGTGTGTGTGTGTGTGTGTGTGTGTGTGTGTGTGTGTGTACACTCTGCCCTCTCTGCAAATGTGCGGTCTGAAAACCTGTTTTATGTAGTTTTAAATCTGACTTCGTCCTGAATATATAATATTAAAAACAGCAGCCAAATTCTGAAAGCATTTTTATGGTACACATCAAAGTATCATTTATCAAGAATTACCAAAAAAAAAAAAAGCATAGGAGTTGCAAATTTTGTTTCTAACCTAATATTTTATAAATATAACTAGTAATTTTTCTTCCCATCAGAAATAACTTAAAGTTTCGTACTTCACATATTTCAAAGCACTTTAACACAGGTCATCTGCTGGAGGTGCTGACTCTACTTTGTGCCACAGGAGGACTGACTGTCCCTTTGTGATAGATAAAAAAATAGGAGAGGTGGCTTAAATGACTTGTCTGTGGGGGGCAGCTGGGTGGCTCAGCTGTAATCTCACAATCTCGAAATCAAGCCCCGTTGGGCTCTGCAGTGGCCATGAAGTCTATCTGGGTTCTCTCTGTTTCTCTCTCTCTCTCAAACAAACAAATATATAAAGGACTTATCTATGGTCACAAAGTACGACAATGTGATGAATCCTGCTTGGGTTTCTCCTTGTTTTCTCCCTAGACTATATACAGTTTGTTCGAAATATAAATTCCTTAAAAAGAAAACACCACACTTAGAAAGTAGAGATTGAAAGCAGAGTAAAGATATGTTCAGTATTAACAATAACAGATAACCCTTAACATTTTCCGAATATCAAACATGAAGCACTTTTCATGTCTCTTATTTAGTTCCAACAGCTGTATTACAGAAGACCTACTATTAACCCATTTACAGAGATGAAGCTGACAGAAATGGATTAATTTCCCATAAATGATGATGCTGAGATTCACACTCAAATCTTCCTGATTTATGAGCCTGAGGTAGGATTTAACAACTATGCTGAGCTTCCTTTCTATGCATTCCCAGCATCTACCAATTCATTACCACTCATCTTAGGTAATATGGCCTAAGATCACATAGCATGTAAACTGCTTCTCAGTTTCCAGTTCCCTATGAGAAAACAAAATAAAACAACAACAAAATAATTTCCATCCTACTTTTGCAAAGCCCTTATTTGTGGAGTCTAATCCTGGTTTCCTTTTATCCTCTACATGTTTATCAAAAAACCAACTAAACTATTCCTTCTATCTTTTTCACTAAACCCTCCAGAGAGCTCCAAAATAGCCTGTCTCCTTCCCCTTACCTCTTTGCTCTTTATTTATTTATTGCGCTGGTTTTACGGCAGATTTTAAAGCAGGGCCAAGCCATCACAGGAATTACAGAGGCGGCAAAGTCCATGACCCTGGGTCATCAGGGTAGGAGAGCTGTCTCTTGGGCCCCACCTCTTTCCAGTAGACTGTATCCCGGAAATGGTCTACGAATTGGTGATAGCTTTAGATGCTCCCAATAACAGCCCTGAGGAAACTGCTCTCTCAGATGCAACAGATTCAGGAACATGTGGGAAATGCCCTGTCCTGGCCCCACAGCTGTGGGGGCACATAAACAAAGTGATATGTTGGCTCTCTGCCTGGAATTTCTGACAACGAATATTGTACTTGTAAAACCAAAGGAAAATGCAGACACACCTGAAGGGGAGTGTACAAGAAAGCCAGTCTCAACAGCCTGTGAGGCAGTTTTCAGAGTATGCTCTGGAAGAAGAGATACTAGGCTGTTCATTTAACACTTTCCTGAGGAAAACAAAATTTGGACAGATCAGCTTTGGCTTTCCTAGTTAATATTCAATTTTATTAGAGCTTCATTGTATATATTCACTATTGTATGATCATACTCATTAAGTTTTAAACCCTGATTTTTCTGCATTGTTTTCTCCAAGATATGGTAACAAAAATACCAGTAATAAGAAGAACAAATAATGCTGGGGTGCCTGGGTGGCTCAGTCGGTTATCCTTCCAAATCTGGCTCAGGTCACAAACTTGTAGTACAGGAGTTTGAGCTTGCTTCAGATTCTGGGTCTTCCTCTCTCTCTGTCCCTATCCTGCTCACACTCTGTTTCTCTCTCTCTCTCTCAAAAATAAATATTTAAAAAAATTAAAAATAGTAATGCAATCATGGCCTGTGTTAATGAAAGAATTCATACCAACGGGAATAAAAATCTCAATTTTTCTGGTTTTGAACCTAATGGATCAGCTATAAATTACTGAAGTTTAACCCTGAGGTTGTCATATTTTGAGATTCTGAGAAAGAAGCATAGCTAAGTCTGAGGAAAATTCTAGAAATAATGTCATAAATGAAATGCTTGAGATAACATTACTTAATCTTTTCAAGCATTATTTCAAATAGGAGGTGGGGTGGACAATGAATGAGAAAATAAGGTCAAAGTCACACCGTCATTCCATCCAAGTATAAGTACTAACCAGGCCCAACCATGCTTGGCTTCCAAGATCAGATGAGATCGGGCGCATTCCAGGTGGTATGGCCGGAGACAAAGTGACACCAATCTCAAGTGGGGGAAGCCAGCGCTCAAACCCAGCGCACAGGATTGAAAGGTGTGTTTCCACCGCCATTCCTGCCCCAACTCAAATAGACCTGAGGCTACCTGACCAGACATCAGAGAAACTGTATAAAGAATTTCTGAACTGGGGCACATGGGTAGCTTAGTCAGTTAAGCGTCCAACTCTGGCTCAGGTCATGATCTCCTGGTTCATGAATTCGAGCCCTGCATCTCCTCTGTCAGTGAGGAGCCTGCCTGGGATTCTGTCTCCCTCTGCCACTCCCTCAATCATGCTGTCCCCCTCTCCCTCTCAAAAATAAAACATTAAAAATTAAATTCTAAATTCAGAAATCATAGTAAATGAGCTTGAAAGTCCCAGTGGCTCTAATACGAAAAAAAAATGAAAAATAAAACATTTTTCTTTTTGATGAAAATATCTGATATTTACATAATATTTAGATATCAACATTAAAGATACATCTGATTTGCAAAAAAGAAAAATCTTTGCAATAATGCATAGCTCACAGCCAAAACTACATACAACAAATGTGTTTTGCTAAACTACAAGAGAGGTCATTGCTTGGAAAAATAATAAAAGAAGCTATTGCATAACTGGCAAAGACTTTGAAGTAACTTAAACTTCTTCCTCCTTAAAGCTTCCATTGCACCCACACATCCTTTAACTCTGGCTAGAAAGTGAAAAATGAAATACTGTAAAAAAAAAAAAAACAAAAAAAAAAACTGGACTCTGTCAGTGTGCCCAGAATTTACAGAAGAATCAAACTTACACATAAGTCAGAAGCCACAGAGTGTGTGAAGAGGGTAGCACCAAACTATATATATTACAAGATTTCAATAATTTGAGTAACAGGTCTCTCTGTTTTCCGTCATAAATTCCACTGTGAAATCTTAATTGGATCTGAAACTGAATGCACCCCCTCCCTCTGACCCAAACTGTGAGTCCTGATCCATATGTATATATTTTCCATCATCAGCTGTATGCACTTTCCCCAACAAATGATCTAATCAATGGGAAAAACAGTCTCGTTTCAGATCATTACACCCCACACTGTTCTTCCAAATTTACTGAACATCACTGTTATGCCACAGGTAAAAGTCTATTCGCAGATGTTACAGGGATCAACCAAAAAGGTAACTTATCCTCTGCAACAAAGCTTGTATTTTTAATTTCAATGTCAAGCTTCACATTGCTATGCCATCATTTGATACCAGTCTTTGTAAAACACACATTTCCAGGGTTGTGTCTCTGCCGCACAATTCAAGTTACTTTATTTTAGACATGGCTCTGTATCTCCTCATACTCCATGTGACTAGCATGACAAATAAGCTTTCACCATGTGCTCTGGCCATGTGCTATTCCTCACCTATTTCTTTAGCAATCATTCTTAACCGTTGATGGCTTCTCTTGTATATAATTACATTGAATCCCAATGACTATAACTCGCCAGTATCTGCTTCCCCTGAATAAGCAAAATTAGTTAGCTGCCTAAATTCAGCTCTGTTATGATTCAGTTGAGAAAATTATATAAACTGTGTCAAGGATAGAGTGGGTGGGAGATACAGAACTGAGTTTTTCAAATATGTTATGAAAAAGGAAATGCTGACTTTTATTTCTTCTTCCTTTCAACCCAAGTGCAGCATGTGTAATCTTTTACTCTCCACACACATTCTGCTCCAATGTGGACCCTGAAATGACTCACAAATGGGAAAAAATCTAATTTAAGTAGGGTTTGACTAATTCACTAGTGATCATCACAAATCTTTCAAACTCACATCTGTTGAGAGCATTATGTATGTGTTGTCCAAATCTTGATTGTGTGTTTTCAGTTAAATACCTTAAAACATGTCAGCATTTTAACTAAGAAGATAAGTAAATATTCTAAGGGAAGCATTCTTATCAGATAATTGCACACTGTTTACACACAAAACTTGCTGGAATGATGTTAATCATTTTGGTTCTTGTAATTGCCATTCTGGTAACATAGCCTTATCTTGAGAAATCAGTCTGCATTTATCTTACAGAAGACAAGGAATCCAACTTAACTAGAAATGTAGAGAGTCTCATGGGACTGTACCGTCCCACCCTACCCCACCCCGACCAAACACACACGTTTTGGGCTCTCTCTCTTTGGCTTGTGTGGGGACAGCTCTGAAGACAACTCCCAGGCTCTTGAAAGAAGACCCAAGGCTGGCTGAGTCCAGCAGGAGTATTTTCCTGGCCATTTCCTTTTCTCTAGATGCCACCCACTGAGATCTGCTCAGACCTTCCCTTCTAGTGAAACGTTAAGCCATGAGATGCAAAAGTAAGCTCTGCTGCCTTGAAGACCCTCTTGATCCAGGCCAACCTATCAAATGCTCCAGGAGCCCACACCAGCTCACTGGAATAATTGCACTAGAGTGTGGGGCCAATTGGTTACAGACACTCCTGGATCCCCTTTATAATCCTGGGAGGGACTACTGGTCACCCCACTTGTTTGAAATGGTAATTTATCAGTTAAAACTCCATAAGTATATTGTATATTTCAGATACCAAACATGAGCATTTTTAAAGCATGGCATTTTTTAATAAAATGGAATAAAAGTCCTAAATATTTTCTTCCCAGACTCTCAATAGTTCGTTCGTTCATTCGTTCTCTCTTTCTCTTTTTCTCTCTTTTAAATTTATCTCCAAGTTAGTTAGTATATGGTGTAACAATGATTTCAGGAGTAGATTCCTTAATGCCTCTTACCCATTTAGCCCATCCCCCTCCCACAACCTCTCCAGTAACCCTCTGTTTGTTCTCCATATTTAAGAGTCTCTTATATTTTGTCTGCCTCCTTGTCTTTATGTTATTTTTGGTTCCCTTCCCTTATATTCTTTTGGCACACATTATCCTGAGAATTTCAGTTCTAGGATTCATTTTTAATATGTCTGTATCCTGGCTAAACACCATTTAATCGCTCCATTATTACCACTGCTTATTATTCTAACCATATTCACTTTCAAGATTTGTTAAATTTTAGCAAGTAGTATGATTTGAGAGCATTGTAAGTGTATTTTTTCTTTCTTGAATACATGCCATTTTTAAAGGTAAAAGTTTCAAAAACTTATGTTAAAAAGACTTGGCAATAAGACAACCAAATCTGATACTTTGCAAGAAAACAAGTATTTGTGTAGTCCTACAATATCTTATTAACATTTTTCCAGAAATTTACTTCTCAGAATTGATATAAGCATCCATATTTGTCTTCTAACTCTTCTAAATTATAGCTCTAAAGAGTGCTCCCTCCCTCTTATTTTACTTCCAAATGTATCAATAATCTCATTTCTAGCATAAGAATGGTCCCTTTCTAACTCTGAAGATTTAATCAGCATTCACTATGAAACAAATTTTATAGGCTCTTAAAAGAATCATTAGAAGAAACTGTCATTACTAGATCTCTTCAAACACTAAATATAATTCTATTCACTGTTTGGATTTCAATTCTCCTGTGAATACATTAAAATGTAAGACATGCAATGGCACTCTACTTCTACCTTAGCCAACTCTGAGTATCTAATATTTTCTCAAACAATGTTTATTTACAACTCACAATGATGAGGGTTAAGTATTTGTGGCATACCTTCCAATGTCAAACAGTTCTTTATATTTTGTAAACAATGGGGGAGAAAGCTCTTGTTGTAACTCTAGAGCAGTAAGCATCTTGTTGGAATCCTGGACTAGAGAGATTATGACTGCCTGGTTCAAAAGAAAAAAAATATTAATTTCCCTGAGACATACTAAATTGATGTGCTTTTGAGGAATAAGATCAATTGCTATATAAAATTGTGAACATTACCGGACAGTATTCAGATTTAAATTTCACCCATGAAACCACTCCCTCGTCCCTAAAATTGGCCAAGGACCATCACCTAATAAGCACCCTCAAACCAGTAGTAGTATTTATTCCAATCCAGAGCGACGGCTTAACTAATTTTACACCTCCTTTAAAATTTCAGAACTTTTGGGGCGCCTGGGTGGCTCAGGTCATGATCTCAGTTTGTGGGTTCGAGCCCCACACTGGGCTCTGTGCTGACAGCTAGCTCAGAGTCTGGAGCCTTCTTCACATTCTGCGTCTCCCTCTCTCTCTGACCCTTCCCTGCTCACGCCATCTCTCTCTCTCTCTCAAAAAAAATAAAACATTTTAAAAAAGAAAAGAAAAAGTTTTTTAAAAATAATAAAAAATAAAATTTCAGAACTTTTATATGTATTTTCAGGAGAACCTAGAGATAGCACATTAACCAAGCAACCAAAGTCAACATCACCATTAATGAATCATATCAATGTCCTCTATCTCCTGACAAAAGGCACTGAGAAATGAACAGCATCCTTGTCAATATATCACCTAAAAGGTCTCCATTAGGAAGAAAGATGAAACTAAGTGAGACTTTATAATATGCTACCAAGGGGCGCCTGGATAGCTCAGTTGGTTAAGCGTCTGACTTCGGCTCAGATCATCTCACGGTTCGTGGGCTCAAGCCTCACGTAGGGCTCTGTGCTAACAGCTTGGATCCTGGAGGCTGCTTCAGATTGTTTCCTTCTCTCTCTGCTCCTTCCCCATTCTCTCTCTCTCTCAAAAACAGACATTAAAAAAATTATTTTAAAATATGCTACCAAATCACTGGTCAGCAATGACAATGAAAGACTGATGAACCATCTCAGACTGGAAAAGATCCAGGTCACAAAATAAATGTAAAATGTGGTACTAGGTAGGCTCCTATCAGACAAAGTACAGTAAAATCTTGGTTTCTGAGCATCATTTGTTCTGGAAACATGCTTGTAATCCAAAGCACTTGTATGTCAAAGCGAATTTCAAGAACCATTGGTTCAGTTGTGATCATGTGATGTTCAACATCACGTACTACTCATATAGCAAGACAGCGCTCCTTTATCGAGGTAAAATTTGTTAGAAATGTTTGCTTGCCTTGCGGGATATTCACAGAAAAAGATACTCGTAATCCAAGGTTTAACTATACTTTTTTGTAATGGTTGGACATTTTTGAATACAATTTCTTATAGATAGTAACACACCCACGTTAATCTTCTGGCTTAAAGAACAGGTATAGCCGTGTCCAATACTAACAATCGGAAAGGCTGGGTTTGGGAAAAGTACTCTGCAACTTTGTCAGTCTGAAATTATTTTAAAATAAAAACCCTAAAGTGTTTACCTATTTGATCTCCATTTTACATTGGTGAGGATAAAATTTTATTATGTTTTAGAACACTGCTCAAAAAACAAGAAACTTGTAAGTATATAACCTGGGGCTTCTATTTACTGATCTTTCTACTATATAAAGTTTCCCCCAATACAATTTTAAAAGACTCTGTCCTACTTTCAAAGAAAGTAATTTTTTATTATTTTGATTTGCAGATTGTATAAAAGGATTATGAAATCACAGAGGTATGTCAGGTATCCTCACGCAAGCATTTGCTCACGGATCCATGAATTAGGTCCTGGGTCTTCCCCACCTCCACAGCTGTAGATTAGCTGTAGAATTTACTGCTTCCCAGTGCCATCTGATTCCCTGCTTGGCTTATCAACCAAAGTAACTTCTATGAAGGAGAAGAGTGTGGGATGTGTGCGTGTGTGTGTGTGTGTGTGTGCGCGCGCATGTGTATGTGTGTGTGTGTTAACCCTATCTAGCACAATACCTATCACAGAATAGGTCCTTGATAAGCTTTTGAAGAAGAAAAGGAAAGAGAAAAAAGAGAACCTAAGACAGGCTTTATGGAATGACACAGAGAGTTTGGGGGATATCATGTTAAGCATATTTATACAAACTATGATTTCACTCTGGTGATCATAATCACTATGACAGATAATCGATATAAATCATGCAAAATGATCAGGCTGAAATTTCTTCCAATACAGTTCTTATCTATATGCCTGAACCAGCAAATGCTCGGTGACTGTCCTGCTATTTATCTAATTCTGTCATTTATCTTGGTGAGTTAGAGAGACTGCTGCAATTTCTGGGACTCTGTATCAACGAGCCCTGCATATAGAGCTTGTCAAACAATTACAGTGCACTTACCACACAAAGGCCTGATACGATCATTTTAGGCTATCTCTGGTCTTTTGCACTTCAAAACACCGCCTGAGTACAGCATAACAACAGTGGTAGAGAACAGACGTTAATTTTGGCTTCGCTCACCACCAAATGGGTGACAAGTAAAATATGTACAAATAAAACACACACACACACACACACACACACACGTTAAAGAGGACAGCATTTTTAAATGACTCTGACCTACACAGATACTCCAAAAATTTAGAGCCAATCTATACTATCTAGTTTGACTATTGTTAGGTTGATAACTATAAGCTCCTTCTCTTCCATCTTAAGCTATGCAGTCTCACTAGATAAAGCCTTTGGCAATTATAACTTTCATTTCTAACCCAAGATAACTTTAAAGAGAAAATGAACAATATTAAACTAAATTAATGGTAGGGTTTTTGTTTTTTTTTTCATTTTAGTGGCAAAATCTGACATGTTTTATTTCCATCATTGTTCAAAGGAAATAAAGACTCTGAATTATTGATTTTATGTGAAGAAAATGCATTTAATACTTAATAGTTATGCTGGAGTATAAAAGCTAAAAATAACTGCCAAAAGAGTGTTTCTAAATATCTAAACTTCTTTGTATCCCATAGAGCTGATCGAAGTCCAAATTGATTCCGAAGCCATGGGTGCTCCACCTTTCTATTAGCAAGGAAACAAAAAGATACGAACAAGAGTCTTCTTAATTCACTCTGGTTATGAAGATAATGTGAAAATGGGTTTTCCATACATACAGAGGGGAAATGAACTGCAGTGCTTTCTTCTATGATTGGAGCGAACTTTAAGTAAACTACAGATTTGGAGGACACTTGCATTCTTCCCCCTACCAAATCTATAAAATAGAAATTTGACTATGATGAACAAGGCTCCTCTCGAAGTAATTAATATTTGTGATTCATTATTTTCTTTTTGTGCACCTAACATAAGTCCGCCCCATTATGGAATCTAATGCAGAACTCAATTTTTAAACACAACCTATTTTCAAGAAAATTTCTTTTCTGGAACGCTGAACATAGCTTCAGTTATCAGGACACAGAGAATCCCTTGATAGGAGATATTGCTGAGGTGTAATTACAGGCACAGAAAATGCTCACCAACATTTTCCAGCAAGCTTAAATTTAAAGCAGAGTGAATCCCACACTGCATTTCTATATATTTGATTTCAGCCAGGGTAACGGGTATAAATTCTCGCTGAATGAGGAGGGAAGAGAGGGGAGTAGCCTAAAAGGCAAGAGTGATGTTAACAGCCAGAGAGCAGAGTGCGGAACCGGCAGGGAGCACACATTTCAGGCAAGTACCAGCCCAGAGCTCAGCGATCAGCTAGCAGCCCATTATGGTCAGAAGAGATGAAAAACACTTAATACCTGGGACAGAGGCTGAGTGGTTCTGTGGACACATTTTCTGTGTCAGAAGGTTAGGGGACATTTAGTGACAAATGTCAAGGCGTGGAAAAGACTAATCTAGAAAAGTGCGTTGTGATGCGATCAGAAGGCTGGAAACTGCTACTTTCTGTGTACTTCAGATACCCGGTTCAGGGTGACCTTAAGTCACGAGGGGTTGGGAGGTGGGGGGGGAGAGAGAAGACTCTCCACCTCATTCTCCCTGTGAAAGGACAAGAAAATAGTCATGGTGGTAATTAAGAACTACTCTTAGAGAACAGCACACTATTAGTCTTTGAAACGCCACGGTGACTAGAGTTAATGACACTCTACTGTATATATGAAAATTCCTCCAGGAAAAAAGTTCCCATTACAAGAAAAAATAAAATTGTAGCAATGTAAAGTGTAAGGTGACAGATGTTAACTAGACTTACGATAGTGAACATTTCATAATAAAAGTATTGAATCATTATGTTGTAAGCCTACAACACAATATCAAGATAATATATTATAGATATATGTACATGCATATATATACACAAGTTATATACCAATTATGCCTTGATAAAAAAATTCTGCCACAGAAATGCCTAGTGATTCTTTCCTTAAGTCTATATATTTAGGTTCAGTAGTTTATCAATTTGTATCACCAGAATAAAGTGGAATGCTAATTATAAATGTCAGATCCTAACATAGCCCAGAAGTACATACCATAGAGGTCTCTTAATGAGGGTTCTAGAAGCACTGCTGGTCCCCTACCACAGACTGTTCTACTTTTATCTTGAGTTCTTATGTTAAACAAACACAGGAAATTGGATTAAAAAATAATAGCACAAACCATCTTCTAACCACATTATCCTCAATGTCCTAATGACCAAATTTCATTTAACAGATCCTGTTGCCCACCAACCAGAAATATGGTCACCAAACTTGAAGGTCTAAAGAATTAGATAGGATTTCTCTGACATTTGAATTCCTCATGTTTCAAGATAGGATCACCTGTTTACTAATCATTTTTTGCCATTGTCTAATTATATAGAAATGTGAAGCTGTGATGTATTTCTAAGCATACCCAACACAGACCTTCTCCTAAATAGCTGCAAGAAGTTTAAATACAATTAAACATAAAATAATGCCTGCTTTCACTTGAACGCTCACAAATCCAACACTAGACACACAACAGATCATCTGTAATGTAGTTGTTTTTATAAACAGTATGTATAAAGTAGATAAATAGAATGTCTAGATTAAATGAATGTATGTTCCAAATATTTTGATCTCATTTATTCTCAGAAAGACACTTGAATTATAGGTATCATTATCCCCACTGTCTTTATTTTTTAATGTTTATTTATTTTGAGAGAGAGAGGGAGCAAGTGAGCAAGCACAAGTAGGAGAATGGGGGAGAGGGAGAGAGAGAGAGAGAGAGAGAGAGAGAGAGAATCCCAAGCAGGCACCATGCTTAGTGTGGAGCCCAACATGAGATTTGATCTTATGATCAAAAGATCATGACCTGAGCTGAAATCAAGATATGGATGCTTAAGCAATTAAGCCACCCAGGTGTCCTTCATCATTTCCATTTTAGAGATGAGGAAGCTAAAATTTAGTATACTAGGCAATTCATCCAAAGTTCTACAACTAGTAAGAAGTGGTAGAGTCCGCAATAAAACTGAAATCAATCTGACAATGTACATCTCCATTATGTGATCAAATTAGACTATCAAATTTATCAAAGTCCTTATATTTTCCAAATGAAGTAGCTGGATGGGTCAGGGAGTCTAAGAGTCTGACCATCTAATTAGTATAGGTTCAATATGTATCTGCAAAAAGTAATGATTGCATTCCTTCCTTTCTATGAACATCTGCTTCTCCATTCTTCTACATCTTCATCTATCATTGTTCATTTTCTGTGTCCTGTGAAAACTTTGGTTCATAGCCATTATCTCTCTCAACTTAAAAAAAAAAAAAAAAGGAAAATATATTTAATCCACATGCCCCACATGATCAAAAGTGTACCGAGGTCCAACTCATTGTTATAACTGCTTATTCAGACCACCAACCTAAGGAGAATAGTTTTGTCATCTCATATATACAATAGAAAAGTATGCAAGTCCTCTGCCATCTCCTTCTAAGCAAATGTAAGTTGCTCCTTTGAAGTCTTGAGTGCTTTGTCTATAAATTCCCTCTCCATCAGAAATTATTTTATTGTCCTTTTTCTGTGTTTCTGTTAATCTTAGGTTGGCTTGTTTGTTTTTTACCCTATTTACCATCCTGGATATTACTTTACTGTGACTGGCAATACTGAACTCCCAATATATAGCCTGCAAGAGATAAACACAAACCTGCTTCCTGTCACATAAAATCTACTAAGCAATGAACTCTGATTAATTGAAAGAGAAGCACCAATTATATTACCAATCAAGGAGCCACACAATTTCTTTTAGAAAAATAGCAACAGCATTGCCCAGTAGCTTTACATGCATTTGGAATTTAACCTGGGGGCATGCATTTTCATAATTCTAAATGGACTCACAGGAATTATTTCGATACAAGCATCTCAATTAGGATGTGAAAACTTTAAAATTTGAGTGCTTTTAAACTTTTAAGTAATGTTTGTTTTAAAATGTCAACCTCAGTTAAGCGACTCCATTTAAAACTAAATTAATGGGAATATTTTAGTTACCTTTAGAAAATTTTACATTCCCATAAAAGTGTGATTTCATCTAATAACTACTGATTCCTTATGAATTAGTTGATTTTTATACACCTGTCTACTGAAAAAAACTTTGATGGATCTGTTAAATATTCATTAAAAATGAAATTAAAAGCTAGATTCCTAGTCAATAACACTGCATAACGATTACTTGCTCTCACTTTGTTTATAAGAATATGGATAAGAAAGACTGAGAGAGAGATTTAGTACTTGCACAGTATAGATGATGGTACTCTACTGGTAAAGGCAGAATGGCTATGTGTACTCATGTATTCTTTATTAGGTCAGAAAAATGCTACAACTGGGCGAATCCTAATCCACATTCCTAGAAACCTTTATCTTGTTCATCCTTTTTGTTTACAATACAGTATTTATAAAATATAGAGGCATTCAAAGGAAAACAATATAATGAAGATTACCTTGACTTATGTAGAGACTCATCAACAGATTTTTCACTCTTAAGGGGTGTTCAAATGAAACAAGGATCCATGGAATAAACGGCAAAGACTCTTCCTCAATCACTCAAAATTGAAAATTCACTCACAGATAAATTCATCAGTCTGCTATGCTCCATTGTATCAGGAACAGACTCACAAAACTGGCAAGTATAGAAATGCAGGGGTATAGATACTTGCCAGTGCATTCTACTTAGAAACTCTTTACCAGTACTCAGCACCAAACTGAGAAATTCCAAATATCTTTGAAAATATGAACTTAATCAAGACTGCAGTAGGTTAGAGACTGGAATACAAGAATAGCGGGGAAGGCTGTGCTCTCTCCAAAGGCCCTTCGGTCCAGAAAGTATTTGAATGCAAATCCCGTGCCCAAATATTCAAAGGGAAAGAATCAGTGGGGGGAAAAAAATCCCAATTTGGCTACCATGTGGCCACCAAACAGACACACTACACACAGCCCACCTTTTCTCTAATGTCAATAAGAAATGAATTTCCGTTCACATTCATGCTTAACCAGAAAGAAAATTTAAACACAGAACAACACAACAGATCCATCAACACAAGATCACCACTAAGTAAAGGGGGTTAGAATTGCTCATGACTGAGGGACAACGGAGCCAATAATTTCACTTGGCAGGTTTTAAAATCCAAGTATCAGAAAAGGGAAGATATGCCTTTATACAGTGCCCCCCTCCCCCCCACCAAAAAAATCGACTGGCTAGAAGCACCCAATACTCTTCTTTTATTAGTGAATACTCTTGTTCTAATTTTGGAAATAAAAGGTTTATTAGTTTGCCACAATCCTGGTAAACAAGGCATCTGCAGACTCATCTGGACGCAGGAGTAAAGAAAGCATCACTCCCTAAATTAAGGCTTCACTGTATGGATAATGACCTGGACTATAATTTCAGGGGCGCTAATGCCAAAAACTTCATGAACTATTTCACGGGAGTAATCGTTCACGTGCTCCATCCCCAAAGCAAAGAGAACAGTTCTCCATCCGATCGCAGACATTCACAATAACCATTTGTGACTTTGAAAGGCCAAATGCCCTACCTTTCCTACATAGAGAGGGTCTGAACCCATGTATTCCTCCAGCACAAAGAACTGATTCCACACCCAGCTGCGCTTGGTCCGGGACCTCCCTGATTGGAAATAGGGCTTTGATCTGGACCTGGAGAGCTCTGCTTGACTCATCCCAGAGAAACACAGGAAAAGCGCTATTAGCTGCAGAAAATGGCAGAACTCCACTTTGCCCAACTTCATCTTTTTTTTTTTCTTTCGTTTCCCTGTGTAAGAAGAAAACCTTGACAAGATAAAAGGCACAGTTCCAGTTGGCTTAGTGGCTCTTGCCTCCGGCAGGATGTCAGCTGGGAGTCCAGAGATGATAATTTGTAGAGTGTTCGATTGTAAGGGGCCACCACAGCTGAATGAGCTTTGCCAAAGAATGGTGTAACAAGTACCTGGTAGAACAGAAAGAAGAGCTAGTGTGAGAAACCAACACACCTCGTAACTTTTAACCTTCATTTACCAACTGACTATTGATTTTCCCGAGATAACGGCCATTTGTGTAATCATTACAGTATTAATGATAAACCTCGAAATTTACAATAACTGGCACCACATTTCTGAATCACATCAATACCGCGGGTGCAGAAGGATCCTCACTCTGTAACACAACCTTACAATTTCGTTGCTTCTCGGCATTCTACTGCAACATACGGTTTACTTAATACAAATGGAGCGACGTCAGTTAAAAAATCATTTTAATGTGAGCCTTTATTATTTGTTTTTCTTTTATGTCACAGTCAGTTTCATTCGTTGGTATTAGAATATGAAAGCCAAGCAGCTCAAAGCAGGGATTTAACCAAAAGAGAAGGACATATGCTGGTTTAAATCTCTTCTGTGAAACTGTAAAGAGAAATAAAGAAGTGTGAGGTGATTCAAAACCGGTTGATTGAGTCTGAGTCACAGAACACCAGCTGTTTTGATGTGTTCTGATTTGATTGTGATCAGCTGAAAAGCTCAGTGGTTTCCATTTTCCACCCTTCAAACCTATTGTCAGGTCTGCTGGGTAGCATGTTAGGTTATGGCACAGGATTGCGGTTATTCCCTGCTCCACAAATATTTACTGAACATCCTGTAGCAGGGCTTGTGCACGGTAGGGCCCTCTCCCCTAAATATTTATGGACTATGAATAGATTAGAGGGGTGTGAAAACTCAGCTATATTTGTGAGCTCCGCTCACAGCAAGCATGCACCTAGAATGTTTCAGCAGCAGCATGGACACAAAACAATTTTTATTAAGTCTCCTTGTTTCGACGCAGAATTCTTGATTACGCAAGAGATACATACAAAGTCAGTTACAAAACAAACTTCCAAACATACCCCGAAACACAGAAGAATGAGGCTTTATGGCAAAACGCTTGCTTAAAGCACTATGTTGCACTTTGCTTTATAAATTCTTTTGACTACCTATAAATAAATTAATAGGATAATTAAGGTTGATGGCTAATATTTCCCCCCCCCCTTTTTTTTTCTGAGGGAGAGGAGGTAAAATACAGTTTTAGGAACATGAATCCAAAAGATAGCTTACTATCAAGGTAGAAAATACACTGTCTTTATATTATAAGCTTTTCTATCTTCCTATTTGTCTTATAACAAGAGTGTCTGTAACACATTAGATGATTTCTGACAGTGAAGTTTGCTGATGGAAAATGTCTTATCTTGTAGAAGAAAAACGAAATGTATTCAATGAATTAAATATGTTAAAACAGTCCATCCAACTGCAAGGAACAGGTTGCATTGACTTTGATCTCTGTTCAAATGAACTTATTCATGTTAAAAAATATTCCCATCAAGTTTTGAAATTCCAGAGGCCGTTCCAGAATAACCCAACATACAGCTAATTGACATATGTGGAGAACTACCAGAATCAGCAAATTATTATTGGAACATATTTACTGCAACCTGTGCAATGAACACCTTCTCCTAAAATCCAGATCTCTCGCCATCGAAAATGAATTTGGTCCATTTAGAAATCACTCTGGAAGGGTTAGTTGTCCTAAGATTTCGAATTATAAACAAGAAGTAACATGGGGTCTTTGTATTATCATGTAGCTCCCCTGCCATCAGGCAGCAAGTTCATTGCCAGGGAGGTCTGAGCTAGACCACCTGAGACACAGGTTATCTGTAGTTAAAGAAGGCAAGTAGTTTCCTTCTTTGCTGGGAAACAGAGACTAGTATGGACTAGCCGATGATGAGTCAGGCGTTCACACTGAGTGGCGGTTGTAGGAATGGCTGTCAGCATGGGGAGGGTCATGATCATGTGGTTCCCTTCATGCCAGTGGCAAACCATGTTCCTGAGCATGAGAGGGATGGCTTACAGAGTGGTGACAGGACTGTCTAGCTTGCGAGACGTGGGGCCAAAGAATATTTCAGTGTCGCTGCTCTGCTTCCTCAAAAGAGAATGTGTTTTCTCAAAAAACAAGGAGAAAACTACTTTGGTCCCAAAGAAAACTTACGTTAGCTTAAGAAATTAAGTCATATTGGGTGCCTGGGTGGCTTAGTCGGTTAGGCGTCCGACTTTCGCTTAGGTCATGATCTCACGGTTCGTGGGTTCGAGCCCCGCGTCGGGCTCTGTGCTGACTGCCAGCTCGGAGCCTGGAGCCTGTTTCGGAGTCTGTGACTCCTCTCTCTGATCCTCTCCCTGTTCACGCTGTCTCTCTCTCTCTCTCCTAGAAATAAATAAAGCATTAAAAAAATAAAAAAAAAAAAAGAAATTAAGTCATATTATTGAGGACATGGTATGGTTCAAGTGAACTAGGTAACGCTGTCACACAATGAAATGCATCCGACTTCTGAGAACCTAAGGAGCAAGTAAAGTTTTGGAATCTAAAATGTAGGGGGTTATTAAAATCACACACTCAGAAAAGCACACCTGCATCAGAGAAAGATTCAAATTCTGAGTCGCCCTGTCTTAGCTCTGCAGTCTTAGACACGTTATTTCAATTTTAAGATCTGCTCCAGAGATGACCCGTAAGCCTCTAACTTACAAAAGAGCTAACAATTGCATCTACTTCAAAGGATTAAATCAGCAAATCATGAAAAAATAAGGATGATGCCTGATGCAACTAAAAGCCCTATTAAAAAAAAAAAAAAGAAGAAAAAAGCTGTGTTGGGCTTATTATCACGATGATATTTTTTAGTTTGATACTGGTTATGCTAAAGTTAGTTTGTGAAGTAATGTTAGTTTTTCATCCTAATATTAGTTATAGGAAGAGGTTTTCGACAACTCTTAACACTGAATGAAAATGCTCTTGACAGTTCCAGTCTGTGCCAGAGAACTATACAGATCAGGTACCCAAAAATCTAGATGAATAATGGACCATGGCTCCAAAATACTTTTTTAAAAAAGAATGTTAATACTTTCTTTCCTAAAGGCATGTCCTGTGATTTTTGTAAGTCAAAGATTGGTATCAGAATCGGAGAGATTTGAGTTCACTCAAAATGTTTACTTTAAGAAAAAGGAATTTCATCTGGACCAGGAGTGGGACCACTGGTGTCTTTGCCCTAAAATCTCCACCATTTGCTACATGACCTTAGATCCCTCTGGGATTTCACTTACCACGTTTGCAAAATGAGGGAGATGAACTAAATTATAAGGTCTTTTTTTAAAAAAACTGATGTAACTTCTGTTTTTGACAATTATATAGAGTTGGTTTTGTTGGCCTTTTCTAAGCTGTAAAAAGGCACACACTGTTAATAATTAAAGGGTAGAATGATTTAAGAAAGTCATAGGAATATAAAAGAAGCATTTTTCCCATTTACAAAATTTAGCGTGAATTTTAATATGAGACATTTAAATTACTCTTCTTGCTTCTTAAAGATCTTTTCTATTCCATACAAGACTGTGAAGTTATCAAACTAGCCAGAACATATAAAAGCAGTGAGATACAGAACACACCATGTTACTTCACAGTCACTGAGTTAATATTTGTGAAAGAGACCTGAGAGATCTGTATTTTCCTATTTAAGTCAAGTGTTTTAAAAGCAGTAATTATTAACATAAACCTTGATGGACGGGAAGACCCACCCTGTCTTTGTATTATACTTATCTAGAACATAAGTAGACACACAATTGATATTTGGAACATATTTAAGGAATTTTCTTTTCATACATCAACTTTGTTTTCATTATGATCAACTTCATTCTTTTAATATGGGAAACTAACCAGGGGAGTCAATGTATAAATTCCTTGGTAACTCTTCCATGTTTATGGCTCATAATCACTTCAAAAAAAAAAAAAAAAAAGGTCCATTATATTTTTCTGCAGTACTTGAAGGCTCTTGAACCATATTTTATTTACCTTTCTTGAAGGTCTTTAACAGTGTACAAGAATACTTTAACAGGCTTCGTGTCCGTTTATTGGAGGATAAAATTCTCATTCTTATGAGGCAGATAAATGATTCTATAATACCCTTTGTGAAATGTACTCATAATAATGAGAAACTCGCATGTGAATGATTGCAATTGGAGTAGGGGAGATTCCTATGTGTTGATCAACATGTTTGACAGTGACTAACTCTGCCTGCAATGAACATCTGATAGGGCAGGGGTAAGTCACAGGGCAGGTGGCCCTTGTTCATGACGCTTCCCCAAATCCTTGCCTTCCTTTGCAACCAGATCAGGTTTTCAAGGTAAAGACCTGAACAGCAGTTCAACCCAACTAACTCATCCTGACCTCAACTGAGAGTTCATGTAAGAAATCAAGGGCTCTTAAGCATTATGAAAAACCTTCAGTTACTTGTGGTCTTCAAAGAGAAGTAATCAAAACATGAACTTGAGATTCCCTACTGCATATAGGCTTCCTTTCTTCCCACAAATGTCCACACGTATAAAGGCACCACAATAACTTTTTTTTTACATTTAAATGAATTTGAGCACACAACCAATCACAATTGTTGTCACGTCTCATAAAGGGTTAAATATAGACTGGCAAATCTGTGCCCCAGAGCAAAACCCTGCACCCTTCCTAGTTAGGTTTCCATACCACTGGTCTTTGCCCTTCTTTCTGCATCCCGAGTTTCATATACAGGCATTAACAGAGGGAAAGTCACATCAGAAACAGAGACCCCTGTATCCAAGCGGTGTTGTGTGTCATTATGTCTTCTGTGGGAAAGCTTAGGGCTGTGACCCACTGGAGGTCTGACCTGTTTGCTATTGCTGGCTCTGAAAAAAAGACAGTGCAGAACAATGACGTGTTTGTATATATACAGTTTAGGTAACTTCTACAGATCTATGTCCACTTCTGGACAGTTACAAATGGGTAACATTAGAGCTGTGAGAAGAAAAACAACAGGTTCTATCTAAGGAGAAAAGAACTGTTTAGGGGCCAGCCAGATGTTTGAACGACAGTAGTGGCTACTCTTGGACTAATCTAAAACTTAATATATACATATATTAAATTACATGTACATATATTAAATTTTAGATTACACACGTACATATCTGAGTAAGATTTAACATGTTTTTTTCTTGATACTTAAAAGCTAAAACTTGTAAGGGATGAATCCCATTTACAATTGTACCAAAAACCATGAAGTATCCTAGGAATAAACCTAACTTGACAGAGAGGGGAAAGACTCAGGAAGTTTCCTGAAAACTATAAAACACTGATGAAGGGGTGCCTGGGTGGCTTAGTCGGTTAAGCGTCCAACTTTCGCTTAGGTCATGATCTCACGGTTCGTGGGTTCGAGCCCCGCGTCGGGCTCTGTGCTGACTGCCAGCTCGGAGCCTGGAGCCTGTTTCAGTCTGTGACTCCTCTCTCTGGCCTCCCTGCTCACGCTCTCTCTCTCTCTCTCTCTCCTAGAAATAAATAAAACATTAAAAAAATTTTTTTAAAAAAATAAAAATAAATAAAAAATAAAACACTGATGAAAAGAAATTGAAGAGACACAAAGAAATGGAGACATTCCGTGATCATGGATTGGAAGAACAAGTATTGCTAAAATGTCTACACTACCGAAAGCAATCTACACATTGAATGCAATCCCTATCAAAAAATAAAACTTGTAATTTTTTAACATACAACTTTTCTTCTGTCAAACTAAAAGTACATGAAAATCATAACTAATATGGAGATCAGGACAATATATTAATTAAAATAATATAAAACCTCAAAAAAGAAATTTTAAGAGGATTGAAGCAAAAAAGAAAAAAAAGGATCGTGGTAAGTATCAAATAGTATTTACTGAATCAATATCATTTACTTGACCTGACGTCACTTTACTAGGCTACTGTTTAGTTCCAATTATTTTTGTTCAACTAAGTGGCAAAGAATTATTTCCTAGAAGATGGTTTATTATTCATTTAACCTTAATAGCTAATACTATTTTACCCAAATTCATTAGAATAAAATTTTCTTGGATTTTCTGCTCCACTTAACATCACTGTGAAACCACTTTTAAAAATCAGATCAAGTGACTATCATAGTCTCAAAACAATGTTTTGTTCATACCTAAGAACAAGGACTAAAAATCTCTTAATAACAAAATATTTTTTATGCATCAGCATACAAACTGCTAATCAGCCAAAGCATAAATCTTCCAGAGTCATTCTATCTAAATTATAGGCAACATGCTAAAAACATGACAAGTAGCATGAAATCATCTTCAGTCACATTAACATATAACCACAAGAGTAGTTTTAAACACATGCCTAATTACCAATTAACTTATATATGCTGAACTGCTTCTTTCAAAGTGCTAAATGCCTTCTAGAAATAACTTGAGCTATAAGATCGGATTATCAATTATGTTAAAAGGAAATATATTACTATTTTAGATTCTGTGGCAAAGTTAGAGAGGAACATTCTCTTCGCAGCTCAATATAAATAACTGATGGCTTATCTCAGTTAAAGACTAGCAACACAGTTTCTCTAAATGACAAGAAAGGGACAGATACCCATGCTTTCTGTGTCTGGAGCTGCATCACATCCAGGGCTGAAACTATTTTGAAATATACTGAATATATACCACACTAACACATCATTTATTATCTCCTCGTAATTTAATGAAGAGTTGAAGAAGTTGTGCCTCTCCTTCAAAAATAGGTACAATTCACAATTATGTGGAACAGGATAGTTCCAAAATAAATTCTTATTTGCATTTTCTAGAAAAATGATTCTAAGAATGACATTTGAGGGCTCAGTGTACTTGATAGAAAATAATCAATGAGACTGTGAAAAATCTATAATGGATGACTGCCAAACATCTCTAGAATCTAACTGATACTCCCTGAGATGTCTTGCTCACTAATCTAAAAACAAAACAGTATGAGAAATCGCAGTTAATAACAAAATTTAAAAAAAAGTCTTGCTGTTGGCCTTTTGGGAAGAAACTGTCATTTCCAAGACTGCTTTAAACTTGAACTACATTCTGACAATAATGGATCTTTATGAAGAGAGAATATACATGTTCAAAAGTGGAAATGATACCACTTCACAGCAGTGGTTAGAGGGCACTATGAAAATATTACCGTTGGCTTATGAACAACCTTCCATATATTAGTTCTTTTGTAGCATCTGACAAAAAAATGCCTTTTAAAGATATTCCTGGAGTCTGTAATAGCATTATTTAAATTCAACGGAAAGACTGCCTCCTGATTCATCCAATGCCTTCTTTAAAGACTTTCATTTGCCCTTGGTTTCCCCAGGACAGCAGCCACCTGTCACCACGGAGGTCCTCACTGTGATTTATCTCTGTACATAAAGTTAGAGTCGTCTGCTTTGTAAGGATAATACTTGTTCATTGTTACACTTTTATTTATTTTTAAAGGAGAACCATTGAATACATTTGAGGGAATATAAAGAAAGAAAAGATACTCTAATCTCCCCTTCATGAATGAGCAGATGTCCTAATTCCAACCACCACACACAAGCAGAGCTTTCAAGGATAATGTTTGTGGGACAGAGAATGTCAATTCAGTGCTGAAGAAAGTGATTGCTTGGTTCTCCTGAGGGTTCAGGAGAAACCTAAAAATATTGGAAAAAGGAAAAAAAATAATGTAAAGAACAGGGGGTTACCCTGTTCCTGATGTTTGAAGATTCCTTGAGTGGTGCAACCACAGATCTAGAACAGACCATTGGAAAAACCTAAGGTGGCCTCTTCTTTTTTTTTGCTAAGAAAACCGATAATCTACAGAATTCTAGTGAAATGCCCAAGGTCACACAACAAGTTATTAATGGCACTGGGCATCATTGGTTACAGCAGAAAACTTACAATGTTAAACATTCCTCATTCTGATCCTAAAGATCTTTCTAATTTATCATCTTTGGAATAGATTATATTCTCCAAAAGTCAAGAAAAGCAAGATTAATCTTATTCCAATTTTTGTAGGATCATCAGTTTGAATTCTCCAAGAAGGATTATTCTAACCAGAAGGGTCAGGAGTGCAGTGCAAGAGTAAGAGTGAACAGACTGTTTAGGCTTATAGTTTACATATTACCCAAAAGGCACACTGAGGAAGATCCAACTTTAAAATCTCCCCTCCCTTCCAAATCTGGTAATCAAAGAATACCTACTACACTGTGACACTATAGATTTCCACTGAAATTTAAATAGCTCGTGGAATGTTCTAGAAATAGGCTACCAACTCAATGTCTTAAGACGTAAGGACGTACATGTATCATTAGTTGGTTGTTGCTACAAATCCTATATTTTGAAAGGACTGTCTGCTCCTAACTATAACCATTTAATATTTAGATTTAACATTGCCATCTTTAGCTTCTATTATAAAATATACTATCACCTAATTTATTTTATCCATATACCGTTGAAAGATTAGCATTAGCTTCAGTAATGTTAATAGTGATGAAACAGCCCTCTTCCTTTTTACTTAAAAGGTATAATTTTTTATATTTTAATTAGTGAGGCTAGGGACCCTCTGTGATATGCGACTTCTCACGTAAAGAAACTGTGATCAAATCCATTAGCTCCCTGGGCCAGATAACATTACAACCACAGACCACAACCTCCTACCGTCAACTGGCCTAAATACTCAGGCAGGGGCCCTGGAAATGAATCACACAGCCTGTAGTGTGCATCTGGCTATCAGACATGGAATGAAAACTTCTCTAAGTGGATTACAGATTCACTTTCAACAGAGCACAAATAACTGGTCATGGGTAAAAAGAATGAAAAAGGAGGAAGAGCAAGAATTTATAATTAATTAGAAGAAGCCCGTGTAAATTAAAAACAAAATGACATCCCACAGTACATCTGAGCTATTTATATATTATATGTAATATACATATGCATGTACAATTTAACAGTAAAAATATATGTATTTAAAGTGTTTTCCCCTTATCCTTCTACAACATCCTGGCCCTATCAATTTTAATGTGTAATTTACCTTAGCATTTACAGTGAGCCAGGTATGATTTATGTGACTTCAGTAAAAGGTATCAGGTTTTGATAAACCTTTTGCAAAATAACCTGAAAGAAACCCCACCAGGATGAAAATCCAGAGAATAATCGGAGTAGAATATATGGACAGATGTCTGCATAGTCATTTGCACTGATAATCTTATCAGTGAGGAATCTTTCAAACAAGGGGGAAATGTTTGCAGGGGTAGCTTTACTGCAAAACCGGCAAATCCCCAGAGGAGGCACTCGAGTATTGTTGGTTACAGCTAGAATCGCTCTGCTCGTCAGAGGCTGAGGAGATGGTCACACACAGGACTCTGATCACACGTCTTTTTTTCCTTGTCCTCAGCTCCCCTTTATGTCTCCCACCCCCAGCTAGTTTAGAAGCAACGATTTCTTTATGCCAAGAAGAAAAGCTTCCATCACAATTCCTTTGCAACACACTAACGTGTGTCAGTTATTTTAGAAGTTTCTGAAGCTCCCATTTTAAACTAAGGCTTTGAAGCCTTCCTGCCAAGCAAAAAACCATTTGTGTGTGCGTGTGCAAGAGAGAACCATGATACAATACAAGCCACTAACACAAAAGATGCAAACCCGTGTAAAATCAAGGTTAAGATCACGGAAACATAAATATTTACAATACTAAACAATTTGTTGGCTTTTGCTTTATAAAACATTTCTAAAAGATGTGACAATAAAACTATCTGACTCTACCCAAAGAAGTTTTTAACAGCTTTGCCCTCAAATTAAAATGCTGAATGGTAGGGAGATCAGCAAAGAAACCCCTCCTGAGGAGACACACTGGGGTGGATTTTTAGATCTAGGAAGGCTGGTCAGTAGCCAAAACTCAGTATGCTCCCCACCTTCTCTCTTTTTCATTGGACACTAAAAACTAGAGTCAATTCAAGGGTAAACTGCAGTAATATAGATGCTTTACAATTACCCTTTTATAAACAAGGGAAAAGCTCTGCGCTATTGTATAAAAAGTAGACTGAAGAAGAGTTGTGAGTCTGTCAGCTGATTGTTAACACAATTCTAATGACCAAGTGCAGCCCTTAACTACAAGAATATCTCACGCTGTAAGCGCACAATGCCCTTTTATTTAAGCTGCAAACCGAAATAGCTTTTTGCAGGGTGATGGTCCGCACTCCTGATTGTTGTTTTATTTTTCTATCCACAGACTTTACCAGATAAGACTATTAACACTGAGAGCCACCTAATTGCTTCTGCCACCTCACTCCTTATTAAACACTAACATAGAAGCAAGACTTGCACAAAGTTGTCAGTTTCACTACGTGGTCTCAATTCGTTTCCATTTTCATTCATATTATTCCACACAGCCGTAAAAATGAAGAAAATGATTCTTGATGTATTCTCCTTTTACATAGAGTAACAAGACAAGAGCTTGGGTGAACATAAGGTCCAAGTAATTCTTTGGGGAAAAAGTAATTCCTGGTGGGTTACTGAAAGCCTCCTAACGTAATTAGTTTTTTCCTTAGCTCTTCCCCCCACCCCACCAACTTGTCTTTATAAAAACACACTTAAAACTATTTAGACGTTGCTAGCAGTGTATCAATCCAAACTTTCCTTTAAAGGGGGGGGTGTCACTGCCCCTAAAGTCTCTTAAAATGTATGTTTTTGTGCTGTTAACCTGGTCCTTTTTTAAATGTGCACTTGTCATTTAGTCCGAGCCCCGTATTCCCATGTTGACTTGATTTTTTCTATTCTTCCCCCATAAAGTTCTGTTTATCTACTTCTGCAATGGAAAAATGATCTGCTGAACACCTGTCTGGTTACAGGAATTAGGAAGGACGGCTCCGACTTAAAGATATTTCACTTCACTGATCTAATAAAGAGAAGAGATTTCTTGCAACCGGAGTATATTCACGGTTCGGTGTGCAGATCTCCAAAGCCTTCAGACACCCAATCCCTGAAGGTCTCTCCACCGTTCTCAAGTGCCCACGGCGGGGTGAACTCCCTGCCAATCTTCTACTCACCTGAACTAGATCTAGGAAATCCGAAAAGGGTAACGATCTAAAACGTGAAGCCCACACACACCAAGGGTCCTCTCTCATTAATCCACGCAGGGAGGCTGAGCACCAGGAACGAGCCGCGGTAGCAGGTGCACCCACGAAGACGTCTACCGTGCATTCAGACAAGCAGGGTGCTCAAACCTCTTCCCGCCCTAGGGCACAGCCGGGCGCGGGGAAGCGGGGCGCCGGGCAGAGGCAAGCCCCGCAGACGCACCGCAGCAGCAGAATACCGACGACAGGCAGGCGCGCAGCACCCTTGGACGAGTTTCTCCTTCTCCGAAGGGAAAAGGCGTCCGGCGTGGACGGCGACGAGGGCTCCCGCACACGCGGGCACACACCCCCTCGCAGCCGTCAGACCGCGCGGGACCCTGCGGGCGGCCCAGCGGGCGCGCAGCTGTGCCCCCCGCACCCCAGGTCGGGGGGGGCCCACTCGCCTCGCCCCCGGAGGGGAGCGGTCCAGACTCCGGGTTTCCCACTTCACCGCGAGCGTGCTGGGAGCCGCTCTCACCCCGAACTCGCCGACACGCGCCGCCCCGGCGGTCCGTCAGCTCGCGCGGGCGGGGGAGGGGGGCGCGAGCGCGCTCGGCTCGGTCCGCACGTGTCCGGCCCTGCGGTGCCACGGCTCCCGGCCACGCCGCAGAAACTTGGGGACGCCGCCGAGGGAAACTCCGCACGGATCCCCCCACCCCCCGCCCGCCCGCCGCTCAGCGACGAGTCCGGCCTCCGAGGCGCACGCCGAGGGCGCGCGCTGCTGCCCGGCGGCGCCTGCCCGGGCCGCGGAGCGGGCGGCCGCACTCACCTGGGGCCTCGCTGCGCTCCCGGCGGCGTCCGGCGCCGGCGACCCGGCCTTTTGCATCCGAAAGGGCGCGCGCTCAGCGGCCGGGCGCCCGCGTGCGCTCCGGGACCCGGTGCGCGCAGCTCGGCGCGCGGGGCGGGCCGGCGGCACCCGCGGCGGCCGGCCGCTCCAATCACTGCCCGGGGCGCGGGGCCGCGGGGCCCCTGCCCCGGCCGCGGGCGCCCCCGGCCCGCCGCCTGTCTCCCCGAGCGGCTCAGACGCCGGGTCCGGAGCGAGCGGGAGCGCGCGTCCGGAGAGAGGGCGAGAGGGCGAGCGCCCGAGAGAAGAGGAGAGGGCGCCGGGCCAGGGCAGCAGGGAGCCGAGAAGGGGAGGCTGGTCGGCAGGCGGACGCGCCCGGCCCGGGGAGCCTCGGAGACTTGGGCACCTCCTGGAGACCCGGAGAGGGCTCTCGGCGCGGCAGCCGCTCCGCCGCCACGCGCGCACCCCCGCGCGCGCACACTCGCGCACCCCTCCTCCAGCGCCCTCCTGGCAGATCCGGACGGATGGAGTCCTTCGCGGGGAAATCAAGGGGAGCGGGGAAAGTGGGCGGGGCTGCGGCCCATCCATCTCTCCGCCAGGTATTTGCATCTGAGAGCGCGAAGCTGGAGCCGAGTTTGGAGAATTTTTTTTTTTTTTCCCCCGAGCGCCCTCGCCGCCCACCCCCAACCTGTCGCGGACGCCGTGATCAATTGAGCTCCTGAGGCATGAAGGCAAAGTCAGGAAACTAATCAGAACTTACAGTTTCCTTGCGTGATAGTTTTGCCCTTTCAATCTCCTCGGCCTGCCCTAGTTCTACTTTCTCTACTTGCAGAAAACGTTCTTCCCTGCCGCGTTCCCTAGTGCAGAACTTCTGAGGTGTGTGATTTACGCGCCGGTGGGGTGGAGGACCCTCGGGAGCTGGGGAAGGGGAGCCGGTCTTTTAGGAGAGGTGAGCACGTTTTGTTTTCCCCTGCTCAGGTGCTTGATTTCCCCTGATGGCTAGGTGCTCGGTCGTGAGGGTTCCGAAGGCGAATAGATCGTTTCCAAGCACGTTCATTTTTCCCTCTTCTGTCAGAGGGACTTGCCCCGCTTCTCTTATCCATCCTTAACAGCGATTCCCTGTGTACCAGTTATGTGGGTGCAAGGCTTCCCCTTGTCGGCACCCTCTGCTTTCCTGTTCCTTCAAGCACACTCGCTCTCTCCCATCCAGTGCATTCTGCCCATTCAGCTTGCATTTTCCCTCTCACCTTCTTAGTATTTAAAACTGAGTTTGTATGCTAATAATTCTAACAGCAAATATATATATACATATATTTTTTAAACTCCTGTTGAGTTCTAGATGCCTAGCGTTGCTGTTTACTAAACATGCTTCATTTTTAAAGTCAGATCTCCCACCCAACCCTCCCCAAGTCCAGGCCCGCTTGGATGGCCATTTCATAGTTCACGTCCACACAGCTGTCTATCATCACCCAAACTCAGGATGTTCAGAACAGACCTATCTCTTCTTGGATGTCACCTTGGATTCCCCCAGTATTGTCTTCTCTTCCAGGGGTGCTATCCTTCCCCGGGTACCCAGACATTACACAGTGGCTTCATCTTTGAGGCCTTTGGCACATTTTTCTGTGTTAAAATCCTATTCTGGCTAATACCATACAATCTAGAACTTTACATTTTTCTGATGGCCATACGTACATTTGTCTTGCTTTGTCTAATGAGCTCATTGCTGGGATGGGACCAATTCTTACAATTTTTCTAAACTAAAACCTTCAGGAAAACAAAGATTGGTATTCAGGATGATCAGGACACCGCACGTATTTGGGCCATGGTAAATATCTGTTAAATAAAGAAGTGAATGTTTATATTTCATACAGCAATTAACACAATTTTAATGTCACCATGCTATTTGTAACGTGCTCCTTGATTTCATGGGTTCCTCATCTATGCGATGAGGGGAGGAAATAGGTACTATGCCGTATTTGTTTCAATCAAAGGAAAACAATTTGGAGATCTTTTTTTGTTTTGTTTTTCCCACAACTTATCCTTTTCTTATCTTGTGCCTCCCCATAAATATTGATCACAAATTTGGCTTCCATCCTGAACCACATGCTTCCTTGTGTTCTGCCTTCTTAAAAAAAAAAAAAATCACTTAAACTGGGGCACCTGGGTGGTTCAGTTAGTCAAGTGCCCAACTTTGGCTTTGGTTAGTGAGTTAGAGCCCTGCTTTGGGCTCTCTGCTGTCAGCACAGAACCTGCTTTGGATCCTCTGTCCCCCTCTCTCCCTGCCCCGCCCCTGTTCATTTGCACACTTTCTCTCTCTCTCTCTTTCATAAGTAAAATAAAACTTTTAAAAATCCCTTAAGCTATAACATTTACAGGGATTCTAGAAGGGATGAAATGAGTTCAGTTAACCAGAATACCAGATCTGGCCCTTACAGTCACAAAGCCCTTCATCCTAGAGGAAGATCTAGGTGCCTCTCTACCTCAAGGACAAGATACAGGATGGTGGTGATTCAGATGAGAACTGAGCGGTGATGAGGAGAATGAGTTGCATTTGTGAAGATCTGAAGGGAAAATAACCTGGGCAGAATAAACAAGGACAAATATCTATTTGCAGCAGGGAAGAGTTGGGTGTGTTTGAGAAATGTGGAGTACTATAGGAAGGGGAAAGTCTAGATGGATCAAGTAAGTGTGGTGGGGCAGGGACACATTCCCAAATCCCTCTAGGTCCCTGAAAGGTGCCCGTTATTTTATACTCAGGAAGAAGCCCAACATTTATTTGGAATGGCCAATAAAATGAGAGCTCTGCAGGTTTAGGCTGTGGTCAAGCCCAGGGACAAGACCTGTTTATTAGATTGTTTTACTCTCCCCTCCTCTTCCTACAACTCTGGCTGATTAGAAAACCTAGTTTCCTGAGAAACACAAATAAAAATTTACTGTACTAGATAAATCCTAAGGTGCTGGCACATGTTTAAGATTCAGTGAAATACAAATGTAAGTCATAACAGCATATGCTTCCTTGTGAAACTTCATAATATTTCCATATAATTTTCAAATGTATGTTTTAATATTTCTATTCTTATATATATTCTTTTTAAAATCCCTTCAGTTGAAGGCTTTATTACTTCAGTGTCCTAATTCTGTATACAAATTTGATTAATCTTTCCTTTTGTATGGAAAAAACAACATTCTTTTCAATTTATTTTTTCACTCTTGATTCAATCAATAAAATCAGCCGTACCACAGCTATATTTTGGAAAAGGAGAAGCCAGAAAGGGTAGGAGAACTCGGTCATGCCTTCTGTCACCATGGAAAGTACTTCCCTATATGTTTTATCTCTCAGCACAGATTTGGTGCAAGTAAGAAGGTTCTGATGAGATTGCTGATTAGATTATATTCATTCTATCCTGAACTTACTCTAAAACCAAAGGTGAGTCCCCAGGTCTTGCAGCTAAGAGCCGAAGACAGCTAACCATTGAGGATTGAGGGGTTCTAGAATTCTGGGGTTTCTGGTAAGAAAACATAGATGTGACAGGAGTTAAGAAGCACCTAAATTAGGAAAACTGCCAAAAAGTGGGGCCATTTATAGTTTCTTCAGTATAAGTTCGTGGATAATAAAAATATTTTTTCATTATGTAATGCTTAGCATTTTCCTGAGGGTGTCTATGTTCTTCAATTTATATAATAAAGCATGCTTCCATCTTCTAGAGAATAAGAGTTTTAGTCAAGGAGATTCTAGCTCAATGTACACATTTGTTAATTAAGTAAACATTAATTGAACCCCTTCTGGAGGATGTACTACAAAGATGAGTTGGAGATGTAGTAGGTATCCTTAGGAACCTTCCAACCTATGGTGACATTACAGAAGTGAATACATCTCCATATCCCGTGATAAAAATGGTGATGAAGCATGCATAAATGTCAAGTGTGAGAATACATAAAAAGGGCCATATGACAAAGTCTTGAATGCGGGGCACCTGGGTGGCTCAGTCGGATAAGCATCCTACTTGGCTCAGGTCATCGTCTCACAGTTTGTGGGT
Organism: Proteles cristata cristata; assembly: GCA_017311185.1. Classification (NCBI taxonomy): domain Eukaryota; kingdom Metazoa; phylum Chordata; class Mammalia; order Carnivora; family Hyaenidae; genus Proteles; species Proteles cristata. Next base: position 263,055 of record JAESUZ010001602.1, read on the forward strand.
TTGAGCCCCACATCAAGCTCTGTGCTGACAGCTCAGAGCCTGGAGCCTGCTTCGGATTCTGTGTCTCCCTCTTTCTCTGCCCCTCCCCGACTCACACTCTATCTCTCTCTCTCTCTCTCGACAATAAGTAAACATTAACAAAATTTAAAAAAGAAAGTCTTGAATGAGAAAATGTTTGCAATGTATTATGAGGACAATGGGATATCACTATGAGTTTTATGAGGAAGAATCATTATTTCTGGCAGCCTTTTAAGTCATTCTTGGACTGGAGGTGAGCAATTGTTTAGGAAATTATTCCAGAAATCCAGGTCAGAAATATCTTGGCCTGGACTCTACTTTGACACTAATGTTTGACTAACTCTTGGATGAAATCAGAAAATCTGTATCTATATCTATCATCTATCTGTAGATATATAGTTATCAATAAAGGAGCCAGATATCAATAAGGGAGCATTAATGAACACTAAAAGGTGGTAGACACATGGTTACAGTTAGCATCATGGAGTCGCCCCCAACCACGTCCCACTGGTGACAGTTTCCCTCACAGAACACTGGGTTGGAAGAATCCAAAGCCTGAGATAATACAACAACTTTGTTGTTTAGGATATTCTCAAGGGCTCCTTTTTCATTATCCAGAAAGTCAGTCTGTTCAAAAATGAACCCTTGCAGAGTATACTACTCAGTTGAAGGGCTCTGAAGATATTCACGGGCAAGAGAGATACAAAGCACAGAATTACTTAGAAAATACAAAGTTGTCTATAAGGGTCTAAGGAAGTCATTCCTTAGACGTTTCTCCGTGTGAAGAGGAGGGCATAGGACTTTCAGGAACCTTAGTCCTTAAGAATGCAGGAGACTCCGTGATCCATGGTCTGGGAGGAAGCAAGTGAAAATCTACAAAGAAGGTTTCTCTGAGACTCTCAGTTTGTCCTGCCGAAGATTCTATGCTGGCTCTGAGATTGCAAGTGGCTAACTCCTCACCCAAACCATTTAGAAACAAATATGAAACCAAAAAAAAAAAAAAAAAACCCACAGAGAGAAAATGGGAACAAAACAACATAGTGGGAATAGCATATAAAAGGGAAGAATTCATGTTTCCCCTGATCTAAGCAAAGGAGGTGCTCCTGACTACTAATCCAGTTTCCTCCAGATAGTTGGGGCTTCTCGTCAAGGCTTGAGAACAGCTGAGCTGTTGTCGGTCGCTGGATATTATCTGAAAGTGGAAGCAGAATTTTCTCCTGCTACGTGTCAAATTTCTCAACATTTTCTTTCTAAAGAACAAACTCAAACAGATAAATATCGGATTTGGATTTGGTATTAAATGCCAAAGCAAGAGAACACTTACTTATTTAAATAGCATATACTACTGGTATGCAATTGTATCTCCGGGTTCAAAATAGTTGGAACACAAATTACTTTTTAAAAAGCAGCTCAAATCAAAATTGTCAGGAATAATAGAACTAGGCCCTGTGCTGTCTCTTGAATTATAGTTGTTTATAAAAGCCTTCTAAAACCTTTAGAGAGAAAAGCAACAATGCAAATTTCTGCTAAACATTGCACTATCACTCTGTGATGAGCAATAGAATCTTTGGACAAATGTGGGTTTTCTCAATAAACTCATTTCAAATATATTTATTGAGTATGAGCCGTATGCCAGGTTTCATGCCACAAACTGCAGTAACCTGAAGGGAAAGTAAGACCAAGACCCTACAGTTATATTCCTGGCACATAGCTGTAAAAGAAGGGAGAGATCAGGCTAAACTCAGTACAGTGCACAGTAAGTTACCAGATTTCAAAGAGGAAGATAGTAGTTGCTGTTGGAGAGTCCTAAAAGCACTAACTAAAGCATCTGACTCTTGATTTCGGCTCAGGTCATGATTTCATGACCTGAGATCATGAGATCTCATGATCCATCTCCCTCTCCCATCTCCCTCTCAAAAAAAAAGAATAATAATTAAAAAAAAAAAACAATATGACATTTCACTTGGGTCTAGGAGGTGACTAGACCCAGGAAGAGACAACAGAAAATCAGGATAATATTCACAAAACTTTAAACAATCTCCAAAGAGCAAAGGGATTTTATGGGGGATTTTTTTTCGGGTAAAATTAGAGTCTTCTACATAATCCTCTTCTCACCAAGACAGAAAGGGGGCTCCCTACGCATGCATTCAGTTGTTGCACTTGTATTTGGGGCGCTATTCCTCTACCCATGCCTGCTGAGCTCCTCTGAGCAGCCCTGACCTGCTTATTCCCTGCGTGGAGATCCAGAGAATTGGCGTGTCCTGGGTTCTGTAGATTTTATAGCTGGTGCCACTCAATTATATTTAGTGCTCTCCTAACAAACATAACCTGTGCGTGTACAAATGCCTCTACTTCCAGCAGCTGCATGGAGCTACGTGACTTTGAGGCTAAACTCATGTTCAGAAGGAAAATCCAGGAGAGGAAACTATATACCTCAGAGAGAAAGATGAGATGAAATGAGCCAGTTTCTTCGAAGGTGAATTTTTAAGGAGGCAAGCATGCTTAATAAAATAGTGAAGGACTTCCACCCTAGAAGATACTTCAGGTTAAGAGCAGTAGTCTTTTTATGAACTTGAACTACACACACAAAGGCAAAATCTGAAGCAGACATTATCTTTGTGAACTATAAACGGTTTCATTTTCCACATTTAGGTCTAAATGATTAAAAATCAATAGAACAAGCATCTCTTTTTTATTGCATTCCCCATCTAACAAAATGGTCACTCTAAAGCCCAAATTAAGGGAGGGCCCCTTACTGCAAATGATTAAATAAAGAACGAGCCCAATTCAGACTGGTCCAGTTAGGACCAACATGAACAGACTTCATGGACGAAATAAGGCACGATATTTCCAAATGTATTCATGTGTTTGTGTGAGAAGAGTTGTGGTTGAAATGAGTTCTCACTATGCTGTGTTTATTAGCTAGGGATTTTTACTTTTAATGTTGGCAGGAAGAAAACATTATAGTAAGTAATTTAAAGACTTCTTTGCAAATATATCTGTGGATACAAATACTGGTCTGGAGGATTAATGAGTCTTGGTAAGCCACTAAATTACCACCAGTCACTGAGGATAATTGGACTCAATACCTTATGCATGAGATGACCTACATAAGACACCTTTGAAGACATTTAAGCATATTCCCTTACTTTATCAATGATGAAACTGAAATTCAGAGAGCGAAAGAGATTGGTTCATACTCTTATGATAAATTTCAAGTATGGGAGTAAGAATCAAAACCCAGTTTAAAAAAAAAAAAAAGCATGCTGATTGGTCTATCCTGCAATATCCAAATCAGGATTCTTAAAGATCCTAGATATTCAGACTTAATTATTTGGTATTTTGCATTTCAAATACCAAGAAAGAGTTTTTGTTTACATTTCATAGCTTTTCTAAGCAATGGACAAATAATTTGGTGTAGCCTTTCTCTTTATTAATATATTTTTTATAGCTCAGACTGTATTGACCTTATATTGATAAAAATTGAATGTATATTATAAATAATTCTGAAAACATGGCTCTCCATCATACCTTAAAATTTTATTTAAATACAAATATAAATCATAATTTTCATTCTTATGAGAATAAGAATTGAAACCGTCATCTGCTTTAGGGCAGAATGCCTATATTTTGGAGAACTAGAAAAAGGCAAAGGAATAGCTCATGGCAACAAAGCCATTTGCTGTTAGAATTTATATTTATTGATGATTCTTTTATCATATGAAATGTCAAGTACTTTCCACCCAAAACATTAACAAATTAAAGAGAACTAAACAAGTTTATTTAAATCATAGTTATGAATAGCTGTAGCACATTACTTTTTAGAAAATTATGAGATTCCTTTAAACACTCAAAATTTCGCCTATAGACTCGGACAAAATATATATTTCTAAATTTCTGAAAAATAGCTCCTTAACTGATCCTGAAAATTTGCTTTGATTGAGTCTCCTGTTTGAGTGGATAAAAAAAAAAAAAAAAGCCAGACCAACAATGTTTCGGATGTTTTAGTTTGCTTAACCATATTGCACCAGCTGAGCACTCCTCTGATTTATGCCCAGCCCACCCTCCACACAAGTTTGGCCCACAAAGAGTTTGTTTTCATTTTTTATGTAAAAGTATCTTGCAGTATTTGCTATTGGGAGATTATACACCCAAGTCCCTCTTTCTGACTTCTCTTTTATACACCAAAATTCTGACCAAGCTAGGCTGCAATTTCATATTGTAAAGTTTGATTGAACTTGAGGACTTTCTGTTTCTTTAGATGGGACCTGTACATAAGCATTACCAGTCATCTCCGTCCTTAATTTAACTGGCAGCTGTGTATGTGTGTACAAATTAATGATCCCTAGTATCAAAGCTACAATGTCTGGTCAAGCTGTTATAGGAAAATTCCATAGACTAGGTAGCTTAAACAGTAAACAGTCATCTCTCACAATTCTAGGTGGGGCAAGTCTGAAGTCAAGGTATAAGCATGGTCAGGTTCTGGTGAAAGCCACCTTCTGGCGGTATCCTCCTGTAGCCAAGAAAGAGATATGCCCTCTTCATCCCCCTTCCATGGAAACCTATCCCATTGTGAAGGCCCCACTCCAGTGATCTCATCTAAATCCAATTATGTCCCAAAGACTCTACCTCCAAACACCATCATATTGGGGATTAGGCTCTCAACATGAATTTGGGGGGGGGTGGGGAACACAAATATTCTATCCATAGCATAGCATACAAGTAGGCAGACATAGAAGTCTAAGAATTTTTATAAAGCATGTCTTATTTAAAAAATGAAAAATTAAAAATCTAGAAGTCTTAAGACTTTTCTTTTTCAATTAACCACTAGACATAATGAGATTTTATCATTCCTGTGATGGAAGTTAACTGTACCAGGTAGTGGAAGTCAATGAAAACCTCGGTACCACTATATCTGCACTATTACATTACGTGGAAAATATTAGTACCACCTCCTGGGACAGATCTACCTTATTATATTTAAGTTTGCAAATGACTTCTGATCTATTTTCTTCCTCATTTTATTTACGCTATCAACTTTTCTATGCTTGGTACTCCTATTGATATAAATGGGACCTTAGCATTCACATAAAAGTATTAGAAGAGAGAAAAGCAAAACATGATTTATCCCATTTCATGAAGACAATTCTGAAGTACTCCCAAGTAATTGTAGTTTCCCCTATCCTAATGAGATTATCAAGTGTTAATTAAATTCTTGTCTATAAAGATTCTTTCTTTGGAAAATATAGTCATTTCAATCATGCCCAGTATATTCTTCTGTATTTTTAACATATGCTCTTTATATTCCTAAATTCTACTTCTTAGATTGAATTTCCTCTGTAATTTTCACTTTGAGTTTAAAAGTAGGAAGAGTTCATTGGCACCTGGGTGGCTCAGTCAGTTAAGCATCTGACTTCACCTCAGGCCATGATCTCATGGTTTGTGGGTATGAGCCCTGTGTCAGGCTCTGTGCTGACAGCTCAGAGCCTGGAGCCTGCTTTGGATTCTGTGTCTTCCTCTCTTTCTGGCCCTCTGCTGCTTGCACTCTCTCTCTCTAAAAAATAAATAAACATTAAAAAAATTTAAATAGGATAATTTGATAATCACTAATGAGAGTCATCGAAAGTGTGAATATTGTATTTTTATATTTTAATAGCATACGTATAAATAGAATTGGATATATAATAATGCATTTAAACTACAAGGAATAATTTTAAAACTTCTGAGGCATTAACATTTTAATTTTGGAATAAAATAAATTATACCCATTTAGCAATTATGTTTAAAGGACATTTTAAACATTTATTAAACATATCGTGTATGAATATGCTATGTTGGTAAAGGCATATGAGTTTCAAAGGACTCATTTTATTATTTATTTAATTTTTATAATTTAAAAATTATTTCTTTATTTTTGAAGGGGGGTGGGGGGAGGGCCGACAGTGAGGGAGACGCAGAATCTGAAGCAGGCTCCAGGCTCTGAGCTGTCAGCACAGAGCCTAAGGCAGGGCTCCAAACTCAGAAACCATGAGATCATGACCTGAGCCAAAGTCAGAAGTCAGGCGCTTAACTGACAGAGCCACTCAGGTGCCCCACCATTATGTTGTTTTAAAAAAAACATATATTAGTTCAGAGAATTTCAGAAATATCTATACATCATTGTTATAAATCAAACATGGATCATAATCATTAAATCTGTAGAAATCTATTATCCTCTTGATAGACATAAATCTATATGTCTAGATATTCTCTATTTTTTTCAAAACTACATGATGGGTTCCAAAACATACATGAGGTCAATCAAATTATACAAATTGGATTGACCTTTGTTTGCTTGCTTTATTTCTTTTAAGAAACAGAAGGCTGCAGGGGTTACACACGTATCAGCTATATCATATCTCATTTATATCAAAGGATGCCATGCTTGGAGTGTACAAAATTGTTTATGAAAACTATCTTGCAAAAAAAAGCAGGTTACCGATACTATATAAGTCATCTAAATTTAATGCCCAAGGATAATAATTGGAGGAACATGAAGATGTCAAATTCAAAAGAAAGAATAATCACTGTGAAATATACATTTTGGCTAAAAAAATAAAAAAAAATAAAAAAATAAAAAGGTAAGAGCCTAACAGTTGCTCTCTAAACTTTCTGATTTTGGTATAAAAGCTAATTAAAAAAAAGCTCAGAAGTAACATATGCGAAAGAAGGGAAAGCATAAATCCCATCACACTTCTGATTAACCGAGCTGAAGATTGAGGTATTTAGACTAAAAGCAAGGAGGTGGGAAATGTAACTTTTCTACAGTCTTTAAGTTCATTAAGCGCTAATTGAGAAGAAAAAAATTTTTTCTGGCAGTTTCATCGGGAAAAAAAAAAAAGAGAAGACAAAGTTTCTTCATACCTATTCTGACAAGAGGCACAAAAGGGTCCAACCATGAGAAGAAACATGTCCATATTCCTTTCGGTGGGGAGCTTTTATTTTCCCCCATCGACAGGAACTCAGTCCCCTTCTCAAACCTATCGTCCTTAGCTGAGACCCTTGTGAAAGGCAACAGGTGTTGCAAAGCTTATACTAGCCTGTCCACTACCCTGTTTTGTTTTTAAAGGAAGAAAGAAAAGAGACAAAGAAAAAGAACCAGAGAGAGAGAATGAAACGGAGAGAAAAGAGACCAAGGCTTGCTTTAAATCACTGGACCATGCTGCTCTTGAGCAAATCTGTTTGCACATGCTCTGCCGGCCTGGCAGAAAGGCCTGGGCCTTTTACATTCATCTTGAGGTCAGTCCCAATGTGGTGTTCAGTGGTCCTCACGCCTTTCACATGAAGGGGCTGCCTCTGATTGCCAGAACAAATTGAGGTGATTCAAGCCACCAGCAGGGCATGAGTCAATGCCTATTCACTCAGAAGGGAGGGAAAAGCTCAGAACAGACCAGCTGGGGTTGCTCACAATAAACCGTAGGATTTGATTTGATACACTGGATATTAAGACATGGCCATATTGAAAAGTAGGCCATAATGACCTACGAATCTACAAGATAGTCATATGAATGACAATAAGAAAAAACAGTACCTGGGCGTTTATGAAGTTACAACCAATTATCAAGTGCCTTATATTTCTCTGTCTTCATGACACCTGAGGAATTCTCACTGTCACTTAGATAGATAACCATTTCCTTAGGTGCACAGGACACATACAGAAGGCTGAACACATTTATAAAGAAAAAAAAATCCAGTAGGCAGGAATTGATCTTAAGCAAAGTAATGGTTAGACCAAGTTGGATAGATTGTGTCCCAAGTTAAGCATAGGAGTATAGAAGCAACTTAAAAATTATAAGGTAAATCTATTCCAAAAACAAAGGGTAAAGGAAAGTGCTGCCGAATAATAACAAATTATTTACACAAAAATGAGCATAAATTTATTTAAATATCACTATCATTTTAAATCAGGGCTTTTGAAAGATTGGGAAAAAAAGAATTTTAAGAGGACATGTTTCAAAGATCTCATATTTACTTTTAAAATAAAATGTCCCTGATCCATTCATTGAGATAGAAACATTAGGCAAATATTATTTAAGTGAGAATTTTTTTTGATGGAATTATATTCCTTAAATTAGTATTGTCAATTCCACACTGCTAAATTTTCAACAATTACTGTGTTAAACTTCAGGGCAATTATTCTATGAGCCTAATTCAATCCCAGATCTTCCATTCATAGATAGCGGTGAAACTTTTTATATGTTAGAACTTTTGCTTCAGAACATTTTTCTTCTTATCCCGACTAGAGATGCAGTTATTAAGGATGGGTAATATTGCTTGTTCGTATTCCAAGAACTCCGTAGAGAATCTTGCATAGCATATGCACTCAGTACGTGAATTATGTTTAAATATTAATCTAAACTATGTTACTGTATTATACCATCACAAAAAATAAACAAATGCAAATATATGAAAGACATTGCAGTTTTTCCAACTATCATTAAGTATATGACATATTTTTCAACCAAGGTAGTTACCTTTTAAATTATGAGGGGCAACTTACTTTCAATGAGAAGTCATTGGCCTTTGCTTTACTCAGGTGAATGCTGACCTTCAAGTGAATTTTTTCTTAATGTTTTATTTATTTCTAGGAGAGAGAGAGAGAGAGAGACAGCGCGAGCAGGGGAGGGTCAGAAAGAGAGGGAGTCACAGACTCTGAAACAGGCTCCAGGCTCTGAGCTGGCAGTCAGCACAGAGCCCGACGCGGGGCTCGAACCCACGAACCGCGAGGTCATGACCTAAGTGAAAGTCTGACGCTTAACCGACTAAGCCACCCAGGTGCCCCTAGGCCATACTTCTTGAAAGGGATGAAATACTTATTTTATTTACTTATTTTTTAATTTTTTAAAATGTTTTATTTATTTCTAGGAGAGAGAGAGAGAGACAGCGTGAGCAGGGGAGGGTCAGAGAGAGACGGACCTAAGCGAAAGTCGGACGCTTAACCGACTAAGCCACCCAGGCGCCCCTTCAAGTGAATTTCATGTTCATTTAGATGGGGATTGGATTTATTTTTTCTGAAAGGATGATCAAAATCTCAAGTAGTATTAAATATTGAGCTCTTTCTTTCATGTGGCCTCTATACTTTGCTTCTGTGTGTAACCCTTTTCACGATTGGCGATTTCTATATTCTTCAGCTATTCCTGTCCTATAGATCTTAAATTATCCTATGCCAAGAAATTATATCCCTAAAGTCTAGAAATCACATGGACGTTGGAATTTAGTCACAAGATCTTTTGATGTGTGTTAGATGGAAATAGAATTATTTCTTCAAGATATACACACTATTAATAATGAAGATGGGGAATGATATCTCTGTTTTGGAAGTTAATTACCCTGCTGATACTGATGCTAATAGCTCCGTACCAAATATAAATTCAGTGTATTGATCTGTTAGAGTTGAATCCAGAGGGTGTCTGGTAACACAATGAAATTTACAGTGAAATTAGCAGCAAGGAAGTTAGTTCATGACTATAAATTGTCATGGAAAATAAACAAAGACATTTGGCATAGGGGAAATGGAGACAATGATATATTTTGAGAAAAAATTACTTTGTCAATGTACCTCTTAAATCACTGGGGGCAATATAAAATAAAGATAGAGCATTTAAAAAAAAACACACAGGTTACCTGTAGCTAGTAAAACAAGACAGAATCATGTATTAAACATTCATAAGTAGTTTGTTTTTGTTTTTTTTTTTTAGAAAACGCTCAATAAATAACATTTTAAACCTGTATACTAGGCAACTGAGTGTGAATGAGAGAAAATGATCCTAAAGATAATTAGAGATTCATGTGAGAAAGACAGGCATCTGCAGTTACAGTACACTAGCTAGGATAGAATTACACCAGCTATCAATCTTCATGCTTGAGGGCAGAAACTGCTCACCAGATGGGTCAGGAAGATATTCCCCCCCATGGTATAATATTGTGAAATTAAGTGTATTATGGGAGGTTTATTTCTCTTAGTGAAACATCTGGTATTGGCCACCAGATGAGACGTACCCTCTGTCTGCTCAGAATGGTAACACATATTTTTTCTCACAAAAGGATTGCTTATGGCAACTGAAGTCATATGATCTCTACTTTTATGTCACAACCAGTTCTCAACTCCTAAAGAATCCTGAGTTTCCATGAAGATCCAAAGGAACAAATGGTGGATTATTTTGGATATAGTTCTAATTACTACTGAATTTTTATTAGCCTTTATGGAATAAAGACTAATAATACAAGGAAAGGATGAAAAATATCCATCATGCCTCTGAGGCAAAGACTGGCAACTCCCCATAGTGATCTTTCTCCTCTAGCAAGCATTTGAATAGGGTCCATTTTTCAGCCTGCCTTGAACTGTACAAGGTCAGGAGCCCAAGTTCTCCTCAATGGAATGTAAGTAGAATGATTTGTGTAATGTCCATTTCTCTTTCATATGAGGAAATCCCTGCCTCTACTCTTCTGTTCTTCCCTTTCCCATCCTCTGAAAGGAGTGTGTCCAGAGTGGTCTTGGAAGCTGTGGTAAATAGGGCAGAGTCACTGTCGGCCTCTGTCACTGGCTCCTTTTGTTTGGAACCTGCTTGTCTTCCCTAAACATGACCTGAGAGACAAATAACCTTCTATCATTTTGATGCATGGCTTTTGGTTGTTTTCCACTATCAGCTTGCCTACCTTAATGCATCAACAATTTTCATTTTCCCATGTTCTGTTTCTCTGTCATAGGAATTAAAAATCTCTAAATAATTGTAAGCACAGTACAAATGCAATGATTTACTTGTTAAATGTGATATTTTAAAAAATGTATTAAATATACGTAACATATTAAATTTAAATTTATCTTCCCCAATCAGTTTCTAGTACTTCCCTTTTAAAGTTCTCTTTTGCTACTACCAGACTGAGGTGCTCTTAATCTCGACACAGACTCTCTAGGATTAGGCGTATATTGAAAGTCATTAAGTGTGGAAGACCATTTGTTTCAGAGAAATTATAGTATCTATATTAGAAGCCAAGAAGACGCGTATCCAACTTATTTCTTGGCTGTGATCTCCATGATTTACATTGTCAGAGTCATTTATTCTGGAACTTTTCTCTTTGGATTCAACCTTAATAACGTGTTTTATACAATCGTTGATACTGTAACTAGAAGCGACCTTGGACATGGAGCTGATTTTAAGCCATAAGAATTTGCTGTTGAGTTTTAAATTGCTTTTCTATATTTGTGTGCTCACATGTTTATATTTTAATTTTAATTAATTCCATTTTCAGATATTTAAAAGGTACTTTTTAATTCCACATGATTTATAGCAGCTGTCTCCATCTGTAAAGTATGCTCAGAGGAATCTTATTCAGCAAATGAAGTCTGTATCCAGACATCTCACTTTACATACCATGGGGACTTCAGCATGACTGTTCTCAGTGATAAACCTGAACTAAAGATAATCAGGGGAGAAAGGGAAATCCAGTGTAGAAATTACACGGTAAGAGGTAGCCACTCTGAATGTATATATGTAATATACATAATGGACGTTATATATATTTCATATATGTAACACATTCATATATTATATCATATATAAATGTATATATGCAAAAATACATATATATAACATATAAAATGCAGGTTTTATATATGTACATATGTAATGCAGGTTATATATATATATAAGTAATATATAAGTAATATATATATATAACCTGCATTATATATATTACATATATATTTACACATATATGTATATATGATATAATATATGAATGTGTTACATATATGAAATATATGTTACATATGTAGACAAAATATATACATGTATCTGTGTAATTAATGTTAGTAAAATAAATAAAATTATGTATATGCATTATTTATAGACATAATTGTGTAACTATAATTACAATTATACATATATAATTGTATGTATGTATAATTATGTATAACATATACATATGTTATATATCTTATATTATTTTTCAAATTATTTTTTTTCTCTCTACTAAAACCTTGTGTAAGCCTCTGAGATACTAAAAAAAAAAATCTCTTATTTCTGCTTTCCTCAGAAGCATGTGGGCCTACAGTAGGGGTTTGCATTGCACAGTCACACAAGTCCATAAGAATTTTAGAAAGGGTAAGGTGATTATTCTTAAAAAAGATGGTCATTAAAATATCAAAAGAACTCAAGGGGCACCTGGATGGTACAGTCAGTTAAGCACCGGACTCTGACTTTGGGCTTGGGTCGTGATCCTGTGGGTCGTGGGATCCAGCTCCTCACTGGGCTCAGTGCTGATAGGTCAGAGCCTGCTTGGGATTCTCTCTCTCTTTCTCTCTCTCTCTGCTCCTCCCCCACGCACTTTCTCTCTTCTTCAAAATAAATAAGTAAACATTTCAAAAAAAAAAAAGAAAAAGTCAAATGATTCAAATAGTACAAAAATGATAAGTCAAAAAAAAAATGTTTCTCCTTCCTTATGATTCCCAGTCCCTCTCTCCAAAGAAAACCACTTTCAAATCTTGGACGATTTTGTATAGACCTTAACTTCATTTTTTCCTCCTAGAGAATAGATGTCCTCAGATAAGACACAGCAGATATGGAATAATCACCGTGCACAACTTAAGTCACCAGGGTGGGAGGTCATACTAATGGGTAAAAGTTAGCTTGTCCCAGGGAATGCCAAGTGCAGACGCCACAGGGAGCTGCGTGAGGAAGTTCTGAGCAGGGTCTGTATTTGGATGAGAGAGAAAAGGCTATCTCTTTTGGTACTGGCTCATTATAGATTCACAAAGGAATCGTAGTAAAAATCTCAGCTTCAGTCTCAAGATTGATCTGAGTTGAGAGGGGTGGCCACATACCACGATTTTCTTAGAACAGTCCTCTTTTTTTTTTTTTTTTAATGTTTTATTTATTTCTGAAAGAGAGAGAGACAGAGTGAGCAGAGGAGGGTCAGAGAGAGAGGGAGACACAGAATCTGAAACAGGCTCCCGGCTCTGAGCTGTCAGCACAGAGCCCGACACGGGGCTTGAACCCACGAACTGTGAGATCATGACCTGAGCCAAAGTTGAACGCTTAACAAACTGAGCCACCCAGACACCGCAGAACCGTCTTCTTTGAAAACTGTTTTTTTTTTTCATCCTACTCTCAAATTTGGTGAGTGTTCCATTTACACTCAAATGTGATCTGCTATTGAACTCTAAATTGCATGCTCACCCTGGCTTTAAGACAGGATTGGGTCCAACATGCTAAGATGTAGTTGTCTCGTCCTGACCTTCAATATACCGATAGTGACAATGATTAAAATTTAATTCAGAAAAAGTTGTGCTTAATGAGATACCCGTAGCCTTAAAGGAATACATTTCTATCTGTCTCCAAAGAAGCTTCAGAGAGAGGTAGTCTTAAATTCATTATGGTTCAAGGATTGGCTCTAAGTGTAGGTGGCTTACAAAGCTGATTTATCAACACACCAGAAGCAGGGGTGATCTCAAATGATCCAAGTTCAGAAGGAATGATGTACACTAGTTTATCACTTTGTAATGAGCCATCTGATTGGAGAGGCAACGGGACAGTCTACCTATAGGCATGCCACACGGGAAGCCACATTATTATCAGGCTGCTACTTGGAGAGCATGAAGTCAGACCGAATATTGTTAGTTAAGTGATTGAGAAACGTAAAGACGTCTGGCTGAAATAGACTCGTGCATATCTGCCCCAATAGCTTAGTATTTATTTACTACGGTGCCTCCTTTTCTGACTGACTTTTTTTTTCTTATTAACACTTGACTTCTCCAGATACAGTCATCAGTTTTTTTTTCTTTTCCCCAAGCGCTGTCTTATGTGGGTGCTCTGGTCTTCCCTTTAAAATGGCTTCACAGGCACCTAGGTGGCTCTGTTGATTAAGTGTCTGACTCTCTTGGTTTTGTCTCAGGTCATCATCTCACAGTTCATGAGTTCGAGCTCCACATCGGTCTCTGTGCTTACAGTGTGTGGAGTCTGCTTGTTACTGCCTCTTTCTCTCTTTCTCTGCCCATGCCTGTTTGCTCTCTCTCTCTCAAAGTCATAAAAGTAAACTTTAAAAAAATAAAATGGCTTCACTGATTGCTAATTCAATCTATAGAGTGCAGGGGAGGGGAGTCTTTTGTTCTGAGTCCTTTTTTTCCCCACTACCCCCAGTCAGAACAGTGCTAGAACCCTGAGCAAGAACATTTCCCTGTGATTGTGAGATGAAGAGACAGTAGGTCATTTCTTATATAAAAGCCAAATAATTACAGTCACTTATTTTTATAGCATATCAAAATTAGGCTATCACATAAAAACAAGTCATGGTGTCTCAGTGAGGGGCCCCTGAAATGCTTCTGAGGAACAACAGTAAAAAAGGGAAATATTAACACTTGGGGAAAGACCATATGACAGATTGTTATCATCAGAGTGAGTTTCTTATTTTTTTTTTCTAAATGTTTTATTTATTTCTAGGAGAGAGAGAGAGACAGCATGAGCAGGGGAGGGTCAGAGAGAGGGAGTCACAGACTGAAACAGGCTCCAGGCTCCGAGCTGGCAGTCAGCACAGAGCCCGACGCGGGGCTCGAACCCACGAACCGCGAGATCATGACCTAAGCGAAAGTCGAAGGCTTAACCGACTAAGCCACCCAGGCGCCCCGTTCAGAGTGAGTTTCTTAAAGTGGGTAAGAATGTGCCTGCATCCGGGTACCTGCTTTATTGGCGTGAATTTCCTTGTAGTGCTCTGCATAGTGTCATAGCCTGTCACATCTTATCCCACGTTAAGTAGTGCGAACAGCTGTGTTTCGTTGGCAGGTGATGTACACAATACATTTTTTAAATGGTAGCATTCATTCAAGAGCTTTGTTTTGTATTTGTTAATAAAGTCCACCAATGACACTGATGCCCCTATGATTCAATTACCTCTTCTGTAAATCATAAAAGAACCCCCTTTATATTTTGAGTGACTTTTTAAACCGGCCATGACTGGGCCATTAAAACAATTTAGTATTGACTTGGAGGTGGGGGTTGATATTTGCTTTCAGTGCTGATATTACCTCTACTGAGGGCAAAGCTTATTTGGGGGATACTCCGTGTGTTCCAAACCAAATTCATTGTTCTCTTTTTAAACATCCGTCCTCCAGAGCGATGTTCTCTCCTTCACTTGTTACCCATGTATCATCCTCATGAGGAGGCTTGGAGTCATCTTCTCCTCTTTCATTTTGCTCGCCCCACCCCCCACACACACCCACAGTTTTATCTGCCTTCCTCCTTCCCATTCTTGCATTAGTGCCGAACTTCAATTCTGCTGTCAATTCACCTATGGATTTTGTTATTTTTTTTAAGTTGATCTATTCTGTGAGAGAGAGAGAGAGAAAGCACAAGCAGCAGAGGGATAGAGAGAGATGGAAGAAGGGAATCCCAGGCAGGCTCCATTCCGGCAGTGCAGAGCCAATGCAGGGCTTGAACTCACAGGGCCGTGAGATCATGACCTGAGTCGAAACCAAGAGCCAGACGTTTCACCCACTGAGCCTCCCAGACACCCGATCGCTGGATTATGGAAGAAACCCCTCATCAGTCTCCCTGCCCCTTTTCTTTTTATTTGCTCTCCTTTTTTATCCCTTACACTGCTGCCAGTCAAGTTCTCCAAACCAATTTGAATGATGCCAGCACCTTCTCCCCAAATCATGCAGGGTCTATCTCCTTATCGTCCAAGTGGACAGGTTTAAATTCCTAAGTGTGGCATTTAAAACCGCCCAAGATCTGTTCGTGTTCTGTCTGTCAGTTCCATCTGGAGGGACACTTTGGTGCTCATACTGACTGCTTATTATTCCCTGGACGTGGCCACATTTTTATGGCACTTAATTTTGTTCATTCAGACTGTTTGCTCTCCTGCTACATCAAAACCTCATTCGACCCTTATACCTCTATTCAAATGTTATTTCTTTCATAAAACCTACTCTGAATGCTGTTGTAAGAATTGTTCCTCCTGAAATTTTTAGCACTTTGTTTTCTCACCAATGGCCTTATGGTTTGTATTCACGTGTTTCTCTCTGCTCTGCCCTCCACAAGTATTATCTTCTTGTTACAGTGACCATGTATATCCTTTGAACAGATAGCTTTCACAATGTATGTTTCCAGTAAATATCAGCGAAGCAGATTATTACAGAGCTTAGAAGGGTACAATACTGTTGTCAGACTTTTTTGGCCATGTGTGCCTAATCTGTATATGAACAACAACAACAAAAATCAGATGACCAGCTCATCTTAGGAAATTAGGAAGATGGCTAATGAAGGATGTTAAAAAAAACACTGGAGCTAATGGAAGCTTCTCCTGCCCAACTTGGAAAGGGGCCTCCTCCCAGTAAATAATGTGAGCTATTTTACGCCAGTGAGCCTGGCTTCTATAAGGCCCAGTGGTTTCTTCTAGAATAAGTGCTTCATAATGGTCATTTAATATCCTGAAACGAAATTCATGGATGACAAGCCCACCGATACATTTACAATAACTAAAAAAATCGATAGGCATCTGGGTGGCTCAGTTGGTAAAGCATCTGACTTCGGCTCAGGTAATGATCTCATGGTTTGTGGGTTCAAGCCCCGCGTCAGGCTCTGTGCTGACAGCTCAGAGCCTGGAATCTGTTTCAGATTCTGTGTTTCCCTCTCTCTCTGCCCCTCCCTCAGTCGTGCTCTGTCTCTCTCTGTCTCAAAAGTAAATAAACTATAAAAAAATCGATATGATGTCCCAACAAAAAATAAATGAGACATAAAAAGCAACTTATACTAAAATAATGTATATTTCCATATGGAAATGGTTGGGGTGGGGATAAACTGCTTCCACCAGTTCCAAAGTGCCTACAACACAAATGATGGAGTTAGATGACTTTGGAAAGACAGAAGAATTGTGTTTTGGGGGATCCAGAAAATGTATCCCTGGCTTTTTATGATGCACTGAGAAGAAACACAGTGCCTAACATTTAGCCTCAAATCAGAGTGCTCTCCTTTTTATAGTAAAGGGCAGGGAGGTACTTGATCAGCACTTGAATAGAGAATGGAGGTTTCCTGGTGTTAAGATCATCAGAAAATTTGGGAAGAACACACAGTGTCCAAACACAAGGCTCGGTTCACCTTAAAGAATATGCTGTTACTTGTTTACTTCTTCGGCTCTATCGTCCTGTGCTAAAGCAGTCCTGCAGATAATCCTGTGAGAGTTGTAAAATCAAGGGGTGTCTTTGCATCCCACTTTCTTTCTCCTTGATCTTTCTATTTCCTCTGAATCTTCCTGTTTTCACCCGGATGAATTGCAAGGAAGGCAAGTGGGGACCATAGCACTGCTCACCTTGCTTTCAAGCCGAGGTTTGGGCGGAGGCCCCATGATAGCAGGTAGGAGATATTGGGGGGCCTCTCCCTTCTCCGCAGAGCCCATTGAGCTGTCCCTTATCCATGATAACTTCCTAATGAGGCTTGAAATATAATGAAACTCTATGGTCAAAACAACTTTTGAGAGCCGTCCAGTTCATTAGACATCATGTAATTTAACCTTCTTGTTTTACAAGCAGGGAGAGTAAGTCCCCAAGATCTTTCAGCCTGTGAGTGTCTGAGCCTGGCCTGGACCCCACAGCAGCCGCCTTCAGGCCCAGGGCTCTTTTCCTCAGAACTCACTGCCTCCCTTACCTGGGGGTGGATTTAGCTGTTCCAGAAGGCTGCCAACTCACAAAGCTTTTGTAAGCTACCTTTATTTCCTCAAATATTGTTTCTTCCCATGGTACCTCTCCAGGCACATTTCTTCTAGTAACCTGTAGAACAAGAATAAACATAAAAATCTATGAATCCTCATCAGAATTGGCCTCCGAAATGTGTATCTTGCTTCTCCCTATATATCTCTATTCTTTTCTTCCCATCCATGTTCTCGGCCAAGTGGATTGGCTTCCTACAGAGGACATACAGTCTCCTCAACCTGAGGCTTGCCGCCTTACTAGCATGTGATTATTGTTATTTTAAGTACTTATTTATTTATCTGTACAACAGCTGGGGTAGTAATATCTGTATGTCCTAGCGTTCTTGAAAGGATCCAATGGTGGTAGTATGATGACACTTTGTAGACTGTAGGGTGTTGAGCAAGAGTAAACTATCTACCTTTCCTTACGTTCAATTTCATAGTCATAAAAATTACACTTTGGAATCTCTCTTCTGTTGCTCTATTTCAGGGCAATCTTAGGCAAGCTGCCTTTCCTCACTCTGCTGCTTTCCCATCTGCTAAAAAAATAAAACTTTATCGTAGAATTACAGGGGTTAAAGTTAAAGAATATGAATCTTAGTATAGAAGCAGGCACATAGTTCAATGAATAAACACTATTATTACTACTATTATTATTGTTACTACTACTACCACTACTTCCTCAATCCTCATTTATTTTCCAGGTTTCCTTATTCATGTCTTGATAACCATCACATTTCCACGATATATTTGGATGGGTCATTTTGTTCCTATTTAGACTCCCATAGTTATTACTGAGCCACCCTGTACAATTATGCAGTGGCCATAAATGAGACAGATGAAGAACCACGCAAAGAGGTTGCTTTATCCATTCAGTTGCAGTAGGATAGTGAAAAGGTTGAAGATAGCATTTGATTGCTAAATGCAATTTTCACCTATTTCCAACACTTTTTATAACATGCTTAAGCAAAATGAGATATATATGGAAAAGCTGAATATCTTGTTTACTCACTATGCTTATTGTTATTGATAAACTGCTCTACACCACAAAAAAGAATTTAAAAAAGAAAGTAGAGGGATTTAGGGCACTTGGATGGCTCACTCAGTTAAATGTCCAACTTCAGTTCAGGTCATGGTCTCGCAGTCTGTGAGTTTGAGGCCCACGCAGGGCTCTTTGCTAACAGCTCAGAGTCTGGAACCTGCTTGTATTCTATCTCTGTCTCTCTCTCTCTGCCCCTCCCCCACTCACAGACCATCTCTCTCTCCCTCAAAAACAAATAAACATTCAGAAAATTAAAAAGAAAGAAGGTAGGGGTGCCTGGGTGGCTCAGTCGGTTAAGCGTCCAACTTCGGCTCAGATCATGATCTCATGGTTCATGGGTTCGAGCCCCATATCGGCCTCTGTCCTGACAGCTAGCTCAGAGCCTGGAGCCTGCTTCAGATTCTGTGTCTCCCTCTATGACCCTCCCCTGCTGTCTCTCTCTCAGAAATAAATAAAAACATTTACAAAAATTTTTTTTAAAAAAGGAAAGAAGGTAGAGGGATCTTCCATTGAAATACTTCATCTTTAAGCTGGCATTCTTGATAATATGCAAATGAGGACAATTTTATTTACTTTATTTTTAAAGACTTTTAAAAAATATCCTTTAAATTGTTTAAAATATTTTTTAAAAATAAATTTTATTTATTTATCTTTGACAGAAAGAGAGAGAGAGAGAGAGCAAGGGAAGGACAGAGAAAGAGGGCGAGAGAGAGAATCCCAAGCAGCGCAGAGCCTGAAGCAGGGGTCAAACTCACAAACTGCAAAATCATGACCTGAACTGAAATCGAGTTGAACACTTAACCAAGCCATCCAGGCACCCCAAGAAAGACAATTTTAAAAGAAAAGAAAAATCATTCAAATTTGATCTCTTTTTTCCAAATTAGATACTCCAATACCCCTAACTCTACTCCTCACATTGAAAAGACAGTAGAGTCTTGCCTCTCCGACAGAAACACACACACACACACACACACACACACACACACACACAAATAAAAAATTTGGAAACACCACTAACTGATGTTGCTTCATTAGAACATCACCTTATTTTAATCTGATGCCAACATTCTTGTGGTATTATCATTTGCAGTTATTTCCACACTTGTTACAAGCTTACATGAAAAGGGGAGGGTTTTGTCTTCTATATGAAGTCAATTTTTAAAGCAATTCTTTCACATTGTCTGTAAAACACAAAAGTCTGGGTGGCAGAGGGAGGGGGGAACTTTTCAGAGTGCTGGATTTCCAGGCATTGAATCCCCTAAATAGTCTACTATATAATACTACATTCCACCTGAATATAACATTTGTATAATGTACTCATTTAAATTCTTCATAGATAGAAGCATTTTCCTCAATCTAAAGAAAATCAGACTAGGCACAAATCCTGCAAGAAATCTGGAGGTAGAAAATGGCTCATCTGTTTTTAAACACTAAAGCTCCCTCTTTCCCTCTTTAAACACTCCAGCTAAGGGCTAATCCCCTCTCATTCTCCTTAAGTAATTATAGATACTAAACGGCCACAATTATGTTGCTGCATATGAATGTGCTGTTTGATGAATGTAACCCCAACAATCACAAAGCAACAGAAGTAAGGAGAAAAAATGCAATAAACTATCATTTTTGTAAATTGCCACACTGAAGCAAAAATTATCACATACACACTCAAAAAGACAAAAATTGCCCAGCAAATGAGATCTATCAGAAAGAAAAAATTTATCATAAATGACAACGATCAATTGGCATTCTACTCTTTATCATATGAATTAATGATTACATTTAGTCCTTGGACTGTGTCGTGCACAAGTATGTGACACATTCTTTAATGTGAATAAAGACCTATGCGATTAATAAAACATTATAGAGAAGGTATCCTAGATAATGAAAACTCAGACATTAACTTTGAATCTGAATCTGAGCCTGCCAATTTGCTTCAAAATATGAACTGGGAACAACACTTTAATTTATCTTTATCACACTTGTCAATTAAGTCGGTGTTCTCTGACCAAGTATTCACTTCTGCCCCAGCCCGATGGCTGGGGTTTGATGCTGGGGACAGAAGGACAGAAGCTGTCCCTGTGGCTGCCATTCACACATGAGGCTATCATTCCCATCAATAATTCTGCCTTCTGCACTGAGCTGTGGGGCGAACCCAGAGTGCCAGAAGCTTCAGGGCCACCACCAGATGCTCCATCACCTAAGAAGCTCTAGAAAGTCAGCTATGCATTCATCCAAAGCATGACAGGGAAGAGGAGACACACACATCTAGGTTAATAAAGTAGGACTGGTAAGAAGAGGAAAGAGGCAAGCAATGAAGTGAAAAAAACTACAGATGCAGAAGCCTTCACTCTAAGCTAGCTAAATGTATTTGGACCATTCATTTAAGGCCTGTGTCCGCATCTTTAACACATGGAGGCTCATGTTCCTTCCTCATATGTTAGTGTAGGGAGGGAAATGACAAATTTTAGGTACAATAAAATAACAGGGATAAGGCAAATTTTCTACAAAAATTGCAAGATCTTGTATATATATTCTGCAGCCCACATTTATTTTTCCTGTGTCCCTCATATACGTGCATGTATGCACAACCCCCGAGCACTCAGGTTAGAGGCAATAGAAAAACCACAGGAAAATGAACAAATAAATATAATGCAATGATAGAATCATTCTTTTAGGGATTGGATGGAGGTGTAAGAAGTCTTACTATAAGATATCTAGCTGTGTGGTGTGACTGGATAGAGTATTTTTTTATTATAAGGTTTTTTTTAATGATTTCTTCTACCATCTTGTCTCAATTGCAGGAATTATTTTTAGATTAAATTGCTTTCATAAAATATTTTTTCAGATTCTAAATACTAAGATTAATATAAAAGCAATGCTACCACTGAAACCACATTAGTACACTGGAAAAAAAGGTAGGGGGGGGAGCTTGTGTTTTAACTGTCTGGGATAACAGCCAGAGGTCTGTAAGATATCAAATTCTTCACCAGTGTCAATGAATACAATTTTCTCACTATCTTTCCAAACCCTCTCAGAACACAGACACTTCTATTATCCCCAAATCCTACAAGAAGATATTGTCCCCTTTAAACAGGATCTCAAATATTTTTCTTCACCCACTAGTTCCATTAATCTTCCATGCATTCGTTAAAGAGTGTTCATTGTGCTCTTCACTTGTGACTTGGTCCTAACTAGTGAAAGGACAGTATTTCTGATGCCCCTGAGATCTGGCAGTCTACTGAGTGAGAGAAACAGGAAGTAAAATAGATTAGGATATAGTAAGGATAGAGATAAGCCAGGTTTTGTGGAAAACAGAAGAGACTCAGCACTCCTGAAATATGTATATCTGAGATTGTACCCTGACAAATGTATCATTCCTATTAAGATCTGGAGAATGAGTTTAAGTCTAGCTAGAAACTATCTCTGTCATAAACGATGATGACTTTTGGATAACTTGGTTTACAGACAGTTCTATGGTTTCGAAGTGTGGCTAAAAGTCCCCTGGGGTCTCTGAGACAGTTTCTGGGATCAGTTAGATCCTCCCTGTCTGCCTACATGTCCGTATAAGGTTGGATTCTTTAGGCAAAACAACAGATCTTAACAAATAGAATGCAGAGGCCAGTTTGAGAATTTCTGTCTTCTTTTAAAGCCAGACATTAAATAGATTTGCAAAACTGTATAATAATGATGTACATATTTTGTTCAAGTAACACAAAGTACTTAGGTTAACATGAATAAATCTCTATTTTTAATTAGTGAATAAATCCATATTTTAAAAGTGTCTATTTACATTTATAATATATCAAATATCTGTAAGTATAACACACACTGTTGAAAGTTCCTAAAGTCCCCAATAATTTTTAAACTATGAAATTATTCCTGCCTTCAGAAGCTATTTATCTAGTATAAATTATTTTATTTTTTTAAATGTTTTTTAAAAATTGTAAATGTTCATTTTTGAGAGAGAGAGATAGAACAGGAGTGAGGGCGGGGCAGGCAGAGAGAGAGGGAGACACAGAATCTAAAGCAGTCTCCCAGCTCTGAGCTGTCAGCATAGAGCCTGATGCAAGGCTCAAACTCACGAACTGCAAAATGATGACCTGAGCCAAAGTTGGACACTTAACTGACTGAGCCACCCAGGCACCCCCTAATATAAATTATTTTATATTTATATTGACTTTATATTTTTAATGATTTTAAAATTCATTTAATGCATTTTAATGCTTTTAATTCATTTCAGAAAAATCAGATTTCATAGAAGATAATTTTTGTTTTTGTTTCATGTAAAATATTACATTTGATGAAAGAACTTGTTAATCAATTACTTTTTTATTCTTGTTAAATAACTTATAATTTTTTATAGATTTAAATATGTTTTTAATGTTTATTTATTTAGTTTTGAGAGAGAGAGAGAGAGAGGGAGAGAGAGAACATGAGCTGGGGAGGGGCAGGG
This sequence comes from Proteles cristata cristata, assembly GCA_017311185.1. Taxonomy (NCBI): domain Eukaryota; kingdom Metazoa; phylum Chordata; class Mammalia; order Carnivora; family Hyaenidae; genus Proteles; species Proteles cristata. The sequence goes on from JAESUZ010001602.1 coordinate 286,283, forward strand.
AGAGAGGGAAAGAATCCTAGGCAGGCACCACCCTGATGGTTCAGAGCCCAATGCCAGGCTTATCTCAGAAACCATGAGATCATGACCTGAGTCAAAACCAAGGGTTGGACACTTAACCAACTGAGCCACCAAAGTGCCTTAATTGTTAATGAACTTCTTATAGGCACATTTCTATAAGTTAAAGATTTTTAATGTTGTTGCATCTAATTCCTGATTCCCATGCTTGACGTTATTGTTGGGTTTTTTTTGCTTATTTTATATTTTGGTAAATTGAGTGATTTCATTTATTTTCATTGGTGCAAGATATATAACACAAATTTTGCTCTTTTAATCATTTTAAGTGTACAATTCGGTAGCATTATACACATTCACAATGTTGTGCAAACATCACCACTATTTCCAAGGTTCTATTAATAACCCAAACAAAAGTTCTCTAATTATTATAAAATTACTGTCTACCCCTACCTTCCCCCAGCACCTGATAACCTCTAATTTACTATCTATATGGATTTGCCTAGACATTACATATAAGTAGAGTCATACAATATTTGCCCTTTAGTGTCTGGTTATTTTACTTAACATATTGTCTCAACATCCATCCATGCTGTAGCATGTATCATAATTTCATTCATTTTTTCAAGCTAATATTCTGTTCTATGTGTATACCCTATTTTCTTTATCCATTATTTGTTGATAGACACTTAGGTTGTTTCCACCTTTTAGCTATTATGCATAATCATTAACATTGTCATACAGATCTTCTTTCACTTACAATGGGGTTATGTTCCAATAAACCCATCATAAGTTAAATTATTGTTAAGTATAAAGTGCATTGAATACACCTAACTACTAAACATCATAACTTAGTCATGCCTACCTTAAATGTGCTCAGAACACTTATTTAGCCTCTAGTGGGTCAAAATCATCTAACACAAGCCTATTTTATAATAAAGTATTGAGTGTCTCATGTAACTCACTATTATACTGAAAGTAAAAGCAAACAAACAAACAAACATAAAACCAGAATGTTGTATGAGTACAGAACAGTTGTAATCCTATCAGTTGTTTACCTTTGTGACTGCATGAGTGACTGGGAGGTACAGCTTCCAGCCACTGTCCAACATCATGAAAGAATACTGACCATACGTTACTAACCTGGGAAAAGATCTAAATTCAAAATTAAAAGGGGGCACCTGGGTGGCTTAGTTGGTTAAGAGTCTGATTCGGCTCAGGTGATGATCTCACAGTTTATGAGTTTGCGCCCTACATCAGGATCTCTGCTGTCAGCACAGAGGCCACTTTGAATGCACCCTCTCCCTTTTTCTCTGCCCTCCCCCACTTTCATGCACATGGGCACATGCTCTTTCTCTCTCTCAAAAATAAATATTAAAAATTTTTTAAAAAGTACAGTTTATACTGGATGTGTATCAATTTTGTACCATTGTAAATTTGAAAAAATCATTAAGTGAACCATTGTAAATCCAAGACCGTCTATAACTGTTCTTTTTTTTCTTTGTAAATACGTAATAATGTAATTGATAAGTCATGTGGTAATTCTATCTTCATCTTTTTAAGGCACTATCAAATTGTTTTCTATGGCAGCTGTATCATTTTTTATTCCTACCAACAATGTTCAACTTTTTCTTTTTGTCTTTGTCTTTCAAAAATTTGGTTACAGTGTTTCCTGATGTGAAACATTTTTAGTTCATCTTACTTGCAATTCTTTGAGCTTCTTCAATATTTATATTATTTTATATAGGATGCTGAACTACTTGGATGTTTCTGTTATTTGTCTTTCATCAAGTCTGAGAAATTTTCCACCATTATGTTTTTCATATATCTTCTCTGTCCCTTTACCCACCTTTCCTCCTTCTGGAACTCCCTCAATGTGTACGTTGGTTGGCCTGATGGAATCCCACAATTATCTTAAATTCTGTTTACTTTACTTTAATCCATTTTCTGACCCTCAGAATTGATCATTTCTATCATCCTGTCTTCATGTTCTCTGATTCTTTCTTCTGCCTGCTCATATCTGACTTTGAATCTCTCTAGTGAAGTTTTCATTTCATTATTATATTTTAAGCTCTAGAATTAAAAAAAAATTAGGTTTTGTATCTCCTTACTGATGTTTCCATTCTCTTTACACATTGTTGTGACTTTTTCAGCTTCTTCCTTTAGTTCTTTCAGAATCTTTAAGACAGCTCTTTTAAAGTCTTTGTCTAGTAAATCTGCCAGTGGGTCTTTTTCAGGGATAGTTTTTTTTTTTCAATTTCTTTATTCTTTTTTTTTTAATGTTTTATTTATTTCTAGCAGAGAGAGAGAGACAGCGTGAGCAGGGGAGGGTCAGAGAGAGAGGGAGTCACAGACTCTGAAACAGGCTCCAGGCTCTGAGCCGGCAGTCAGCCCAGAGCCCGACACGGGGCTCGAACCCACGAACCGCGAGATCATGACCTAAGCGAAAATCGGACGCTTAACCGACTAAGCCACCCAGGCGCCCCAAATTTATTTATTCTTTTAAATGGGGCACACTTTCCTGTTTTATTGTATGCCCTGAATTTTTTTTTAACATTATATATTTGAATCTAATGATGTTTCTTGGAAATCACATTATCTGCTGTTTTGTGTAAAAAAAATATATTTGTTTGGTTATTATAGGCTGTTTCTGTGCCAAGGATCAGTCTGAGGTGTAAACTTTAGGTCTTCTCAGTTTCTTCTGAGCTGGTGTTTTCTCTGGGCATGTGTGATCACTTTCTAATTTATCCTGTGTATGTAGTTGTTTCTGAGTCTGGCTTTCAAAAGGAAAAAAAGGAGAAAAATGAAAGGGCAGATAATGAGTACTGGCCCTTTGAATTCCCTAGATGTCACTTTAACAGAAGGGGGAGGGGCTTGTAACAATGGAGCAGATGCAAACAAAAACGGCTACCTCCCTCTTTGTTTTTCTCTCTGTGATTAGAAGCAGCAGTCACCAAAGAGAACACAGACTGAACACAGTTTTAAGACCGGATCCTTTTTGCCCAGCCTAGCTCCTGAAAAGCGTGAGTTGCTTTGAGAACAAGTGCAGAGTTGCCAACCAAGAGGTTGAAGGTTGGGGGTTTTATAGCTACAACTGTTCTCAGAGCTGAAATCGACTGAAAGTAATGGCAACTTTCCCTCTGTGACATCCCCTGTAAGTTCCAAGCCTTCAATACACTCCAGAGGAGTTCCAAAAGAGTTACATTAGACAGATTCTGCTAGTACCATTGTTGTCTGGGTGTGAGACAAATTCCTGGTGCTTCCTACCTCCTAGAATCCTCTTGCGAATGTGTTTTTAATTGCTATATTGTCTTGATAAATTGACACTTTTATCAATGTATAATATCCTTTCTCTTACAACAGTTTCCCTCTTGTAATGTATTTTGTCTGATATTGGTATAGCCACACCAGCTGTCTTATGGAAACTATTTGCATATGATGTTTTTCCATCTTTTAATCTACTTGTGTCTTTGGATCTAAAATATGCCTTTAGTAGGCAGCATATATTTAAATTTCCTTTTTAATTTCATCTACCAACCTTTATCTTTTGGTTGGAGACTTTAACCCATTTCCATCAAAGCAATTACTGATAAGGAAGGATTTACTTCTGCCATTTTGCTAATTGTTTTCTATATATATCTTACAGTTGGGGTCTTTTTTTTGGTGGGAGGGGTCCCTCATTTCATTTATTAATGCCTTCTTTTGCATTTAGTGGATATTTTTATTGAACTCTTGATTCACTTCAAACTTCGTTTTGGGTACATTTAAAAAACATTATATATTTGATCTATATGAGGATTACATTTAACATCCAAAATTAATAGTAGTCCAATTAAAATAGATACCAACTAAACTTTAGTAGCGTACAAAAGCCATGCACCTACCTATACATCTCTGCCCTACTGACCTTCCTTATGTTATTGTTACAAAGCATTTCTTTATATGTTATGTGCAAAATAGCATAACTTTATGATTACTTTGTTAGTTTATATTTTAAATCTGGTAGAATATTTTACTTAAATCTTACTTTTCTTGGGAATGGAGTGTATTAAAATTTCTGGAACCCAAGTTTCACAACACTGCTCTGTATTTGGGGAATAATCATCCATTCCTACCCTGAACTAAATCTATAATGCTAATTGCCTTGTCACTTTTTTAATACAATAAGGCCTTAAAACTGAATTGGTCATGAAATCTTCTCTTCTCAGTTTATTATCTATTAAATATAATTTCACACCCACTTTCAATATCATCTTATTATACACAGACAAGTGAACTGAATTGCCAAGCAATATGAAAATCTAAATATTATCAAATAATAATTTTCCATTTTAGAGAAAAGTAACTTTGACTTATTTTTGCAAGTTGTTAAATTGATAAGATTAAAATAAGAATAGTGCTATTATGACACCATTGATAATTATATTACTGACTCTCTGAATGTTTTATGCCTTAGTTTCTCCAGATTCAAATTAGTAATTTTAATGGATGCCTAATTAAAGGGAAAATAGTACAATTAAAGACTAAGATAATTCTTCTAAAATTTTCTGATATACATAAAATTTTAATGGGGTTTGAATACTATTATTGTATTATAATTGACATTAAAACATATTTAAAAATGAAAGCAGTTAAGTGCTGGTATCAGTTTTATTATATAAGTCCTTTTCTTTTTGGTTTCTAACACTAAGTGTACATTGTAAAAGATTTTAAAGGCTAAGCCAATGTTTAAATCATGTGGATTCTCATGAGTTTTATGATCATAATGCCATTTTCTGTTAGCCTCCACATTCATCTGCTAACTTCTCCTTTTCTGGTCTGTAATTTTTTTAACTTTCTGTTAATTCTTTTATGTTTATCAACAAACATAGGCTCAGTCAACTCTATTAGCATGAGACATCACATTAAGAAAACAAAAGAGGGCACATGGCTGGTTTAGTTGGTTAAGTGTCTGGTTTGTTAGCTTAATCCCTGCATTGGGCTCTGTGCTGACAGTGCAGAATCTTAGAATTCTCTCTCCCTCTCTCTCTCTCTGTCCCACCCCAACTTTTGCTTGCTCTCTCTCAAAAATAAATACACTTAAAAAAAAAAAGAAAACAAAAGATAACAACTATATGATTATTTAAACAGATGTAGAAGGAGCATTTGACAAAATCCAACAGCCATTTATGATAAAAACTGTAAACAAAATGTATATAGAAGAAGTACACCTCAACATAATAAAGGCCATATCTGACAAACCTACAGCTAATTTCATACTCAAGAGTAAAACTGTAAGCTTTTCCTAAAGATCAAGAATAAGACAAGGAGGTCCACTCTACTTTTATTCAACACAGTATTGGAAGTCCTAGCCAAAGCAATTAGGCAAGAAAGAGAAAGAAAAGGCATCCAAATTGGAGAGGAAGGGGTAATACTGTCACTGCTTGCAGATGACATCATAGAAAACCCTCCGCCTCTACAAAAAGCAACAACAACAATAACAATGAAAATGTTAGATCTAATAATACATTTAGCAAAGTTGCAGGATACAAAATCAATATGCAGAGAGTCGTTGCCTTTCCATACACTAACAGCAAACTCTCAGAGAGAGAAATTAAGAAAACAATCCAGTTTATAATTCCACCAGAAATAATAATATGTTTAGGAATAAACTTAACCAAGGAACTGAAAAACTTATCCCCACAAATCTATGAAACATTGATGACAGAAATTGAAGATGACACAAATATATTTTGCCTATATATTGGAAGAATTAATATTGTTTAATGCTCATACTACCCAAAGAAATCTACAGATTCGACTCCTATCAAAATACCAATGGCATTTTTTTTACAACCTAGAACAAATAATCCTAAAACTTGCGTGGAACCACAAAAGATCCGGAATAGCCACAGCAATCTTAAAAAGGAACAGCCAACTATAAGTATCACACGCTCAGATTTCAAAATATACTATAGAGCTATAGTAATTAAACAGTATGGCACTGGTACAAACACAGACAAGTATATTAATGCAACAGAATACAGAGCCCAGAAATAAACCCATGTGTATATAGTCAATTAATCTACAAAAAAGGAGGCAAGAATATCCTATGGGGAAAAGAGAGTTTCCTCAGGAAGCAATGTTGGGAAAACTGGATGGTGACAGACAAAAAAAACCGAAACCGGACTTTTTCTTATGCCATACACAAAAATCAACTCAGAGTGGATTAAAGAGCTAAATGTGAGACCTGAAACCATAACATTCATAGAAGAATACACGGACAGTAATTTGTTTAACACTGGGTGTAGAAATATTTTTCTAGCATTGTCTTCTCAGGCAAGACAATGAAAGAAAAAATAAATTATTGGGACCACATGAAAATAAGAAGCTTGTGCACAGCAAAGAAAATCATCAACAAAACACAAAGGGAAACTGTTAAATGGGAGAATATATTTGCAAATTATATATGTGATAAGGGGTTAATTTCCAAATTATATAAAGGACATAAGCAACTTAACACCAAAAAATCCAGTTAAAAATGAGCATAGGGTTTCAATGGACATTTTGTCAAAAAAGACATACAGATGGCCAACAGGCATGTGAAAAGGTGCTTAACATGACTAACATCAGAGAAGTGCAAATCAAACCACAGTGAGATATCACTTGACACCTGTCAGAATGGCTATTATCAAAAACACAAGAAGTAACAAGTACTGCTGAGGATACAGGAAGAGGAATCATCATGCACTTGATGTGTAACACATCATGTTGTTGGGAATATAACTGGTTAAACCACTGTGGAAAACTATATGGATTCTCCTCAAAAATTTAAAAATAGGGTTATCATATGATTTAGTAATTCCACTACTCAGTATTTATTTAAAAAAAAATGATAATACTGATTTGAAAAGAATGAGCACCCCTATGTACGTTGAAGCATTATTTACAATAGCCAATATAGAAAATCTATCTATCTAAATGTTCATTAATAAATGAATGGGTAAGGAAGTGGAGTATATGTACAATGGAACATTACTCAGTTATAAAAAAAAGAATGAAATCTTGCACTTGGGACAACATGGATGGACCTAGAGGGTATTATGCTAAGAAAAAAATAAGTCAGGTAGAGAAAGACAAAGCACTGTCTTTGTCATATAGTTTTACTTATATGTGGAATCTAAAAATAAAACTGTCCAAAGAAACAAACAAAACAGAAACAGACTCATAGATACAGAAACAAACTGATGGTGACAATGGGGAGGTAGGTCGGGGATGGACAAAATAGGTGAAGGGGACTAAGAGACACAATCTTCTAGTTATAAGATAGATAAGACATGGGAATGTAATGTATGGCATAGGAAATATAGCCCATGATACTATAACAACTTTTCATGGTCACACATGGTAATTAGACTTATTCTGGTGGTCATTTTATAATGCATATACATATCAAATAGCTATGTTATACACTTCAAACTAATATAACACTTTATGCTAATTATTTAATTAACATATTGACATGTTACCAAATACGTTTTTCTGAAAATACACAACCTTATACAATTACTAGTTGTGAAGTAATATGTACATCATTGCATTTTTCTTGAATATTCTCATTAAATAGTTGTATTTAGTTTTTAAAATGTTTATTATTCATTCATTCATTCATTCATGTATCCATTCATGCATTCATATTGTGTTAAGCACAGTTAGCATGAGGTCCCTCTGGAAAAAAAATTAAATGCCCAATACTCTTATGTGAACTACAGGTCCAGTGTTGTACAGAAGACCTTTAAAATTTATTCATCTTATATAATTAAAGCAATACACACATTGAACAGTAACTTCAATTTTCCCCACTTCCTGGTTCCTACAACCACCAATCACGTTTGTATACATATTTCATTTTCTTAGTTTATTTACCTGTCAATGAACATTTTGGTTGTTTCAATGTGTTGGCTATCATGAAAAATGCTACAATAAACATAGGAGTGCAGATATATCTTCAAGGTCCTGATTTCAGTTCTTTGGATATAGACTCGGAAGTGAAATTACTGGATTATATCACAGTTCTAATTTTTAATTTTTTGAAGAAACTCCATACTATTTTCCAGAGCAGCTGCAGCAGTTTACATTCCCACCAACAATGGGCATCTTTTTCCACATCTTCACCAACAAGTGGTGCTTCTGGTTTTTTGATAATAGCCATTCTGACAGGTAAGATATGATATCTCATTGTGCTTTTGATTTGCATTTCCCTGATGATGAATGATGTTGAGCATCTTTTCATATACCTATTTGTTACTTGTATGTCTTCTTTAGAGAATATCTAATTATGTCCTGTGACCATTGTTTATTCAGGTTATTTGGTTTTGTTTGTTATTACAATTTGAGTTGTATGAGCTCCTTATATATTTTAGATGTTGACCCATTGTGAGATATATGGTTTGGAAATACCTTCTCCCATTCTGTAGGTTGTTTTTTCATTCTGCCAATTGTTTCTTTTGCTGTGTAGGAGCTTCTTATTTTTATATCACCCCACTTGTCTATTTTTGCTTTTATTGCTATACTTTTAAGGTGTCTTCTCTAGGAAACCATTGCCAAGATCAATGTGATGAAGCTTGTCTCATGTCTTCTTATGGGAGTTTTATAGTTTCAAGTCTGTGTTGAAGTTTTTAATCTACTTGGAGTTTGTTTTGGTGTATGGTGTAGAATACCATTCCATATTCATTCTTTTGCATATGTATATCCAGTTTTTCTAACATCATTTGTTGGAGAGACTATCCTTTCTCCACAATGTGTCCTCGGCTCTGTTACTGCAGACCAGTTAACCGTATATGTGTGGTTTTTTTTCTAGGCTCTCTATTGTTTTCCAGTTGTCTATTCTGTTTTTATGTCAGTACCTTACAATGGTGTACTGCCAAAACATTTACATAATTTAAATCATTCTGAACCCATTATCCTTGGCAAGACTTTGGTCCATTTTTAATTAAGATTGACATAATCTCTGTGTACAATATGGTTGATTTTCAAGGCAAGTTATTGAATTATCAAAAGTTTCCTATGTTTCCAAAGGGAGTAGTGTCAAATACTATGTTATTAATTTTCCCTACTCTTTTTAGCCATTCGTGGATGCTATGAACAATCTAAAAATATAACTGATCAATTTATTGGAATTAAGCAAATTTAACAATATACTTGAATGAAATTCCATGGCCCTTAACTTACTTTATTTTTGGAGCTACCTTCTTTAGCATTTATTCATAAAATTCTCTTTGCTCTTGTTAATGAATATTTTCCTTTAGAAGACTAGATTTGAAGGGCTGTAAAATTTTACAACTGATATGTGAAACTAATCCAAAAGAGAAGTTCCCTACAAAGCAAATATGAACTGTCCAGATACAGTGTATAGTGTTAAGACCATATTTTTATAATGTAAGATGTTGATATGAGTATTTTATAAAATACTCATTGTTTTATACTAATCTCATTTCTAATACCATGTTCCAGTTTGAGATTACATTGTATTCATTAATAGAAGTATCAAATTTTATTAATTCACATAAACCTTCATACATTATATGTACATATTAATATATGAGTTCTGTCTTATTTGTTTTTTTTAATATTTTTATTTATTTCTAGGAGAGAGAGAGAGAGACAGCGTGAGCAAGGGAGGGTCAGAGAGAGAGAGAGAGATACAGACTCTGAAATAGGCTCCAGGCTCTGAGCTGGCAGTCAGCACAGAGCCCAATGTGGGGCCCGAACCCACGAACCGCGAGATCATGACCTAAGCGAAAGTCGGACACTTAACCGACTAAGCCGCCCAGGCGCCCCTCTGTTTTATTTGTAAACTAAGTGTATTGTAGCTGTGGAGAATGGAATATATATTTTTAAACCATTTTCCCAAATATATATTTATTTGTTATTTACAAAATAATTAAATTTTATCAAAAACTTTTTTTCAAAAAGTTCTCAACATTTTATCAGAGCAAGAATACATATCTTTAAGTAATTTTGGGGCATCTAAGTGGCTCAGTCAGTTAAGCATCTCACTTTGGCTCAGATCACAATCTCACAGTTCATGAGTTCGAACCCTGCGTCAGACTCTGTGCTGACAGCTCAGAGCTTGGAACCTGCTTCAGATTGTGTGTCTCCCTCTCTGTCTGTTCCTCCCCCACTCATGCTCTGTCTCAGTCTCTCTCTCTCTCTCTCTCTCTCTCAAAAATAAATAAACATTTAAAAAGTAACTTATACAAATTGAAATTCATTTACTATATCCAAAATAACTGAAATTCATCAAAATGTATTTTAAATTTAATTTTTTTATATTTATTTATTTTTGAGAGGCAGAGAGAGACAGAACATGAGCACAGGAGGGGCAAACAGAGAAAGAGATACAGAATCTGAAGCAGGCTCCTGGCTATGAACTAGCGGTCAGCACAGAGCCCATCACAGGCCTTGAACTCATGAACTGTGAGATCATGACCTGAGCCGAAGTCAGACACTCCACCCAGTCAGACTGAGCCACCCAGGTGCCCCCAAAATGTCTTTTAAATTTCTGAACGTGTCATAATCAAAATCTAAATACATGCAATTTTCATTAAAATAAAATTAAATCAATAAAGAGGAACAAACAACAAAAATAAATTTATATACATACTACATCTTCTTTATAGAAGTGGTACATATACCATACATATATAGAGAGAGGTGGTATATAATGGAATATTATTCAGCTACAAAAAAGAATGAAATCTTGCTATTTGCAGTGACATGGATAGAGTCAGAGAATAATGCTAAGTGAAGTCAGTCAGTCAGAGAAAGACAAGTGTCATATTATTTCACTCATATGTGGAATTTAAGAAACAAAACGGATGAGCAAAGGAAAGGAGAGAGAGAAACCAAAATACACTCTTTTTTTTTTTAAATATTCATTTATTTTTGAGAAACAGAGTACAAGTGGGGGAGGGGCAGAGAGAAAGGAGACACAGCATTGGAAGCAGGCTCTAGGCTCTGAACTGTCAGCACAGAGATGCGGGCTTGAAGTCACAGACTGTGAGATCATGACCTGGGACAAAGTCAGATGTTTTACCAGTTGAGCCACCCAGACGCCCCAAAACACAGACTCTTAACTATAGAGAACAAACTGGTGGTTTCCAGAAGGAAATAGGTAGGTGGATGGGTGAAATGGGTGATGGGGATTAAGAATACAGTTGTCATGACAAGCACTGAATAATGTATAGAATTGTTGAATCACTGTACAGTACACCTGAAACCATATTGGAATTAAAATAAAAATTAATTAAAAAGGGGGAAAACAAATACATTTACATGTTAAAAGGTACTAGTCTTTTTTTTTTTTAAATGTTTTATTTATTTTTAGGAGAGAGAGAGAGAGACAGCGTGAGCAAGGGAGGGTCAGAGAGAGAGGGAGCCACAAATTGAAACAGGCTCCAGGCTCTGAGCTGGCAGTCAGCATAGAGCCCGACGCCGGGCTCGAACCCACGAACCGCGAGATCATGACCTAAGCGAAAGTCGGACACTTAACCAACTAAGCCACCCAGGCGCCCCTGGTACTACTCTTTAATAGGTTTAATCAGTTAAACAACTAGGTCTACGATTACAGCTAAAATAGCTAGTTAAGTCAGTGAAAACTAGTGATTGGGAAATAAGTCAGACAGTTTGAGTTAACCATTGTTTAACTCAATTTCTGCTAAAACACATGACCCATTGTGAAAATATGCAATGTCTTAGGTTCCTTACTATTGACAGGGACACAACAGCCTCATTACATTCAGTCAGCAGTTACAATTTCTCAGACACTGCCTTCAGTGTTCTCTCAAGGGTCTCCTTCATTTTAGAGCCACTTGACTTTCGTAGATAACATGATCATATGCCATCAATTATTTTTATATCTTGAAAAGTTTTTAGCCAAAGAATGCACTACTAAGTAAATAAAATGATTAAGTAAAATAACTAAATTCATTTAACCAACTAAAAAGGGATGATTGAAAGGTGTGTTAAGGTACAACAACATAAAACAAAAAGGTACAACAATGTGTTAAAATGATCAACACAAAACATATCTATTTTTAATTTTATTAAGTAGAGAGCATTATTTCAAAAAAATGAGTGTTTAAAGTGCACTAAACATATGCATTATGCATATACTGTACATTAGCAAGTAAAATAACAGGATGTTGGAAAATTTAGAAAAGTATCAACAGTTTGGAAATAAAAAAATCAAATTATAAAGAAAACATAAGCAGTGAGATATAGTACACATGCAGTAACTTAGGGTAGTATTAGTTAAGTAGAAAATTTTAGAAAAGTACAACAGTTTGGAAACAAAAAACATCAAATGCTAAAAAAGATATAAGCAGTGGGATGTAGCACACATGATGCACTAACTTAGGGTAGTATTAGTTAGTTGAAAATTGAACTACTTGATCAGTTGTGTCCATAGTTTGGTTTATAAGAGTCCAAACAGGGGTGTCTGGGTGGCTCAATTGGTTAAGCATCCAACTTAAGCTCAGGTCATGATCTCGCTGTTCCTGAGTTTGTGCCCCAGATTGGGCTCTGTGCTGACAGCTCAGAGCCTGGAGCTTGTTTCAAATTCAGTGTCTCCTTCTTCTTCGCTCTCTCTCTCTTTCTGCTCCTCCCTGTTTGCACTCTGTCTTTCTCTCAAAAATAAATAAACATTAAAAAATATTTATAAGAAGCCACACCACTAGATTTTGAGATATTTCATTCAGAGTTTTGATATTCTGCAGACAATTTTAATAGAATTATCACTTATTATAAATGAAAGATATGTTTTCATTCTAAAAGAAATTAATTTTGATCTGAATAAGTAATCAGTGTCATCTTGATCACAAATAAATATGCTACACTGTTTTTTGTGTTTAAAGAAGAATCTTTGCAAAACATTATTAGGCAAACTGTAAAATGTCTCCCTGAATCTCTATTAAGATTCACAGATGCATTTTAGCTTATTTTTTCTTTACTAAAAAATTTCTTTAGCTATGAATAAAGAGAATATTCAATTTGGTGACCTCTCTTTTAGGGCCAATGTATAACAGATAAAGAAACATTTCTTCCTTTGGCATTTTACTATTTTTTCAACAATGGTCTACTTTGAGATTTTGTTTAAAAAATCAATATTGTTTATACCCACACACTACATTTATGAATATTTATATTTGATTTCACAACTAATATCTACTTTAAGGAACACAGATGTCCTTTGAGAATTTTTTTAAATGCTTACAAACATTTAACTGATGGGTAAAAACCAATGGGGAAAAAAAAGGCAGATGGAGCTCCCACATCTTATTTCTAAGACTTCATGGTGGGTGCTTTTTCCCCTTTCTTTTATATCACCCTTCAATACACCCACGGCCAATTTAAAATACAAAAATCAAATCTAAAATTCAGTCTTATAAATCTATGACCTATTATGTAGCCTCAATGTTCTGCAATTTGCAAATATTTTTTCTTAAATATATGAATAGGTATCCATTTATTTTTTTTTTTAATGTTTTATTTATTTTCAGGAGAGAGAGAGAGACAGCATGAGCAGGGGAGGGTCAGAGAGAGAGGGAGTCACAGGCTGAAACAGGCTCCAGGCTCTGAGCTGGCAGCCAGCACAGAGCCCGACGCGGGGCTTGAACCCACGAACCGCGAGATCATGACCCAAGCGAAAGCCGGACGCTTAACCGACTAAGCCACCCAGGCGCCCCATGTATCCATTTATTTTTTAATAAATATTGTTTATTGTTACAATAGCAGTACCTATTGCGCAATGTCAACAGGATGTCTATTAACATTTGGTCTCAATTTTTCATAGTCCTACATACTTAAATACTGAAGTACAATAATGATATATAATATCATACATATTACGCTTCTAGTACGAAATTAAACATATAAAATTAATACCAAAAATAAAATAAAAATACCTACTTAAATACAATTATTTAAAATGGGAAAACTTAATTGTTACTTTATCATTTAAATTTTAAAGTCCACTTAGAAATATTTTGTTATTGTTCTTTGGAGTAAGCCAACAACTTCTGTTAACTATAGGAAAAGTAAAATTCATATTTTATGTATTTTAGTTTATTAAAGAAAAATGTAATTACTTCATAATACTTTATTTTTTCATAGGGTATTTAGATTATTTTCCAATTTTTGTTATTATATTGTATTACAATACTTGAACTTAACATTTCAGTATTTACAGAGAAATCACATTTCTTGTGATGAATGATCTAAATGTAAAGATTCTTTTTAGGACATGCACTATTTTCAAACCGAGATTATTCTGTTAACTGTACCAGTAACAAGAGCCATTCTAGCTATCATGACTGAAACCTTCAAGGGCATGAGTGTGTGAAGTTCCTACTAGTGGTTATTCTTTCTTGTGAGTTCCTTCACTAATAAATGGGTAACTCCTTAACTTCCTCAAACACGGACTCAAAAGTCACTTTCTCTTAGGCCTACACTGATCCCCACTTAAATTTCAAATCTCTAGGATCCCTCACTCTCCATACTTTAGTTTTATTTTTGTAGTCTTTATCACTTTCTCACATAATCTATATGTATAATGAGGAAAGAATATCAACTCCAAAAGGAAAAGATGATGATCAATTTCTAGCAAAATTTGAACAAAACAAATAAAATTTCCCTTGACGCTTATTGCAGTTGCACTGTTGTAACTCTCAGTATATTATACACCTGAACAAAGTGATGGGCTACACCTAAATCAGTTTTGCTCCACACTCCTTTTATAAACACATTTTTCACTACTTGAACTCCAGAGAGACGTTTGAAAGTCATGGCAGGAGATAGGACGTTTCAATGAAGGGACTTCCCTTAACATTTTGGAACTTCTTGTGTCACTGATTTCCACCCAGTGGATGCCAGTAATATTCATCCATCATCCATGACAACTAATGGCCATCCCCTAAAGCTTCCAATCCCTCTTAGAACTGGTGTTGCTCCCATTGTGTGCCCCTGGGTGGACAGGAAAGGCACTTTTTTGTCTACAACGGGAAGAAATAAAGACTAATGACAATACAATTTTTAAGTTCAGTGATGAAAAGTGGAACATGTTCTCAGATGATGAGCACTTGTTAATTTCTAAAGCAAGGTCTTGTGCTGAGAGGGAGGGGAGATCGGGATGAGTTTGAAGAGAGTTGAGAAAATATGACTAAACCACTCCACTTTATGTGGAGGAAGCAGGAATACAAAAAGAGTAGGAAAATAAACATATGCATACAAATAATATATGTATAAGGTGACATATATTATATATGATATACATAATAAATATATATTTATAATTAGATATAGGTGATTTATTTTCATACTCTTCATGTATGTATATATAATTTATATAATATATATTTAATTATTCATGTTTATCTATATTTATATCTATATTATCTATTACATTTATATATCTATATATTTATATCTATAAAACCAAAGGCCCATTAGTATAGGAAGGAGGTCATACTCCTTGCAACTATATTGTTTTTCCTAGTATGGTTCAGCAGACCTATGTAGACTTAAGAATTCACACATTGGATCTATCTGACTCTGAACTTATTCCAGGCAGGTGACTACAAGTAGTGAGGGAAAAATAAAAACAAAGTTAAGGTTATCCACAAGACTAAGGTCAAGGGAGAGGCCCTGGAGTCTGCGCTAGACAGGAAGTAATGAAGAAAAACTGAATTAGAGGAAGGAAATAAAATTCAGCTTTAGAGTTCTTAATGATAGTGTAGAACAGTGGGAATATCTGTAATCAGAGGATGTTTGTACAATTTCAGAAAATTAATCTTTGTATGCAAAATCTTCCTCTGAATCTTTTTTTAAAAAGTTTTTTCTAATGTTTGTTTATTTTTGAGAGAGAGACAGAGAGAGAGAGAGAGACAGAGAAAGACAGAGTGCAAGCAGGGGAAGGGCAGAGAGAGAGGGAGACACAGAATCCGAAGCAGGATCTAGGCTCTGAGCTGTCAGCACAGAGCTCACCACAGGGCTCGAACTCATGAACTGAAATATCATGACCTGAGCTGCAGTCGGACACTTAACCTATTGCACCACCTAGACACCCCTCCTCTGAATCTTAAAGGTACTTTATTCCTTTTTCATGGCCCTGTACTTCAGCTCGCCGCCAAGTCTCACATGGAGCTTTGGTTTTGTTTGCTCATATAAAATGAAGAGTTGCTTGGCACATTCAGTGTTTCTAGCTTAAAAAAAAAAAAAAAAAGAAGTATTCTGGCCTACCCTGTGTTTTCTTACTGCCCATTGGGTATACTTCTCAGATACCGTCAGAAAAGAATTCTGGACTAAAAGCTTTATGTTTTCATATTCAAGCCTCAATTTGGCGAAGTTTTGTGTGGTTCAAGCCAATGGAGTAAGGGAGACGAAGCATTTGTTTTCTCAACAGAAAGCTCACACACCAGCCTGTCTAGTAGAGAGAAAGAGAGCAAACAAACCTCAGTCTGTATACATTAGATTGATGACTGAGTTCCTAGACTTATCTCCTGTGCTAATACATATATATTATACCTATATGTATATAATATATATATTTAGGTACTTTAATTCTAATACATATATATTTAGGTATATATAAATAAATATAGATATCTATATTTAGGTATATATATAGATATATATATTTAGGTACTTTCATTCTACTTGACTGAGGCACACAGTCTTAAAGAGCCAAAGCATATTTTTCTGTCACTATGCTAAAAGAATTCAGAAAAAAACAAACAAAAAACCTTTTGTCTCCAGCAAGTATCATGAGCGGCACATCTGTTGATCTTTCTCACAGAATTGAACATATTGTGTCCATACCTCATAGGATATAATTTATCAAGCCCAGGCTCTCCGCCTTCATTCTTGTTTTTAGAATTTTACATTATGTATAATGAGAGGTACTTGCCCACCACAGGTTGCAACAGAAGCACAGGTAGACTTTGATCCCCCGAAAATCTTCTATCTGTGCAGTGGGAGGGCGGCTTCCAAGTTTTCTGTTGCATAAATTCTGGTCTCTTACCAGGGGGAGGTTGTGGCATGGAACCAAATCATATCGGTACCATCTGCTCCAATTGGCAAGGCTCATGTCAGCTGCCAATTGTGATTCTCAGCTCAGCCCCATAGGCCTTCCTTTCAGAGGATTGTACTGTTGTATAGTCTTTGGCATTCTTGGAAGATTTGGTGTTTCTGAGTCACCTTAGGTGCTTTAAAAAGTTGGGAGAGACTCAGTACATTTTAATTTAAAATTCACAGGTATG
This sequence comes from Proteles cristata cristata, assembly GCA_017311185.1. NCBI lineage: Eukaryota > Metazoa > Chordata > Mammalia > Carnivora > Hyaenidae > Proteles > Proteles cristata. The sequence goes on from JAESUZ010001602.1 coordinate 303,592, forward strand.
TCATTTAGAAATGTTAACGTTTCTCTCTTAAGTTGCCATGATAGGTATATATACACATTATCAATTTTTATGAAAGAAAAGTTTTCCCTCTTTTAGTTTTCTTCAAAAAGCTTTCACATTTAGAAAATTCTTTCCACCACAGGAACCAATAAATGTTTGTCACTCCTTTACCTTAGCTTTGTGTTCATTTGAGTGTTTTTTTTTCCTCCTCTAATGTTTAAGATCAAGCAGTCTAATAACCTTGGCTAAAATTATATCCTCTGGTTTATTGGCTGGATAACTGTAGGCATGTTACTGAAACTTTCTAAGTCCATCTACCAAAGATTATAAAACCCTAATAGCTGCCGACCTTTACCCATGTCCATAGTTCCATTCCAATTTTCAAATTACTTGACCTATCTGAAACTTTCGAAAGAAGATCCTGTCTACTGGAATTTGCTTTTCTGACTTTTGCCCACCATATAAAATGCCACCCTAAGAGTTTTTTCTGCACCTACCATTCTGTATTCTCTTTTTTCTGCCCCTACTTTAAGTATTAGCATTCCCAAATTCTCTCTCCCTCTGCTCTCTCTCCCTGCATAATCTTAATTGCTTTTATGGATTGAAGGGATTTGAATTTATGATTCCCAAACCCATATCTCAACTTGCATTTCTTGTTAGCACCACAACCTGAATATGTCACAAACTTGATTTACCTACTCCACAAAACCTGCTCTTCTCTGACCTTATTTTTGAGAAGTCACCATCAGTAAACTATGCACTAACATGGAAGTCATCTTTTACTCCTTTCTTCCCCACTTATCATAAATGAAATGACTGACTCACCCTGCTTCCGTCTCTAAGACATTATTTGATACTTGCTCTATGCTTTCATCTCCAGAGCCTTCTTTCTTTTTGGCTGGACAATCCCCATAGCATGCTTTCAGGTCTCTAAGCAGATATAACCATCTTATTTCTTCTCCAGGTGGCAAAGATTCTGAAAACATGGCTCAGTTATATTACTGTATTGATTAAATACTTTCAAAATATCTCTTTCTCAAGTAAGAATAGCTTTTGGTTAATTTCTAGAATCTATACACGAAAGATAGAAAACAGTTATATGATTGACAGAATACTGTTCTTGATAGGAAGTATTGTTTTCATTATGTTTGGCTGGATCTACATGGTGTTAAACAAATACTAATAAAAACAAAAATAATGATGCAATAAAAGGAAAAAAACAAAAAAGAAATCTGAAATTAGAAAAGTAGATGAGAAAAGCACATATGTATTAACTAAGATTATGAGAATTCATTCCAAGAGAGTGTAAAAATAAAGATTTGTATGGATAGGTTACAAAGTAATGAAGATTATTATTAATAAAATATAATGCAATCAATACTTCTTTGAGGTAAATACAAACAGAAGGAACTCAGGAAAACAATTGTAAAATACAAACTGTACTTTTGTGGCATCTGGGTGGCTCAGACGGTTGACTAATGGCCCAGGTCATGATCTCATGGTTCATTAGTTCGAGTCCCAGGGTTAGGCTCTGTGCTGATAGTTCAAAGCCTGGAGTCTGCTTCCAAATCTGTGACTCCCTCTCTCTGCCCCTCCCCTGCTCATGCTCTGTCCCTGTGTGTCTCTCAAAAAATAAAAAACATTAAAATTTTTTTAAGTTATTTTTTTATTCCAAATGATTAATGAAGCAGAATTACTTCATGTATTTGAGGGGATAATCTGCTGTGAAGTTATGAGAGATTATTTCACACAAGAAGTTTGTCAACCTTTAGAAGAATGTGTGATTTATATATCGAAGCATTAGTAGATAATTATATCTTCCTAAGAGCATATATAGTGAAAATGGACAGGAATAGTGTGATAGGTGGACTAATAGTTATGTGAAGATATTCATGTCCTAATCTTTGTAATTTATGAATACGTAAACACGATGGCCCCCTATAAAAGTGGAAGAGGAAGACAAAGAATTGGTCAGAGAAATCTTCTGATGGAAGAAGAAACAGAAGAAATGAGCAATGAGAAGGACTCCATCATTGGTTTTGAAGTGAAGAAAGCCATGAGCCAAGGAATGTGGGTTGCTTCTAGAAACTGAGAAATTATATCAGTCACCAAGGAACTGGGGACCTTGTTGCCAACAGCTAGAACAAACAAGAAAATTCATCCTAACCTAGAGCCTTCAGAAAGGAGCACAGCCCAATTATACCTTGATTTTAGCCCAGGGGGACCCAAGTCAAACATATGACCTACACTCACGGAGTAGCTTCTTCCTTAGTTCACCTCTATGTTAGTACTTATTTTAGTATATTAAAATTGCCCCTGTACTTATGTTGCTTAAATCTGAAAAATATAAAAGCTTACATATATGGCATACTTATGCTTATATCACAACCCTTAGCTCAATGGCTTACACATGATATTGATTGACAGAAGATGTGAATAAACAATTGAAAGTATAATTGAATAAGTTAATTGCTATAGACATATATAGAACTAATAAAATATTTTTCTCTTTTTTGTTTTATAAATTTATGTCAACAGATGTGATAAATTCCTTAGGTCTTTTGAAAGATTGGTTATTTATTTGTGAACTGACTTTTACCCCCTAAATAGGCTTATTGGCTAAAGGAAAATGGTTATGAGGAACATTAGAGGAAAAGATGATTTATCATCATTTGTTCTGTATGATGAAGTGTTTGTCCAATACATTTCTACTGGAAATTTAAAATGTATGATCACTGAAATTATTTGGTGACTATTAAGCACACTAGTTACCATGTATGAATAGCACTTCCTGTCACAAATTGATTGTCACAATAAGTGAATCAGTGAACCCAGCCAAAGAAACAAATAAGTATATAGCCTAGGTATAGGCTATGCTTTAGGAATACAGGGCATATTTTATTTTTAAATTTAAAAGATAATTTTCTGTTATACCTGGGCTATATATTGTGTTTTCTTTGATAGGGGTCACCAGTTTACCTACTGGGACAAGTCAAATTCTGGCAATAAGTGCCACTCATACATGATTACCAATTTTATCTATCTATCCAGCTAACTATCTATAGATATAGATATAGATGATGATATTGATATAGATATAAATATAGAGATATATACAGATATAGATACAGGTACAGATACAGGTATTAGAGATGGATAGATTTCTCCACTGAATCTTAAGGGTTGAATGATAAACGGGATCACAAATTGGCCATAATCTCTTCAGGCTTAGCCTGAATAAAGCATCACCTATATTCTTGATTAGTGTGATGAGTATATTTCTTTATTAATTCTTCAACAAAATAATTCTGAAATTTGAAAAATCAATACTTATGTGAAGATTCCATCCATTTCAAATATGAACATTTTTATGATGCAAATGCAAATCTCTATTTTTTAATAAAAGGAAAAAGTATTGCTAATTTGTCAAAGTCATTCCACTCCTCTTCATCTATGTCCTCAACTGGCATCAGTTTTTCCCCCACCAATGGAAGCAGCACATCCTAGATGCAATCTCCATGATTTCACCCATTAAAATGCTTCCTAATTCAGATTTAAAAAGAGAAGAGCTAGCTCACTCTGTTTGAATAAGCCCTAGTTTATTACAGGCAATGAGATGATCAAATAAAAGCCCAGCTGAATTTCAGTTACAGAAGAGATCTATTCATTTATTCTGTGCACTTAAATGAAAGCTGTGTCAGCGTATGACGGTAGTTCAATAATACTAATCTTGATAACCCATTATATTTTTATAACAATTATCTTTCTGTTAGACATGCAAGTAGTCTTGCTAATCCATGCCACATTAGGAGAACAAAACAAAATAACTTTTCTTTCTAAGAAGATTAATAAATTTGCCCTTACTAGTTTTATAATTGAAAGAATAAAATGGCATGTAACACAAATGGAATAAAAGCAAACACTGTCTTAATCCAATTATATATAAATACAATTCATCCCTCAATTCCACCTAAGGATACTGACCAGAAATTTTGTCTCTATTTGTTGACTGATACAGACATACTGGGTAAGAAGGACTGGACTTCCTACCCCTTTTGGGCTTTATTTCCATGAACAAACCAAACTCAATAATGCTCTACTGCAATGCACAAGCATCAATGAGTACTCTTTATTTTATAAATTTGTGATTCACTTTCTGATCAAATGGTAGTCCAAATATTCCTCACTTATCAGAACTAATCAGTTCCTGAAAACTAACTAGAGAATGAATTTTCAGATAATGGTCATCTTCATCCATATTTCATTCATTTAAGTAGGAACTATGATGATATATTTCCAATCTATTTAAAACCTCAAATTTTTTCACATATCTTAAAAACACTATAAAATAGGGGAGCCTGTGTGGCTCAGCCAGTTAAGCATCCAACTCAATTTTGGCTCAGATCATTATCCCACGGTTGGTGGGATGGAGCCCCATGTCTGGCTCTGTGCTGACAGCATGGAGCCTGCTTCAAAACCTCTCTCTTCCTCTCTCTCTGTCCCTCCCCTGCTCACAATCTCTGTCTTGCTGAAAATAAACAAATATAAATTTAAAAAGATTTTCACAAACACTGTAAAATAGTTGTGCAAAGCCCACAGTGGTGTCACAAAACAATAAATTACCCAATTAATGAACTTAGGTTTTGTTGTTGTCGTCGTTTGTTGTTTTTTTGTTATTTGGGGAGTGGTTGTTGTTGGAATGATGCTGTGTACAATAACAAACACATTCACTGTTTTTCTAAACTACAACAAATACATGCCATAAATACAATGGCTTTGTCACTTAGTGTACAAACCACATCAGTTTTGAGTGTGATTTTGTATTAAAATTACACTGACTATAGTCATTAAACTGTGATGGATAGTCATCCAATTCCAATGTTACTAGAAATCAGAATAACATGTTAAGGATACATAAGAAATTCAAATAATACTAAGTAAAATTGCTACTTAATGATGGTGGATTTGCTTCAGTGAGGCTGGGTGCTGACAGGAGAGAGACAGAGTTAACAGTCCCAATGCCTGTGGCAGATTAAGTGCCAGCAAAGGAGCCAGGGCAACAGTAAATCAGAGAGGTTCACTGATCACCAAATCCAAGAAACATACACTCAAGACTCTTGATAACTCCAAGAATCCTAATAACTTAAGACCAACTTGTCATTACAGATTTTTAAATGTGATGCATCTGCTCATGTTATGATTATGCTCACTAAGATTTTTTCATTACCTAAAATTTCAACTAAATTATTGGCATTCAGTATTCATGACTACTCATCTTCCTGTACTCTGATCACTGAGATGAATCAAACTGAATACACCAGGAGTGTGTTCTTCATTATTTGATGTTAATAGTTTTACAACATTTCCCCCATGCATTAAACCCTGCCATTTCCAGATTTAAGATGTATTCAATTCTTTGAGAGTGGGCTGGTCAGAGGGTTGCTTAACATTTTGGAAATCAAGAAAACAGCAAATAGTTTCTCTTATTCTCTATTCTTTAGTTTGACGCTTTTCTTTCAAGCCTAAAGTATCTCCTTGATACCAAAGCTCTTTTGTAAATGCTTCATTGAATCAGTATCATCTCCATCAGCACCCTGAACAAGATACTGCTTAGAATATGCAGTGGAGGCTGTAAAGACAATTTGGTCCCAAAAGTTGCAACAATCGTGTCTTATGAGGAAAACAATGCACTCCATTATCATCTCTGTAAATCAATAAATTCTTTATAAATCAACAAATCCTTGAAGTGCTGTTGTCAAAGAGTATAGCTTTAAGATTTTCCTTCTTGTGTTATGTGTTTCTTCAACATTGAATGACCTCCTTTGTCACTTGGGCTTTATGATTTGAATGCTATATAACAGCCTATGTGCTCAACAACATTATTTAAAGAGTCTTGTAGTTTTTGGAGTTATGTACCAACAAAGATTTTACCTCAATCTTCATAATTTCTATTCAAGAGCATGGTGAGCCTATCTTTGGGCACTGAAAGTGCTTGTGTTTTTTTCTTTAATATTCTGATATTATCAGACAAAATTGTCATATATTTCCAAAGGCCCCTATATTAATAAATTAGAATATCTGCTTTGCAGTGTAGCCAACTCATGCTACTAGCGTAGTGTAGCTTAACTTTCTACATAAGCTGCTTCACCTGTGACCCTCAAATTATAGTCATGCAGTAGTCTCAAATTTCCCAAACCATCTCAAAGTTGCTTTGAAATTCAGTCCTTCAATTATTTCTTTGTTCTATCTCTTTTTCCCTCAGCTCTTCAAAGTCTTTCTGACACTTCTGCTGTATCAACAAATGTTCAATGGTATCTCCACTTCCTATGGCTTTTTAATCTTCTGTAATAATGTTTATCTGGTACTTCAAAAATATTATACACTGTTCGAGTATCCTAGTGAGAATATCCAGAATCAACAAAACTTTCATAAAACTTGTGCATTGTTAAACTTTTTCATAGGTACACACCTCTCTCAAAAAGTTTCTCTCCCTTTTTTTTAATTGAAGTATAGTTGACCCACCATGTTACAGTAGTTTCATCCCAGTAAGTTTTGTTACCAAATTTTCTTCTATTCAGTTAGTTTTCCTAGGCTACTTTCTTCTCAGGACTTTACCCTTCATATGATGTTTTAAAATTGTTACATAAAAATGAGGAGCATATGAAAATACTAGAAAAATACTAATGCACAAACACAAATAAGAGATGTGATCCCATCAGAAGTATATATGAGCTATGACTATAGGTCACCTTACAACCTCTTCCTTTGAGTCACACAACTTAAATATTTGTCTTGCCTATTTGATGTAGAAGACACTGAGTTTTGGATAATTGTCACAGTTGTAATGGCAACTGAAAGTGGGCAGTGAGGGGTCCTATGTCTTTTGTTTCAGGGATTTTAAAGTCAATTCTAAAACAAAGGTGAAAGGCATTTTAGATGAAGTCAATTTGGGCTTCCCCAAATTGAAGCAACACTCTATAACCTATTTCATGCCAGAAAACAAAAACAAAAACAAAAGCAAAATGCCCAAGTAGGAACCAAATGGTCCATTTTCATTTCAGCCTTTGAGAGGTTTGTCAGTAACTGTTTGAGGGTAACTGGAAGACCTGGATAATTTCTTCCAATCCTGAGAGTTCTCAATACACTAACTTTTGACTACCTTTGACAAGCCATTTAATCTGATATCTTTAAAATGTGAGAACAGATTAGACTTTAAAATCTCTGACCTTTTCCCATTTACTTTTTATTGTAGCCAAGACAATATATAAAAACACCCTTTCATATATTAACCCTAATGCCTTAATTAGGAGATTAGTATAGAAATGATTTAGGTTTGTTTCATGTCCTAACACATTAAATATATATATTATTCAAAATATTTTACTTATATTACTCATTTTGCCATGATTATATTTGCCTTATTTCATTTGTAACGTGCTTATATCATCCTTTCTGCATAGATTATGAATTATTTTTTTAATTTTTTTAAATGTTTATTTACTTTTGAGCGAGAGAGAGAGAGAGAGAAATAGAGACAGAGCACAAGTAGGGGAGGGACAGAGAAAGCAGAAGACACAGAATCTGAAGCAGGCTTCAGGCTCCAAGCTGATAGCAGAGAGCCTGACATGGGGCTCACACTCATGAACTGTGGGGTCATGACCTGAGCTGAAGTCACATGCCCAACTGACTAAGTCACCCAGGCACACCTGCATAGATTATAAATTCTTAAGGAAGACAAGTTATATAAAATTATCCTTTCTATCTTGCATAGTATATATCTCATTAGTGAACAGGGAGCTAAATTATACGATCCTTGATGTATTTTTTTTTCCAGCTATATGATCTACTTGAATTGAAAATTTGATTATCCTGTCAATTTTTATATTAATTGTTTTTATGATTTTTAAAATTTTTCTAAAATGGAGGTTTGATATTATAGAATAGAGAAGATAAATTTTGACTAATGCTGACCTTTTGTCTTATTTCTCAATGACAAAAGAAAACTGCAGTTTTATATTTATTTTACATTTGTTAGAGATATTCTACATAAATCTGTTAAGGTGACTCACTCTTAGTTAAAATACGCCATGACATTTGGTCTTCTATCCAGAGAAAGGATGGTTATTTAAAGGTATTAGGTATATTTAAATGCTATCAGTAGTTTATAAACAACATGGCATAATGTTGATCATTTATTAACTGATGACAAGGAATATCACTGCAAAATCTTCACAATTCTGTTCAGATTATTTCCATCCAAACCAATTCTCTGTGGGAAATAATGCCAAACAATAACACTATTAAATATGATGGGATTCCTTTCAACCAAGCCTATTCAGGAATGATATTTTTGTTTTTTGCAATTGAATATAGCAGAAATTGATTGAATTTTTCTCAGTGCCTGCAGTGCAACAGCTCAGCAATAATTTGCTAAAGGTCTGCTGTGGCTCTTAAGAAGGCATTTTATTTAACAACAAATGTGTAAACTTGATGTTATTCTATGAATTTCCTGTGGCTTTAAACTATGCCAATAGAGAGAGCTGGAAGAGAGTGAAATGATTTAAAACAACAACAACTATATGAGGCTTTTCAACCTCATTTAGATTTAGACCGCAAGTTAAATACTATGATCTTGGTTTAACCCTTAAGGTTTTTTTTTTTTTTCATTAACCCTGAAACTATCCAAATAATTAGTCTTACTCTTTATGTTATGCTTTACACATGCTATTATTCATTATGCCATTCTGCATGAATTAAAGCACAGTGTCTGAACTGAATTGTGTCTCTCCCCAAATTCATATTTTAAAGTACTAATCCTCAGTATCTCAGAGTGTGAGTCTATTTAGTGATAGGGTCTTTAAAAAGATAATTAAGTTAAAAATGAAGTTGTCAGGGTGGGCCCTAACCCAGTAAAACTGGTGCCCTTATAACAAGAGCACATTTGGACACAGACCCAGATAGAGGGAAGGTGTGAAGACAGAGGGAGAAGACAGCCATCTATAGGAAAGGGAAAAGGGCCTGGAACAGACTTTATCCTCCTAGTCCTGAGAAGAATCCAACCCTGCTGACACTTTGACCTTGGCCTTCTAGCCTCCAGGGGTAAGAGAGGAAATCAATTTCTCTTGTTTATGCCACTCAGTTTTTCTGTACTTTCTTATAACAGCCCTAGCAAACTCATTCAGAAAATAAAGCACTGTTTTATATACAGATGGTCTCCAACTTAGGATGGTTCGACTTTCTTTTTGACTACAATGGTGTAAAAGCAATACTCACTCACTTGAAACCATCCTTCAGATTTGGAATTTTGATCTTTCCTGACCTAATGCTATGGGGTACAATTGCTCTCTCATGATGGCAGATGATGGCAGTGAGTTGCAGGCCCAGCCTGCCCTGTAATCATGACAGTAAATAACTGACTGACAACCGTCAGTGCTATGCAACCATTCTGCTTTTCACTTTTGGTGTGGCATTTAACAAATTACATGGAATGTTCAAGATGTTATTATAAAGTAGACTTTGTGTTAGATGACTTTGCCTAATTGTAAGCTAATGTAAGTGTCCTGAGTATGTTTAAAGTAGGCTAGGCCAAGCTCTGATGTTTGGTAAGTTTAATGTATTAAGTGTATTTTTCGACTTATGATGAGTTTGTAGTCTCATCATAAGGAAAGGAAGTTCTGTAATTAAAGATCCTTACAAAGAAACATCCAATAATGGTTGAATGACAGAAATCTAAGTAAGTCCCCTTGTCTCTATAACTGAATATAAAGCCTTGCAAGAAGGATTTCTGTGGTCAAAGCTGAACAACATTCAGATAGAGACACTGAGTCAGCAAATGATTATATAGAACACAGAAGGGAAGACATGGCTGAAATAGAAGATCAAAAATAAAGATGGACACATAAGTAGTTGCATTTTATTACAAAAGAGGACATCATAGGGGCGCCTGGGTGGCTCAGTTGGTTAAGCCTCCCGCTCTTGATTTCAGCTCAGGTCATGATCTCATGGTTCATAGGATTGAGCTGTGCACTGGACTCTGCACTGAGCATGGAGCCTGCTCAAGATTTTCTTTCTCTCCCTCTGCCCCTCTCACATGTTTGTGCTCTCTTTCTCTCTAAAAACAATTTTAAAAAGAGGTCATCGTGAAATTGAACTTAAAAATGAATATAAATTTTACAGACTAACATGAGAATATGATTATCCATGGGTATAGATACCCCAAGAATAAGCTTATGGGCATGACAATGCAAAGAAAGTCATGTGCGGAGTAATGAGCTGGAAAGTTTAGAGAAGAGATAAGGTTGAAGAAAGTTGGTAGAAGGTAGAAAAGATTTAAAAATGAAGATTGGAAATGTGCCAAATCACTTGTCCTTATTTTTGAAAGAAACAGGTGACCTCAACAATCTGGGCCATATGTTGACCTTCCTAGACCTAGTTTTAAGGAAGATAATTTCCCTGGCACTTTAGACAGAGCTGTAGTGAAAGGACAGATTGGAAGTGAGTCCAGAACTCCTGCCTTTGGGAATATTGAATGTATGAAAACACACCACTTAGGGAATTTTTCATTTCATTAACATTAACTTACTTGCATTTCCTTTAAAATTTGTTGAGTGTCAAATATAGGAATGTACCCTAATTCTGTCATGTGTTCATTTATGTCTTGGTCTATTCTAGAAATGAGAGGGAGGGAGGAAAAACACATTAAATTACCCCATGCTCCATTCAGCCTTCAAAGGAGTTTGGTTTCTTTAAATGGAAGCTGATGAACGTAAAGACGTTGAGGAAGACATGATGATGATGACGGTCTGGATTAACGTAGAAGTTTCTGTGTACGCAGGACTTTCCTGGATTGTGTGCTAAGAAGAAAAACAAAAAAGGGGAAAAAAGGAAGAAAAAGCAGATTTCTGTGCCCTACTTCCAGGGTTTCTTATTTAGTCGGTCTAGGATGATAATGCAGATGCTGCTAGTTCTGGGAATATCAGATTAGCAAAATGGATCTTGGAAAAGAAATACAGGACCAGGACCACATTATAAGGAATCAGATTGTGTTGTTTTTTCATATAATAGAGGATACTATGGGGTATATTGGAGTCTCCACTCTCTGTTGATTTAGGAATTATATCATTTTCTTTTTGCTTTTATTGTCAATCATTCTTTATCCCTCCTCCTTCCTTCTTTCTATTCTTCTTTTCCCCTTCATCTTTTTCTTAGAAGTTTCTACTTTCATGCTTCTCTTATTCTCCATATTTTTCTAGAGTTGTGATAATAAAAAGGAAGTTTCTTAAAAATATTGTCCATAGAATAAGAGATTTTATCAAAACTCACTTTTCTTACCCTAATTCAGAAAATAAATTTACAAGGTGTGTCATTCAGATCTGTCTTGAAATTATTATTGATTTTATTAGTTAAGCATGGATAAACTTCTTCTTTGATGTTTACTGTCATTAGCTTAAAAGATGCATACATTTAGGTGTGTTTTTAAGAAATTGGTATGTAATTAGAAACACTTTATTTCAATCAAGGAAATTTATGCCATCATGCATTGGAATAACAATGCAGATTCTGTAAGATATTTAATGATGATTATTATGTATTATTGTGGGTACCTGGGATTTTACTATTTTTTGAACATGTCAGTACATTAGCCATTAGTTACTATGGTCCAGTAATATGAATGGTATCTGATTCATGTAATTTTTAATAAGTTATTGCAATACTCAGTGGTAGTTTAAAGTATTTTATTTTATTTTTTTATTAATTTTTTTTAATTTATTCATCTTTAAGAGACAGAGACAAAGTGAGTGGAGGAGGGGCAGAAAGATGGAGGACAGAATCGGAAGCAGGCGCCAGACGCTGAGCTGTCAGCCCAGAGCCTGACGCGGGGCTCAAACTAATAGACAGCGAAATCATGACCTGAGCTGAGGTCAGATGCTTAACCAACTGAGCCACCCAGGTGCCCCAGTTTAAAGTATTTTAAATATCTCTGTACCTCAGGTAAACTTGACTACTAAATCACAGAAAAATAACATTATAGAAGTTGTCCATATATATATTCACTTTTGAAACGACTTCCATATTCTACAATTTTGCTCCACAAGTCAAGATGACTCCTCTTCCAAAAAGTGAAGTATAGGTGGCACGTAATGTTCTCAGAACCCTCCGTCAGCCACTCTGACCAAAAGATAATAGCATTTCTGAGAAATAGTGAGCCTCTTGCAATTCAGTTAAGTCCAATTAGTTATAACATAGTCCCATATGTTCTTTTAACAGCCAACTAGAAATAGATTCCATAGAAAACTATAATTCATGTCTCTTCTAAGAGAAAATTTAAGGCTGCAAGAAATTACAGTCACATATATTAAACACTTAATTCTCAGACTATGTCTATCTACAATATTTATAACTTAATGTGCAAAAATATTTCTTGGATCAAATTACCTGCATTGTATGATACCAAACAATGAGAACATGTAGCTTATTTTCCTTGTATGTATGCCTTACTGCTTGAAGAAGTAAGTCTGGGGGCATAAGACAGCGTAAGAAAAGCCAGCTTTCAGATATTATTTCTACAACCCAACAAAGCAACTTAATTGGCTGTTGGGAAAAGATAATCAGATTAAGTTGGAAATACCTATGGTGAACTATTGGAAAATTGGATAAACCAGTGTTTAAGCATTTTCACAAAGGATTTCTATAGCTTTTCATTGTTGATTTGGGGTTATTCAAGTTCAACACATAAAATGACAACTGTAGTTTTGCTATTGATGGTAGATCAAATCAATTTATCTGATCTACTAATAAATCAATATCTTTGTCTAGTATGGACAGGATTCATGAAGAGATATAACAGGAATTTATAATTACTATAAACCATTGGTAAAATGTAATTGCAAACCAAAAATCTAACACTAGGGAGTCACTTGAGAGATTTAACTATAACTCACTGCCAAATGAAATTTGAGGCCTTTTAGATGCAGCTATTAACTAATAGCTTCTGGAAAACAAATTAAGGAGAAATAGTTAAATCACTCTGTTTATATCAATCCCAAGTCAGAGGGAAGACACTCATATTGTACGGAAGCTTATTTGTTTTTCAGAGAATTTCAGTTGATAAACTACTTTCTGTGAATTCTATTGTTCTTGCAATTAGTGACCAATACAAAGGGAAAATTGCAACTATTTCTAATTTATAGACTCGTATATCAAGTTTTCAAAATATGTCTCTGTTTATGTAAACTTACCAAACATTTTCATCAGCAGCCCCTTAGGAAGCTATTCCATGGGGAATAATATTTTTACACAAACATATTTGTGCTTGGATATCAACTAATTACATCATTATCACCTATAAAGAGTGATGTTAAGACATTGTTTCAAGCATCCCATGATAGTGATGATACAGAAACAAAATGCCAGAATATGAGGGTAATGTCTCAAATTCAGTATAATATTTGCACTTCGTGGTAGATGGAATAATGCCCCTTTGGGGGTCTATAGTAGCCAGATCCAGTAATTGTGTTACCTTAAATAGTATATTTGTTTCATATGGCTACTATAAACAATTACCACTAACTGGGGGTGGGGGGGTGGAAGGTTGGACAAAAGCAATTTATTCTCCTATTGTTATGGAGACCAGAAGTCTGCAACCAAGCTGCCTAAAAGGTTGATTCCTTCCATAGGCTCTGAGAAACTGAGAAAGAACCCATCCCTATCACCTTCTACTCTGTACCTCTATGTTTAATCCTTTTCTGTCACTTATATGGTCTTACTCTTTATTGGACTCAGGCTCCATCCTAATCCACAATGACCTCACTTGGGGACCTTCAGTTACAGTTACAAGGCTTTTTTTTTTTTTTAATTTTAAAAAAAGCCATATTCTGAAGTCCCAGGTGAGCTTCTCTTTTGGAGATCCCTATACTATCCAGAAAACATGGCAAGAGAGACTTTGCAGATGTGATTAAATCAAAGCTCTTGAAATGGGGAGATTACTTTGGATAATCTGGATGGGCCCAATGTAATCACAATGATCCTTAAAAGGAATAGATGGGGTGGGATAATTAGAGTCAGAAAAGGAGATGTGGCAATGGAAGCAAAGGTAAGAGAGAAAGATATGGAGGCAGAGATGGATTTGAAGATGCTACACTGCTGGCTTTGAAGATAGAGAGATGGGCTGGGAGCCAAGGATGCAGACAGCATCTAAAAGCTGTAGAAGACAAGACACAAAGTCCTCCCCTCCAGTGCTTTCTATAGGAACACAGTCCTAGTGATATTTTAAATGTAGGACTCTGAATTGTAGAACTCTAAAATAATAAATGTATATGGTTTTGAGCCTCTAAATTTGTGGTACTTTGTTACAGCAGCAGTAGGAAACAAATACATACTCATATAAGAAGCATCTATATTCTACCTTGTATTGGGGATCCTTACAAACCGTTAAGATTCAGATTCCTAATGCACAGTGATGATATGCTTATTAATGATTATAAATTAGTTAGCTACTGCATTTCAAAATCATCTCTTTTTTTTTTTTTTTTTTTTGAGATAGAAAGAAAGAGCATGCAAGCAAGCAGGGGGAAGGGCAGAGGGAGGGGAAAGAGAAAATCTTAAGCAGCCCCCATGCCTAGCTCAGACCCTTACCCGGGGCTCGACCTCCAGACCCTGAGATCACGACCTGAGCTGAAATCAAGAGTTGGACACTGAAACAACTGAACCACCCTGGTTCTCCTCAAAATCATCTTCATGAGAATTTTATTATTAATTTTGTCTAAATTTATTTTTGTTGTTGACATAAAATCAGTGTAGAATTACGAAAAAACTTAAATGCTAAGTATAAATTTCATGTGAAAAAATAAACCTGTTTTTATTTTATAGACACACCTGACAAGTTCTTATTGTCTGTGGATAGCAGTAATATGTTTCATCAGATTATGGAACCAACTTAATACTAATTGTTCTCTTTAACTCCATGTTGTTTCCTAATGTAATAGGGTTTTACATTTAGAATAAAACCCATTACACTTTTACATCTGACAGGTTTTTGCCCCACAAAAATTTCAATTTATTGGAGTACTAACATTGCAACTAGCAACAATTTTGGAAAGCTTATTGTTAATGCAAAAAAAGAAAATACCCTTGCAAAATTTACCACAATTGTTTACTTTCTGAAAATGAGCACTAAACCATTTGCATAACATCTGCAGTGCTTGGAGGGTTGAAACACTAAAGCAATTAGCTCTATTCCATAATGCAACTCAAGCAACGTTGAAGTTGAGCTAACTTAATATTTAGTTAGAAAAGAAAAGTCACTTTATTTGCCCTTTACTATTAGTGCTTCTTCAAACTACCCGATCATGTTTAATATGTTAAGAATCTTGTTTTCAAGACAGTTCCAGAAAACATCATTTTAAGAAAAAAAAGCTCTCAGGGACATTCATTTAGTCTTCCTAATATGTGTTTGTTTACATCTATTTTATGTACTTGAGTAGTACAGATTTTACACGGTAGTTATAATATAGTAAATAAAGCTGTAAATCTGCTATAAGGAATAATTATATTAGTGATATGACAAAGTAACTATGTTATTCTAGATCAATGCACTGGGCAATACTTTTCCAATTCTAAATAAATATTAGTATCTACAATTTTATTTTTAAGAAAATATGTTATAGGGGCACCTGAGTGGCTCAGTTGGTTAAGCGCCTGACTTTGGCTCAGATCATGATTTCATGGTCCGTGAGATGGTGCCCCGCGTTGAGCTCTGTGGAGACAGCTCAGAGCCTGGAGCCTGCTTCAGATTCTGTGTCTCCCTCCTTCTCTACCCCTCCCCTGCTTGCATTCTGTGTGTGTCTCTCTCTCAAAATAAATAACTATTAAGAATTTTTAAGATTATATTCTAACCAGGAATTCATGCTTTGTTTCTAAATAGTCATAGGATTTGACTTGATTTGCAAACACATTTAAGTTGACAATTTAAAATTTGTTATTACACCACATTAAATTCTGTATTAAAATAATCTTGATTAGATGTACATCTAATTCATTAAATGTATTAGATCTAGATACATCAATACTATGTAGCTATATGTATTCTACAGGTGAACTTTAGTAATGTAAATCAAATATCTATGAGTATTAAAAGCTCTGTTGTGGGGGCACCTGGATGGCTTAGTCGGTTAAGCATCCGACTTCAGCTCAGGTCATGATCTTGCAGTTCGTGAGTTTGAGTCCCGCATTGGGCTCTGTGCTGACAGCTTCACAAAGCTGACAGGCTTTGTGTCTCCCGCTCTCTCTGCCCCTCCCCACTCATGCTCTGTTTGTCTCTCTCTCTCTCTCTCAAAAACAAATAAACCTTAAAAAAAATTCTAAAACAGTTCTGTTGTCCTGGAAAGACATGAGTCATTCCACAGCTCAACAGGGCACCATTCAAACAATTCTATAAAACAGCTAAGAATGCAATTAAACATAAACCAAATAAAAAAAACATTTTTATACATGGCTATGCTTGCCAGAAAGAAAGGGACGTTACAGGTTCCAGAAATGAAAAGGTCCCTGATAGCAAGAATGTTGAGCTCTCAAACTGATGAAGGAGATAGGTAATCTTAATCTGGGGGAGGAAGGTCAGGTGATGTAGAAATGGTGACTGGGGTTCAAAACTCAAAGCAGGGAAAAGAAAAGGGAAGGACAAGGATGTTAAGTTACAAGACGGGACGTTAGAACCAGAACTTCTGCAAAACCTGGGACCCTGGAAAGGCTGTATGTTTTAAAAGAAAAGACTAGCACATCCATCTACCAGGGGCAAAGCAAAGGTTGACTAAGCCCTGTGTTCATGTTCAAAATAGTAAAGTATGGTAACATTTTCCCTTCCTCTGAGACCCTGACTACCACGACCCACCTCTGTCAGGTTTGAGGCTAAAATCTAAACTCCCCACATGATGAGGGGAAGCTGCAAACCTGGGCTGGTTGAGGAGGAAGCCCAACATCACATTCTCTGACTGATAATCACGTCACATCACATCACAGTCTGATCACACGGTTTGGCTGATGATGAAGCGCCTCGTCTGCGTGTGGGGACGGCTGGCAAGCATCTACCCCAGACATACGATCTCATGTATCTAGGGGCATTGACATTCCTCTTTCCTAAGACTCCTTGTTACCAGGAATGTAATCTTGCTTCGAGTTCCTGAAGGTCCAGTCAAAACCTTAAGTCATAGATGGGGCACCTGGGTGGCTTAGTCGGTTAAGCGTCCGACTTTCGCTCAGGTCATGATCTCGCGGTTCGTGGGTTCGAGCCCCGCGTCGGGCTCTGTGCTGACTGCCAGCTCAGAGCCTGGAGCCTGTTTCAGAGTCTGTGTCTCCCTCTCTCTCTCTGACCCTCCCCTGCTCACGCTGTCTCTCTCTCTCCCCTAGAAATAAAAAAAAAAAATTAAAAAAATTAAAAAAAAATCTTAAGTCATAGTTTTGCTCATACTCAGGTCATCATCATTGCTCTTTCCAAGCAAAGTGAGTAGCTAGATGTGTTAATCCAGGCTGGTCCTGAGTGGGGTAGTCATTCTGTTAATGTCATCCTGAAGCTGATATCTCTTATGAGACAGAGCTTTCTCCAAACCAGGGCTTTCAGATATTTTCCACTTTGGTAAACAGGTTACAGAAAAGTCCTCTGGAGATTCAAAGATTGATTATAGAAGGAGTGGCCATCCAGTATTGTGCCAGAAGGAGGCAGCCTGGAATTTCTGGTACAACTGTGTTTAGCTTTAGTACTCACGTAAAATTTATGCCATGTAAACTATTTCTGAAGGGCCAGGGCCAGGAGTACAGCTCAGCACACCCAAATTTGTAACTAAGTGGATCAAATGACAACCAATTGATGCTGAGTGGGTTTGTTTGCAAAGATGCTTGGAGTTTTGCGATTTGGCATCTAATCATTTCGAGAACTCAGTAGCAGAGCAAGCAATGTTTTTCAAATGTACAGTAGTTCTTTAGAGAAGTAGACATGGGTGTGCTCCAAAACTTTATGTCCAGCCACTAGAGTTCAGATACAAATGCTTGACAAAATTTGCATAAAATATCCTGTCCATTGGCAACACAGCAACCAGTTCTATTGACTTGATTATAAAAGCCAAAAGTTAGACCTGCTCTCACTCTAGTGTGAATCAGCTGGGGGACTTATGATTTTCTTTTTCTGCTTTCCAATTAAAATACAGCTTTTTTCACTTGTAAATATAATGTGGAATATTCTTATTTTTAGAGTATGTCTCTTTCCCAATCCAAAGAGCTCTAGTAAAATACACATGCCTTTTAAAGGAGTAGTGTCATACAGTGCAATATCTTTCTTCAGGCTGTGAAAACAATATCCAGATATATTCTAGACTATTGTAGGTCTCTTCTCTTCACAGAAACTGTATCCAGGCCCAATATTTGCATGGGATTCATTTCTTTTTTTTTTTTAATATTTTTTATTTATTTCTAGGAGAGAGAGAGAGACAGCATGAGCAAGGGCAGGTCAGAGAGAGAGGGAGTGACAGACTCTAAAACAGTCTCCAGGCTCTGAGCTGGCAGTCAGCGCAGAGCCCGACATGGGGCTCGAACCCACGAACTGCGAGATCATGACCTAAGCAAAAGTCAGACCCTCAACCGACTAAGCCACCCAGGCGCCCCACATGGGATTCATTTCTATCATTTAAGTCCTGATGTTTTCTGTTCTAATTTCTATTAACATGCTAGCATCAATAGAATAATTTGGCTTGATGTTATCTTAATGATGAGGACAATTAAGATCCTTTTGGACTAAGCACTTAAAGTTGATACAAACCTGAAGACAGCACAGTGAATGGAGGTGTATTGCTGTACTTACTGTGTATAAATCTGAAACAATTTCTAGTACTTTTGTTTACTAATCAAGGGCAGGAAACAAACATTCACCCAAACCCTGGCTATATCAGATGCTAAAGGTGTTTATTTGCTTTAGTAAAAACAGACAGCATCTGGAACACCTTCAGATGGAGTCACCAGTTAATTAAACTTAGAAATTCACTGTCATTCTCTATCTGCCCTCCATCTTTTGGACTTGCAAAAATTGACAGTTAAATGGAAATGTGATAAAAACTGTGACTATCTCTGAATCATTTAAATCCTTTTAGTAATAATAAGATCTCTTATGCCCCCTTGGATATGCAAGTTATTTGTCAGGGAAGACCTTCGGAGAGCTCGGAAACTAAGGAACTAATGAGGTGAAGCTGTGGTTCCACAATAAATACTGTTTGTTTGTAAGGTAAAATTCCATTTCTTTCCTGACATCAACTGGCCTCCATTCCAACAGGTGAATCAAGGAGTTATTTTGGTCCCAAATTAATGTTGTTACAGACTCACAACCGATGTCAAATAGTCTCCCAATAATCTGGATATTTCGTATTTTACCTGTTCATATTTCTTATCCCCCAAGTAAATGGTTGCTAGACCACTGAGCACTTATGACTTTTGAGGTATCTGAGCTCTGCTGATCCTCCCTACAAATAGGAAGGTTGCTCAGCTCCCTGAAAAACTTATATATAGACGAGCAGGGAAGAAAGACCAGTTCCCTGCAGGAAGCTCACTTTCACGATGGAGTGCGAGAAAAGCACTTAGCAATGTACAACAATGGAATCAACAAATACTAAATGAGATATAATAGAGAGCATTTACAAAATACAAATAAAAGATAAGAATATATATCAGCAAATAAGTTTAAATATATGAGAATGTTCTGTAACTACCGTAATCCTATAGGTATAAAAAGTATGGGGCAATAGGCAATTTTCTTCTTTCAATATTTTAAAATTTTATTTATTTTTGAGAGAGAGAGAGCAAGCAGAGGAGGGGCAGAAAGAGAAGGAGACACAGAATCTGAAGCAGGCTCCAGGCTCTGAGCTGTCTGCACAGAGCCTGACGTGAAGCTCAAACTCACTAACTGTGAAATCCTGACCTGAGCCAAAGTCAGATGCTCAACCAAGTGAGTCACCCAGGCACTCAACAGATAATTTTCTAATGCAATATTACAGAGTATGCAAGCTGACTCAGAAATGAATAAAACACTAAGTAAATTTACAACCATTGAAAAAATTTATAAGTCAAATAAATCACTTTGATTCTATCAACAAAACAAACAAATGATCTGGAGCCCTTAAAAGACCATATAATCACCACCTTGAAAACGATAATCCAAAGGTTATGAATACATATGCACACATATGAATACATATCCACTGGAGATTCTGAAAAAACAAAGCAATCTTGAGAAAGTAAAACAAAGCTAGAGCTATGAAGCTTTCTAATTTCAAACTATATCATAAAGATACAGTAATCAAAACAGTATGGTATTGGCAAAACTAAACACATAGATCCGTAGAACAGAGCAGAGAGTTCAGAAATAAACACAGAGTTATATTTTCACTTAATTTATGACAAAGGAACCAAGAAAATGCAATGCGGAAAGAACAGGCTCTTAAATAAATAGTGTTGGGACATGTGGACAGCCACATGAGAAAGAATAAAACTGGACTGTTATCTTACACCACACACAAAAATTAATTCAAAATGGCTTAAAGACTTAAATGGAAGACCTGAAATCATAAAACTTCCAGAAGAAAACATAGATGGTAAATTCTTGGACATCAGTTTAGGTGATGACTTTTTGGATTTGACACTAAAAGCAAAAGCAACAAAAGCAGAAATAAACAAACGGGGCCACTTCAAACCAAAACACTTCAGGAAAAGCAAAGGAAACCAGCAACAGAATGAAAAATAAACCTCCTGAATGAGGGAAAACATTTGCAAAGCATTATCTAATAGAGCATAAATAACTCATACTTTAATATAAAAACAACAATAACAACAAGTAATCCAATTGAAAAATGGGCAGAGGATGTGACTAAACATTTTTTCAAAGACATATGGCTGCATACGAGACACATGAAAAGATGCTTGATGTCACTGATCATCAGGGAAATACAAATCAAAACCACAATGCGATAGCATATCTGTCAGAATGTCTATGAGCAAAGAAACCAGCAGTGACAAGTGTTGGAAAGGAAGTGGACAAAAAGAAACCTTCATGCACTATTGGTGGGAATGTGAACTGGTAGCCACTGTGAAAAACAGTATGGACATTCCCTCAAGAAATTAAAAAGAATGGCCACATGATCTACCAGTTTCACTTTGGAGAAAGAAGAAAACGTCAACTCAAAGAACATATACATCCCTGAATTCACTGAAGCATTATTTACAATATCCAAATATGAGAGCAACCTACACATCCATTGACAAATGGGTGCACAAAGAAAATGTGGTATATATTTGCAATGGAATATTATTCCGTGATTAAAAAGAATAAAATCTCACCATATGTGACAATGTAGACGGATCTTGAGGCCATTATGTTAAGTGAAATAAGTCATATAGAAAGACAAATATTACAAGCTATCACTTGCACGTGAAACATAAAAAACAAAAACAAAAAACAAGCTCATAGATACAGAAAAAGATTGGTGCTTGCCAGAGGTGGGGGGAGGGTTGGAAATAAATGTGTAAAGGGTTCAAAAGTTACAAATTTCCAGTTATAAAATAAATAAGTCAATGTGATATTGCATGACCATTATACCTCAATAACAAAAGAAAACTTCTTTAACTCAACAAACACCTATAAATAAAAACTCGACAATTAAAAAAAAACTACAGTAAGCATCAAATTTCATCGCTGAAATAGTAGAAGTACAGGAGGCACTGAACCTAGTTTCCACCTCACTTCAAAACTCGAGCTTGCCCTAAAATACGGACATTTGCAACATCAATCATCCTCCCTTAGAAGGGGGGTACTTCAGCCCCTTAGTTTATTGTGAGGAAACAGATCTCAGTGGACTTAAGCAATTTGTCTAAATTTACTCAACTAGTAATTAGAGGAACATTGACTTAAATGCAGTGAAAAAAAATTCTGTTGGGTTGGGGGGAAGTCAGCTGAGGTGCTCCTGGGTGACTCAATTGATTAATCCTCCAACTCTTGATTTTGGGTCAGGTGAAGATTTCATGGTTGGTGAGATCGAGCCCCACATCAGACTATATGCTGATAGCACTGAGCCTTCTTGGGATTCTCTCTCTCCCTCTCTGTCCACCTCCCACCCCCTAATGCACGTGTTCTCTCACTCTCTCTCTCTCTCTTCCCCCCAAAATAAATAAACATTAACAAACATAGAGCCAGCTGAAAGCATTCTGGTTGATGTCCTTTCCTATCAAAACACAAACACATAACACTTGTAATTAATCTTGTTTATCAATTGTTTGTTACTCATTTTGCAATGAGAATTAAGCTCAGAATTAGATTTTGTCACTTTTATCTCACAACAATAAAAGAATAATAGAAATGTACAAAACGCAAGTCTCTTTGTACTAATAAGATAATACCAAACTATGCTAGTAAACATGATTTGTTAGATGGGGAAAATGTAAAAAATGAAAACCACTCTAATTTCTGTATTAAATTTGAGTGTCTAACAAGTTATGTTTTTTTTTTCCACAAATTATAAAACCAGGGGATGTAATGTGAAAGTTTTCTAGGAACCAGAAACTCAAAATATTTTGTCAGAAATCATTTAGAACCTTAACTATTTGGCAGAACTGAACATATTACATGCTTAATGCAACTTGCAGAATAAAGAAAAGTAAGTTTGAAGCACATCTTCGAACAAACTTTAAGTTACCTCCAAATGAAGGTTATTGTTATTCCAATTCCTCAGCTGATTTCTGTCATACTGGAATAGATACCTAGGCTTGAGAGATTCTAGTTTGTTTAAGATGGTAGAAACCTAGGAGCCCCTATGTGGCTTAGTTGGTTAAGCATCTGACTCTTGATTTCAGCTCAGGTCAAGATCTCAAGGTCATGAGATGGAGCCTGTTTTGTGGTCTGCACTGAACATGGGGCCTGTTTGGGATTCTCTTTTCCTCTCTCTCTGGCCCTCCCCTGTTCACACTCTCTATCTCTCTCTCAAAGTAAATAAACATTTAAAAAAAGGATGCTAGAAACCTTAAACTTATATCCTGATTTTTAACACAATGAGCATATCAAATAAAATCCACCCTGGGGCTACTGTCATACAATTAATAACCTCTCATTTACACTGTGAAAATATTAACTTTATATTCATAACTTAGCTTATTTATATGTTTGCAAAAATCATATTGAGAGCTTATCTTGCGTGTCCTTTCCCTTTACTTCATTTATATTTATTTATTTACTTATTTATTTACTTCATAAATTCATTCATGTTTCAAGAGATGCAGACTACAAATCATGGTTCTTATTAGTTCAAAGCTTTTCAAACTATTCCTATAGGCTAAGAGATGAAGGGAATAATATACTTGTAGAGGGAATACAGAAATGGTAGAGAAATACATAGTAACTGATATAGAGGCAAAATCTTACTGGACAGTTGTTAAATGTGCCCAAGAAGACTTTATTCTAGACTATTACAAGGCTATATAGAGGAGAGACTATAGTGGAGGAGAGAGATTGAACTCAACTATGAAAAGAAGGAAGGTTTTAAAATACTGGGCTTAGCTAACAGGCATGTACTGGAGGACATTAGTAGGAAAGATGTTCAATGTAATCAGGCCAACTGTGTTGGCTCATTGTTACTATGGAAGTTAGGCTCTTGCCCACCCAACAGAGACTGAGAGGTAGAGACACTGTCTTTTTGATGATTACATTTCAAAGGGATAATTTCCAGGTTGTTTCCAGAATATTTACATCTCAAAGGGGCAGAGAAAGATTTTATAATCACAAATTTTCTAAAATAATCTCTAAGAAGGTCAGGAAGAAACCTATCTAAAGTTTAGTCAAGCTAAAGAAAACTTTAGGCCACCATAGTCACTGATAACCATTATGGAAATGTAGAGATTAAGATGATATTTGCCAAGTATATTAAGTTCTTTACATTTCCATAGACACTACATACAACAATGGAATAGATATGAATAGATGGCCACATGTTCAGGATTAGTGAAGAGAAGCTTGACTAATTTCATCGAAGAATATGCTAGACTATTTCTTGCTTGTTAGAGAAGGACAGAAACTGGGGTGGAGGTGGGGACTAAAAGACCAACAGAGGAAAAGAAAAATATTGAGCTTAAATTTTACATACACTATTACTGAGATTCACATGGCTCTCAATTAGAGACTGATTCAGAAATATATATATTATATTATATATATTTGTATATTCATTCATATATATATTCATTGATATTCAGAAATATATATTATATATAATATATAAAAATATATATTTACTTAAGTTCTCTCTATATATATATGATTTTAACATGAAAATATGACCCCCTATTTTCTAGCTTTTGCAGTTATTAAATCTCAAAAGCCATAGCTCAATAAATGACATAACTAAAATCTTACTCAACTAGATTTTCCAAGTACATAAATTCTTCCCATGAGGGTTCGGGATTTTTTAAAGAACATTAACTTTTTCACACCACTGGGGAATCATGCACTGCATTTCAGAGTTGATGCATTAATCCCCAGTGAAGCACTGGGTGTTATATGGAAACTAACTTGACAATAAACTATTTATCATAAAATAAAATAAAATAAAATAAACCCCAGTGAATTAGGAGTATTGCTGCATTTGTTAAAAGGACCATATTTGTTCCATGGAATAAATTGGGCATTGGGAGAATGGAGTTAAAAAATTCAGCATTAATTTCCTGATTTCAATGCTGAGCTTCTAAGTACTGGACAGCCAAAAGAATATAGGTGGTTTCAATATTCAAATGTACCTAATTTGCACACTGAGTCATTTTAATAATTATATTTGCCATGTATTAATATGCTGCCATATCTTTTCAATAGTAAAGCTTTTTAAAATAAAGTACAAGGTAGTTGGATAAACTATTGTTTTAAGTGATTTTATGTTTTCCTTTTAACTACTGCTATATATGAAATAGAAATCTGATACAGCTTTATTTTATATAGAATAAAATTTTAGTGTCATAAAAATAAGAGATTTTGTGACTAATTTTTTAAAAGGACCTCAATAGAACATCTTGTTTTCTGGAAAAAGTATTTCTCTGTGGATTTCCCATTGAAACCATTAGAACCAGACTCAAAAGTTTAGTTCTTGTTTTCTCTAACTAATCTTAAAAGAATAACTTCCAAATTTGTAATATAACAAGATTAACATATATGAGTCATTCATATTTCAACATTTTTTAATCTGGAGAAGTTTTCAAAATTATTAGTGTCACTCTCCTTAAGAAAGGAATAAAATACTAATCTTAAAACCTAATGTATTAATAGTGTTATCCAAAATGACCTGTTATCAACATTATATTGATACTTTTACTATAAAACTAAAATTTATTTTTAAATAAGTTTAAGTTCATCTGGACTTTTCATTAGGTTAGAATGATTGTTAACTTGAGTTTATAGCTCCTCGTGTTTGTTCAAATTACATACAACCAAACTGCTGTATAGAAAATTGTAAGGATAGAAAACTGGGTGGATCAATCTGATTGTTGATTTTGGCTCATGTCATGATCTCATGGCTCGAGGGTTTGAGCCCCACATCGGCTCTGCACTGACTGCATGGAGCTTGCTTAGGATTCTCTCTCTCTCTCTCTCTCTCTCTCTCTATGCCCCTTCTGTGCTTGTGTGTGTGCTCTATATCTAAAAAATAAATAATAAACATTTAAGAAACTTGTAAGTATAAAAAATAATGTTAAAGAATGTTAAGATAAAGATATACTTTTGAGTAGGCCTAAATTACAGTGTCTTAAAATTCATAACACAATATAATTTTTATATGTACATCTGATTTTTTAAAATTGGTTTAAAAATGAAAGAAAAGACATAAAGCTAATTTCAGTGATGTATTTGTTGATATCTGACTGAAAACCCTTAAATACAATTTAATTCCAATGGGCATACTAAATACTGGCTTCTTATACTTAGGTACTATTTTGCTATAAATAATCTTCCTTGACCAGACATGTGTTTACCAGAATATACAGCTGGCTCAATTCTGTACTAGGGTCTCTTTTCAAAATAACAGAATGCAATGATATTTCTTAAGAGCCTCAGCTTCTGAAAACACCTTTCCAAAAGTCTGGCCAGGTTAATGCTAGTAAAGAGCTAACGGTGCAGGGCATTGTTGATATAAAGAATAGTTTGGTGGCTCATGTTTTCAGTATTTGTTTTAGTTTGTCTTCTGAACAACAACCTTATTTCTAAGGTTTGACCTGATCTAACTTCTTCTAGATTATATATCAATATAATATTATATATCAATACAGGTTTATATGTCTAGTGTAAGAAACTAGAATGGAAAAAACCTGGAAATTATCAAATAATTCCTTAGATTTACATTTACTTATAAATGGGCAGCTATAGCAGAAGCCATTGACAGTATAGAGCAAGACCCTCTGCCAATGGGTATGAAATAATAGTAAATGTTACCTCATTAGTCCTTTTACTTAAGTATGAAGTGGTTTTTAAATTGTAAAAGTTGGAGGAATATAAGTGATTTGCTCATTTTAAGTTAACTTTTGGTGATGTCTTTATTTCAGTATATACAATGAACTCCCTTTTCATATTATTACCACCTTTAAAAGATAAATGTAATTCATATTATGCAAGCAATAAAACAAATATGTTTCTTTCCCATTATTTCTTTCTATTCTGTATGTTGTTTGGTTACCCACTTCTTAGGATATCGTTATTTATTTATTTATTTTTGAGAGAGGAAGAGAGTTTTCAGGAGAGGGGTGGAGAGAGGGGGGGAGGGAGAATCTTAAGCAGGTTCCATGCCCAGTGGGGAGTCCAACGAGGGGCTAGATCTCACCACCTTGAGATCATGACCTGAGTCAAAATCAGGAGTCAGATGCTTAACCGACGGAGCTGCCCAATGGCCCCTGGACATAGTTATTTAGAAGGATTTCACTAATCTGAAATAAGGGCAAGTAGTAAAAGAAAAAAATATGCATACAAATGTACTTGGGGCTCTTTCTATAGCAGGAAGCCCTGATGTCTTCCAAGGGAAGTAAGAGAAATACGATTACTCAGCACTTGGACATCAAGATACGTAAAACTCAGGTGTCCCATGGAGCAAAGGTTGCCACTTGAGGGATGGATTGCAATAAGCCTGCAGAAAGTGAATGGCATGTTCCCATTTTCCACAAGAAATTTTAAAACTTCTTTATGAATTTTTGCTGCAACCACCTTTAACTTCACAGTAAAATATGGTTGGAAAACATATCATTCATCTTTACATGTATTTATAGCTCAAATATGTATTTGGGATTTTCCATTAAGAATAATATACTATTCTTACTTTGCCTGAATTCACACAGGAGTAATTCTCTACAGGACTACACTTCATTTACTTTTTAAGTGTGTAACTCTGGAAATGATTTGAATATAATGAAAATGCTATTAAATGCACTTTTGTTGAAGAGCATAATAAACCTCACTTTAATAACCAAAATGTAATCCAGTCATTTGTCTTCTCAGAGAACATTGCACACCTGGTATAAAAGGTAAAGAGCTCTGAGTGTGCCTTTTCCTCTTTTTTTTTTTTTTATGTCAAACCAAAGCCAGGAAAAAATTATAAGTTATTACACATACATTGTTTGTTAAAACCAAACTCATTGCACTATATTTATGCCCCAGATGAGGAAATCCTAAATGGGTAGAAGCTTAAGAATGGCTTTATTTTACAACTCCACTGGTAAGAATAGCATAAAGGGTATGTTAAAAAATGGTGGAAATTCTAAGACATCTTGAGGAATTATAAAGAAAAGTACATAAAATTATAGTGTGGGGAAATTTAAGGAAAATGTGATGTGTTATTGAATTCTGGCATGACCCTGGTGGAAGGGTGGACATTCATTCGGGCCTCTTCAATTATAAAATAATAATTGCCTTTATTTTCCTTTTGTTTAAAACTCCCACATAAATATGCTTGGAGAAAAACATTATTATTTTCAGAACACTACTGAGGTTTGAAGATTCGATGGTTAGAAGAATGTAGAATCTATTGCAAGACAGAGATAACTTCTAAAAGAGGACATGACTTATATATTCCATAGTATATTCTTAATCTCTCCCCAAATAGAGCAAATTACTATGTAATATTGTCTTAATTTGTTTCAAAAATAATATAATTAATTGCATTCTATTTTTTTAAGTTTATTTATTTTTGAGGGAGAGAGAGAGAGACAGAGAGAGAATGAGTAGGGGAGAGGCAGAAGAAGGGAAAGACAGAATTCCAAGTAGGCTCTAGGCTGTCAGCGGAGAGCCTAAAGCAGGGCTTGAACTCACAAACCAGAAAATCATGACCTGAGCCTAGATCAAGAGTCAGAGGAGTCTCCCAGGCACTTCTCATTAATTGCATTCTTATTTAAATAACAACAACAACAGGAACAAACAAAACTAGGGGCACCTGGGTGGCTCAGTACATTCATTAAAGTCTGACTCTTGATTTCAGCTCAGGCCATGATCTCACAGTTCATGAATTCAAGCCCCACATCAGGCACTGCAATGATAGCATGGAGCCTTCTTGTGATCTCTCTCTCTCTCTCTCTCTCTCTCTCTCTCTCTCTCTCTCTCCTCCTTCCCCACTCATACTCCATACTCCCTCTCAAACAAATAAACATTAAAAATTTAAAAAAAAAAAAACTAAGTTTCTAAAGCTATCTGGTTGCATTCATGTTAAATATTCTAGTGACTTTCAGTTACTAAAAAATATACAAATTATATGTAATTAACTGCTCTTACATTCTCCACTGCCTGCCCACACCAGAAACCACAGGACCAACTTTGATTCCACCTAGTTTCAAATCTATTGACTGTCTTACTTATTTGAATTCAGAACCACCCCATTTGAGTTGGACTGTTCTGGGAGAGCCATGAGTTTAAGCCCTTTACTGGGGTCATGGTTGAGGTACAAGGAATCATCGTTTGAATTATGACCAGCTTCGGGTTTGCTGAATGCTCTGGGGCAGTGGCTGCGCATTGAAAGCACCCAGGGAATCTGTAAAAACAAAACACACTGATGCCTGAATTCCAACCACCCCCAGACTCAGATTCGATTGGTCTGGGATGTGTCCCTGCAAAGTCTGTTTTATTTTTTTTTTAATTTTTATTTATTTTGATTTTTTTTTTTAAGTCTGTTTTAAAAGTTCCTCAGGTGATTCTACTGTGCTGCTACGTTTGAGAACCACTTCTCTTAGCTAACAATCATCTGGCAGAGAGGAATGTGAGCACCACTATTTTGAGAAAGTACATCGATGAGAAAAGAATCTGAAAGTTTTGAGAAAAAAACATATGATAATTCCTATAGGAAGTGATTTTTTTAGGAAAAAAAAACATGTTGGAAGGGAACATTAACCAGTTTTGCTGTACTGACATGAAACATGGTTCTTTTCTATGTTCTCATATTTGGTCAACTCTATTAAGTCTTGGTTACTTGGGGGATGGCATTTGGTTGGCCGAGATGGTGTTCTATCTCTACCAATATCACCCATATAAGTCAGGGTGGGGACTCTGGAAAGTCCCTCCACACACTATTTTAATTCCCTGGTTAATTGTCAGTGTCTTGCTTTCACTTAACTCTTCATGAAAAAAAAATTTTTAATCACTGTCTACAGAATCTTGTAGTGTGTCTGAGAACTAGCTAAAATTCAGTAAAGGTTTGTTGAATAAATATTGAATAATGACCAAGTTGGTTGAATGAATAATTTAAAATTATTTTTGCAACTAGTTCAGTCTTTATTAAGCAAAATAAACAAAATATTCTAACCTAAATACTGCCTTTTCTCCTTTTTTAAAAAAGTTTAAGAAGTTTTAAAAATTAATATTCTCTTATCTCAAACTTACTGTTTTGAGACCCATGACTCAGCTGGGGTCTCCTTTATTTTCTCCTTTATCCTTTTAAAGAAGCTTCTGAAATAGGCAATATGAAAAGTGACATCAAGTAAAATAAATAATACTGAGAATTCTAGGAAAGTTTTCCCTTCATAAAGTTTCTCAGACTTAAGTAGTTCATCTTGGCTATCTAAGAGCCATTATCTAAGAGTCACTCTGCTCTAGGGAAGGACCATACGATGTGTGGCAATGCCAATTTATTTGAGGAAGTATTCTCCTTTACAGCCAGCCAGGAAATATCCTTATTGACATAGAATTGAAGAGCTCCATCTTCTAATTTAACAACAGATATGCTTTATTCTTCTAATTTGGAAAACAAGAATTTACTTAGTTCCAGCTTCCTGTCTCCTATTCTATTCTAATATTTTGCCCATTATTGCACTCTGCCCTCTTTCTCATCACTCTCCCTCCCTTGCCATATTAATGAATTTTTTACATTCATCTCTAGAAACTACATTCACACTTGTAAAAGATTAATCATTTCTCCCTGGCCTAGACTTCTATTTTGGGTGTCATGGATTTCAGTAGTCACCCTCTGGACTCTGCTGCTCTCATCCTTGACCTGAGAGGCACTCAACTCCACCTATATTCTTTGAGGACTTTGGCAACAGTCTTCTTGCTCAGGACAACACCTCTCATTTTCCTAGCCCACTGTTGCTACCCAGTTGTATTTTCTGTTCATAATAGCAACTGTTTCCAACTCATGCTTCAGATAATCTCTGTTCACGAAACTCCTCTGCTTTAATCCCATTGAAGTTGTGCTTTGATATAATTCAAAATTCTATTCATAATCCACTTCTCTTCCACCTTTTCTCCTATGGATGCAACTGGCTTTTTGTTATGTAATTTCGACAGCTGTCGTGTTTTTTATACTCAATGAGCTCCATATTATATCCTTCAATTAGAACCAAACCATTACCAACTCTATCTAAATCTACACCCTTTGATATGGGAATGACTAGCCACATTGTATGGAGGGGGGAAAGCTCTCACATGGTAATTGGGGACCTGGACAAAGTCAGCTCTATCAGGTGCTCAGGTATAGATAACAGTCCTATCTGGATAGCTCTCTACTCCTCATTATTGTCCAGATTGTTCTCAGCTTAACTGACTTTGGTGTTTAGCTATAAATTCAAATGGTTATATTCTCTATAGTGTATAAACAAGAGAAACAATTTTAATAAAGAGGGCTTTTGCACATAATAGATTAGAACAGATAGTGAAAATCACTTTGTAAAAGAAAATAGTTACTCAGTTTCTAGTCCTTGGTATGGCCTTAATTGATTTTACTAATTTAAATAAATTAATCTAAAGAAAAAAATGTGACATGCATTAGAGGAAATTTTATCCAGGAAAGATAGAATAGGAGACACAAAATGTAGGCAAAAACCTATTCATCAAATATCCTTACTGAAGGTGATGATTATTTTAGTTTTGCTTTTGACCCGATATAGACCATGGAGGTGATCAAATTTCAGACATAGGCCTTTCCCTTCCAATGCCCTGTTAGTGTCACATGATCATATACATTTTGTTGAATTTAAAAAATTACATAATTTAACCAAAATTGGTGAAGATCACTGCTTCTTTGCATTATGACTTTCTTTCACAATACTCTTCCTTACTTGGGATTGCTCTGGAGTGGACTCAATGTCATGGAAAGGAAAATTTTTAAAACTTCCATTGGGGTACATCCAGATGGCCAACAGACACATGAAATGATGCTCAATGTCACTCATCATCAGGGAAATACAAATCAAAACCACACTGAGATACCAACTCACGCTGGTCAGAGTGACTAAAATGAACAAATCAGGAGACTATAGACATTGGTGAGGATATGGGGAAATGGGTACCCTCCCACTGTTGGTGGGAATGTAAACTGGTGCAGCCCCTCTGCAAAACAGTGTGGAGGTTCCTCAAAAAATTAACAACAGAACTCCCCTATGACCCAGTGATAGCACTGCTAAGAATTTACCAAAGGGATACAGGAGTGCTGATGCATAGGGGCACATGTACCCTCATTGTTCATAGCAGCACTCTCCACAATAGCCAAATCATGGAAAGAGCCTAAATGGCCATCAACTTACAAGTGGGTCAAGAAGATATAGTTTATATATCTATATAGTTTGTAGTATATAGTTTATATACACAGTGGAATACTACATGGCAATGAGAAAGAATGAAATCTGGCCGTCTGCAGCAATGTGGATGGAACTCGAGGGTGTTATGCTGAGCAAAACAAACCAGGCAGAGAAGGACAGATACCATATGTTTTTACTCATATGTGGAACAGGAGAAACTTAACAGAGGACCAGGGAAGGAGAGGGGGAAAAATAATTGAGGAGAGGGAGGGAGGTAAACCGTAAGAGACTCTTAAATACTGAGAACAGACAGAGTTGATGCGGAGTGGGGGAGAGGGGAAAATGGGTGATGGGCATGCAGGAGTGCACTTGTTTTGATGCGCACTGGGTGTTATATGGAAGGAAACCAACTTGACAAAAATCATATTAAAAAATAAAAATAAATAAAAAATAAAAATATCATTGGGAAAGTTTCAATAAAATAAATAAGAACCTACAAACTCCCAAAGTGAAAGTACACATGAATATTAAATTTACTTAGTGAAGACTTGAGAGAAAATGCAGATAAAATTAATGCAATGCAAAACAACAATAATAATAAATTGAAAGAGTTTTGACACTGAGGAGCTAATTGTGATGAAAAATGATTTCAGATCACACCAACAGTAGTAATTCATGTAAAGGAAGAGATAAGTGTTGAATAAGAATAATTAATAGACTTTTGTATTGTTTGATACTCCAATTAATGGAGTGGCATAAATCATATAAACATGTGGGGAAAATATTTAAATTTCTTGCTGATGTTACATGAAATACTGATATGGATGAGATAACATAAAAATCACAATATAACCAGGAGAGCAGTGACAAATGAGTTAATTGTTTTTATTGATTCAAGCAGTGCTTAAGACTAAGTACGACAGTATGAAGGTTCCTCAAAAAATTAACTATAGAACTCCCCTATGACCCCTATGAGAAAGAATGAAATCTGGCCATGTGTAGCAACATGGATGGAACTAGAGGATGTTATGCTGAGTGAAATAAGTTGGGCAGAAAAGGACAGATACCATATGTTTGTACATATAGGTGGATTAGGAGGAAGTTAATGGAGGATGATGCGGGAGAAGAAGGGGAAAAAATAGTGGGGGAGAGGGAGGGAGGCAAACCAGGAGAGACTCCTGAAT
Source organism: Proteles cristata cristata (assembly GCA_017311185.1). Classification (NCBI taxonomy): domain Eukaryota; kingdom Metazoa; phylum Chordata; class Mammalia; order Carnivora; family Hyaenidae; genus Proteles; species Proteles cristata. Next base: position 336,816 of record JAESUZ010001602.1, read on the forward strand.
GCTGAGAACAAACTGAGGGCTGATGGGGGTAGGAGGGAGGGGAAGGGGGGTGATGGGCATGGAGGAGGGCACTTGTGGGGATGAGCACTGGGTGTTATATGGAAACCAACTTGACAATAAACTATTTAAGGAAAAAAAAAGAAAGATAATTAAAAAAAAGAATACGTACAACAGAGGAAAATGCAAAGTGTCCTGAAATCCTACATCTTACATGTGATACTGCAGTCTTTTGAAATTTGAATAAAATTTCTGAAATATACTTGAATTTATAAATAATGAGACAATGCTAGAAATTATAAATAATAACAAAAACTTTCTCAAATCTTCTAGAGACTATACTGATTATCTTTCTATTCTCTCTGTAGAAAATATTACAAAATTGAAAAATGAGGAGTCATTCAAGGAAAGCCAAAAACATAGAGAAAATGTGTTATAAAAATGTGTCAGGGATTAATTAACAAAAATATATTTTCTCAGTTTCATGATGTTTAATATTTTCTAGTTCTTAGTTTTAATTTATTGCTATATATCTTCACAATCCAATCACTTTATTATTGGTTTTGCATTTATAATTTTCTATATTTTTATAAAAAGTCTCCTTATCCTCTAATCGATATAAGTTTTAGTGCTCACAAATCTGGATTTGCATTTGTCTTTGCCTATTTTTCAGGCTTAGCTAAGCATATTAAAAACAAAAAGAATGTAGTGACAATATATGAAATAGAAAAGAAAACACTTTTCTTTAAACTGTGTGAAATGCTTTCAAACAGGAGATTTCAGAAAGCAATACTGACTGAACCCAAAATGAGTTTTCTCATGGCCATTTCTTTTTTTTTTTTAATCTTTATTTATTTTTGAGAGTGACACAGAGTGTGAGCAGGGGAGAGGCAGACATAGATTGTGAAACAGGCTTCAGGCTCTGAGCTGTCACCACAGAGTCCAATGCGGGGCTTTAACCCACTAACTGTGAGAACATGACTTGAGTCGAAGTCAGACGCTTAACCGACTGAACCACCCAGGTGCTCCTCTCATGGCCATTTCTTAAAATATGTACAAAGTTTTTCTTGGGAAAAGACTTTAAAAAACAGGTAGTGGTTGTTTTCTAAACAATTTTATAGGAATATGTAGGAAACCAATATTTCTTCAAAATTTCTGAAATACCTACTCTGTGCTAGGCACTCTTTTTTTTTTTTTATGTTTTATTTATTTTTGAGAGAAAGGGAGACTGAACACAAGTGGAAGAGGGGCAGAGAGAGGAAGACACAGAATCTGAAGCAGGCTCCAGCCCTGAAGCTGTCAGCATAGAGCCCAACACAGGGCTTGAACTGACCTGAGCTGAAGTCAGATGTTTAACGGACTGAGTCACCAAGTGGCATCTTAAGGGCTTTTAGCTATAATGTTCAATACCTTCTAATCCCTTTTTTCAGTGGGGCTTGGGAAGAATACAAAGGAATAAATACAATTTTTGGTTGTACGTGTCTGTTCAGGCTGCTATACCAAAAATAACATAGTCTAATAACTATGTCTAATAACAACAAACATATATTTCTTACAGTTCTGGAGCCTGGGAAATCTGTATTCAAGGCACTGACAGATTCAATGTGTTGTGAGAGCCTTTGTCCACTCCCTGGCTCATTGTGGATATGGTGAGGGAGTTCCTGAGATCCTTTCTTCTAAGGGCACTAATCTCATCCATGAGGGCCTTGTTCCCAAAACCTCATCACCTTCCAAAGGCCCCACTTCCTAATAGACTCATATGGAGGGTTGGGATTTCCACAGATGAATCTGAGAGGGACACAAACACTCAGTCGATAATGAAAAAAGTCGTACATAATGAATGAATAAATAGAGCCCTTTAGTAAAGTATAACGGAAGAAAGGAATACTATTTTATGTAAGGAGGTAAGAAAAGCTTCCCGAGAATGAGAACGACATGTTTTATCTAAATGATGAGAAGGAGGCAGACATGAGAAGAGGAACAGGAAGTTATTTATACATAGGGAAGAGCAAATACAAAATCTATGTTAATATGTGCGTGTTTTAAGTTTTGTGCTTACTTCTATTTTTTTTATTTAAAAAATTTTTAATGTTTTTTAATTTATTTCTGAGAGAGAGATAGAGTGAGTGAGCAGGGAGGGGCAGAGAGAGAGGGAGACACAGAATCTGAAGCAACTCCAGGCTCTGAGCTGTCAGCACAGAGCCCGACGTGGGGCTCAAACCCACAAACTGTGAGATCATGACCTGAGCTGAAGTTGGACGCCCCTGTGCTACTTCTTAATATATGTACTATAAATACTTGGTAATTTGTATTACCAAAGTAATTTGGTAAGTATATTTGGTTTTAATTAAACAGGTTTTTATAATACTTCCTCTAATAGAGTATTCTTCATGAAAGATACATAAATATGTTGAGGAATACCTAGTGCACATCCACTTTTGCTCATCTATGCTTCAATTAAAAAGCCTCAAAAGACCCTTGGAATGCTGTTTAAAATGAGCTTGCATGCAACTCAATATTTGTCTTGAATTAATTTTGAAGACACAACAGTTGAAGAGAACTGACAACTAATTGCATCACTAGCAAAGGAAGAGTCCTTGTTAAGGCTGTGACAAGACAAATCGTGACCTCAGTGCTTTTTGAAGAAATTTTATACTTGACAGCTTGCTGAAACAGCTCTTTGAAAAGTAATGCAGCAATTCATCACCTTCATAATTGATAATATATCCTATAAAATGATTTCATTTAAGGACAGACAAATAAAGGATACCATTTGAAAGGATGTAATGAATTTGAAAACTCAAAGAAATTTGAAATGGAAGAGCACACTATGATAATAATAGTCTGTGTAAAGTCTATTAATATGCACTTTGTGCTGGTCATGGGGTACAGAATAAGATCTCAGGAGTCAGTGTGTCCAAGTTAAGACCCCTGCTCTTTTACTTAGCAGCTCATTAACCTTGAAAAGCCATCTAAACTCTTCATATCTCAGTTTCCCAACAGCAAAACACTAACAATGTTTACTTCATAAGCTTATTATAAACATGTAACAAAGATCTTTGCAAATAATAGCTACTGCTATTATTACTTTAACTGATTTTTTAAAATATTAAAATTTCATTTTTTACCGATTTTAGACAAAACTAATAAGTGAAAATGCATCATCAAATAGATTTGATCAAATGGATTTGATAAAAACTGCTGCCTTCAGGCTATCATCTTAATTGTGGCCCCTTTTCTTTCCTTCCCTTTGGTTGTATTTCAAGGTTTAGAGTAGATGAAGTACAATGCAGTTCACCTTAAATATAAAATAATGATAAAGCCTGTATCTTCGAGCAAACATGAGTTTCAGTGAACTGCGCTAAACAAAATTTACCATCTTATTGCCAACTATTCCTGTGGTCATTCTTGGTGAAGTAAATATGACATGTATGACCCTTCCGATGCTCTGTGGCCTCTCTTGCATGTGAGCTCTCCTCCAATGACCCTGTTCTTCCCCATTTCTCAACCTCTCAGTTCTAAATCATGTTTTAGACTTTGTCATGATCAGAAACTGCAAGAGCATCTTGCTTTGTAATCACCTTTAACCTACATTCCACAGCTTTTCCCTCGTTCTGTTATGGATAGATAGGTCCCACAGGTTAGGATTTATAGACTTGATTTTGCATTTCTTTACCCCTTCATTGTCCCACTTCTTCCCTCAGGAAGCTGAGAGTCCAGTCATCATAGTCTTTTCTTGTCCTTCCCCCCTCCCCCCCACCTCACCTCTCTTTTCCTATTCCTAGTTTTGTCTTTTGCTAAACCACAACCTTGATTAAATCTAACTCCCATGCATCTACACCAGAAACCATGTGGCTGGCTGACTGCAAAAAAAGGAAAAACAATTAACTGACTGTTCTTATTAAAATCAGGATCCTAGCTGGTTTCAATCAGTCTTCAATAACCCTGGCAATCAATGTTTTCCTGGTTCATTCAGACTCACACATGCCCAGAAGGCTACTCACTGATGTGTCCTATCTCTTTAAATTGCCAGAACTCCCTCCCCCCCCCAATCTTTTTCCTTCACTGACTACCTAGCTTTCTATTTCTTTGAGAAACTGAAACAATCAGAGTACAACCTCCATTAATTCTGTAACAACAACATTATCTACCCACTTGCCTGCAACTGTGTTAATATAATTTATGCTTCCTCCCAATAATATGGATTTACTCTCTGTGCTTCTAGCAACGGCCAACACACCTACCTGCTTCCTTGATTCCATCTCCTTTCAATTACTCAAGAACTTTACTCAAGCAATTTTTCCCTTGTTCAAACAGATTAATTTTTCCCCTCTATTGGATGTTTCCCATCAGAACATACACTGAATTGTAATTATGTCACTTAAAAAATCTATTGGCTTCATCATTACTTTCGGCTATTACCCCACTCTCTCCTGTCCTTCATAGTACAGTAACACAAAAATGTATCTTCATTTAAAACTCCCAGAGGGTTTTTACACTTTTCAAACAACCCTACTCATGAACACAAATCACCTCCATCTTGCTGAAGCCAGTGGTCACATCTAAAGCTTCTTCTCTCCTTTGACATATCAGTGTTTGACATCCCCTTTTCTTTAAACTTTTCTTATATGGTTTTAGGACAAGAACATCTCTTGGTTACTATTTTATTTTGTTGGCTTTTACTTCTCCATCTCCTCTGTCTGTGTCTCCTTTCTTTCTATAACTCCTCATTTCCCCGACTCATTTGTATTGGCCATATAGAGAACTCCATTTTCTCAACCGTATTTCAATATGAATATACTCCATCACCAAACCCATCCAAGCTAATAGTTTTATGGCTTTTTCTCCAAAACAAGAGTGTTAATTTAGGGAATTTCCATTTGCTCTCCCTTCTGCTTGGAATATTTTTCTTCCCTATATACATACAATTGCTGAAACCCTCACAGCCTACAGAGCTGCACTTAAAATGCTACAAACCCTAAATTTGTCTTCTGTGTTATCCACACTTTCCTCTCTCTGGGATTCAGTTTGGATTTTTTTCCTGATATTATCTTTCAGTTTATTGATTCTCTCTTTAGTCATGTTCAGTCTTATATTAGAATTATACACTGTAATCTTGACTTTGGTTATTGTGTCCTTAAGTTCGATATTTTTGTTCTCTTATTATGGCTCCTTGTATTCTGCTACATTTTGAAGTCTCACATCTTTTAAGTGTATTAAGGATAACTAATTCAAAGTCTGGGCTTCAGATATAGACTATAATAAATGGAATCCTATATGCTTTTTTGTTGTGTTTTGTTTCGTTTTCAAGTTGTTCTATGTCTGTGTCTCTGGCTCTCCTTGTCTTTCTTATTTTCTCTTAATGCAGTCTTATCTCCTATTGTGCCTAATTAACTTTGAGTGAATGCTGGACATCACTTATGCAAAACCAGTGGAATAATTTGAGGCCTATGGTTATGATAGAATTTTTATTTTCATTTGGGAAGTCTCTGGGAGTGATAGAATTTTAAGATAATTTTATCCAATTTCAAATATTAAGATGATTTGAATCTAAAACTTAGTTTCTACAAAAACCATTTCTCTTTCAGATCTCTCTTACTTTTAAAGTGTAAACATTTGAAGTCTCAACCCAAAGCATAAGTGATAGTTATAAGAGACACTCTCTCTTTATGAGCTTGGTCTCTAATTCATTTATCCCTATGTCACAAAATCTTCCAATATGCCCCTAAGTTTCTCAGATTCATACCACCTTTTCCAGATCAAGCAAATACTTAATTTTTTTATGTCTATTTATTTTTGAGAGAGAGAGAGAGAGAGAACATGAACAAGGGAGGGGCAGAGAGAAAGGGAGACACAGAATCTGCAGCTGGCTCCAGTCTCTAAACTGTCAGCATAGGTGAGGGGCTTGAACTTATGAACCATGAGATCATGACCTGAGCTGAAGTCAGGCACTCAACCAACTGAGCCATCCATGCACCCCCATATTAAGCAAATACCTAGAAGAAAAACATCTCTACTTATGGACTCATCCCTTTAAGTGTCTTTGTGGATTGTCTAGTTTGTGGACCCATAATTATTCATAATACTTTCAGTTCTCTAACATTAAGCAGATTTTGAACAATATTGTAAACAACTTTCTATGCATTCTTAGCAGGTATATCGGTTCAAATTATTCTGTATATATACTTTTCTGTTATTTATCTCTAATTTCATCTTTCCTTCCTAAATTTCAACAATGTCTTCCCAAGGATCAGCCAAAAAAAATCTTGACATGTACTTGAAATGTAAATGATATTATGTTAAATATAAACTTTGGAGAAATTGCATCTCTCTGAATTAATATATTAAAGTGTCAGGAATCAAATTACTGGTAAATGGAAACAAAATTGAAAATTTGAACTGCAATATTTTTTATTTGTAGAAAATAATTGCAAATTTTACAAGGAAAAGATAGTGATTGAAAGCACTGTGAATGTTGCAACTAGACTTCTGACACAGAATGGAATCAGTTGTACCAGGAACAGTTAAACCAGAAACTCAATGAGCCTGTATCCAGGACTATGTGCCTAAACATATTTCCAAACAAAAGTAAAGACTCTCTTACTCACTGTTATTCAGTTTTCTTCTTCCTTATAGAATATTATTAAATTTATAATCATCCGTCTAATCTGAGTAGAAACGAAACATTATTATTTACTGTCCATTTGCTCAGATCCAAGCACACAGTCACTTAGGTGACACTGGATGGATCCAGAAACATATTTTGGAAACTCAGTCAACAAATTTAGAGCAAAAATCATAAGTCAAATCTAACAAGATGAGGTTTACTAGGGATAGTACTTTTCTAGATTATTATTTTCATTTTTATGGAACTTAATCAAGTTTATATAAAATAGAAGCTCTATTTTGAATCATTATTTATTTTTCAAGTCCTCATTTATACAAGAAATGCATATTGATAGAAATTCTGAACTTCAGTAAAGATGGATGCTGCTTTCAAAAGCAAAAATACAATTAAAATGAGGATAGTCTGAAAACTTCTGTTAAGAATATACATACCTAGGGGCACCTGGGTGGCTCAGTTATGCATCCAACTCTTGGTTTCAGCTCAGGTCATGATCTCATGGTTCTTGGGATCGAGCCTGGAGTTCTGTTCAATGCTGACAGCACAGAGCCTGCTTGGGATTCTCTCTCTTCTCTCTCTGACCCTCCCAACTTGCTCACTCTTTCTCTCTGTCTCTCAAAATAAATAAACATTAAAAAAAATAGGGGCACCTGGGTGGCTCAGTTGGTTAAGCATCCGACTTCAGCTCAGGTCATAATCTTGTGGTTTGTGGGTTCGAGCCCCGCATCAGGCTCTGTGCTGGCAGCTCAGGGCCTGGAGCCTGCTTCAGATTCTGTGTCTCCCTCTCTCTCTGACCCTCCCCTACTCACGCTGTCTCTCTCTATCAGAAATAAATTTTAAAAAGCATTAAAAAATTATATTAAATAAAGAATAAGCATATCTAGGGGCATGGGTTTGAGCCCCATATTGGGCTTTATGCTGACAGTGTGGAGCCTACTTGAGATTCTCCTTCTCTCTAGCTCTCTCCCCCTCCCCACTTACTCTCTGTCTCAAAAATCAATAAATAAACCTTTTAAAAAATAATAAGCATATCTATTTCCTGGAATCTTTCTTTGCAATGCACTACTTGTCAAAGTGAGACTAAGGTGATGATTAAGGCTGAGTGATCATTGCTCTTAGTAATGGGAAAAGCAGAGACCTAGCTATTTGATAATAACAATGTACATTGTCAACTGAGGCTCATATACCTGAAAAATTAGCATAGTAGACTGAAATTTTACACATTTTGGTCCTTCCTTAAGAAAAAAAATCACCATCTGCTCATGCCTGTTCTTGCATGTTTCTTATGAATATAGAAAATAGAGTGGAGCTCCCAAACTCTCTAGGCCTTGTTGGGATACATTTGGTAGGAAAATTGGAAGAAGCTGAAGGTAGGGATATGAGAGAAGACTAAACGACATCTTCTTATAGTTCATACTCCAAAGATGTGTATGCACATTTGTATGCCTTCTATTTACATGGCTCAGTAAAAGATACCACCTATGTAACACTAATCATTACAGACTTCCTCTTTAGTATATTCTGTCATATGGACTTAGCAAAATTAATCTCAACAAATTTAAAAAAGAATTATCTACCTCGAAGACAAAATTAGAATTTCTGATACCTGTACAAAGTGCAGAACATATTAAGGAATAAAAAAAGCTCAGACATAGCCATAGCAATCTTCATGACTCCAATATACTGTGACAAAATGGCCAAGTTTAAAATATTTGAAACTCTTGACTTTATTTTGCATGCCTGTTTTCCCAACTGTGAAACTATCAATTAAAAAAATTTTTTCTATGAAATGTTTTCCAACTCCCTCATTAATGCTGGTACTTAAATTAATTTTTTAAAAACTAGATAATTGGGGCGCCTGGGTGGCTTAGTCGGTTAAGCGTCTGACTTTCGCTTAGGTCATGATCTCGCGGTTCATGGGTTCGAGCCCTGCGTCGGGCTCTGTGCTGACTGCCAGCTCAGAGCCTGGAGCCTGTTTCAGTCTGTGACTCCCTCTCTCTCTGACCCTCCCCTGCTCACGCTCTCTCTCTCTCATAGAAATAAATAAAACATTAAAAAAAAAGATAATTGATGACATTTATAGATTGCAGAATAAATCTGAAATGTATAAAACAAAAGCACATGTTCTTGGTTTGTTTGCTGTGTAAAGGTCACGAGGCTGACTTACAGTCCCCAAACGTTTAATCAAAGTTTTAGGTACTGTATTGATATAATTAAACAAACCATATACTTTGTTATTATTGCTGTTGTTTTAAACAGTACACTTTAAATTAGACATATTATCTTGCATGGGATACATTAATCTCACTCTTCATTAGAAGAGTATTGGTCTTCTCCAAGAGGGAGAAGGGGAGGGAGGGAGGAGGAGGAGAGTGATAGAGAGACAGAAAGAGACATAAAGAGAAAAAGGAGAGAGGGAAACAAACAGGGATTGATCGTTGAATTCAGCCTCTGGATGGTACCTCCACTCCATGCTTGTGGGCTCCAGTCTGCTAGCAATCTTCCCTTCCTGTTTGCTTTGTGGACTAAAGATGATGGACTTGGGACTTGCCTAGCCAGACCCTGCAATTGCATCAACCAATTCTTTATAATCAACCTCTGTCTCTCTCTCTATTTCTCTCTCTCCCTCTCTCCTCCTCTCTCTCTCCTTCTCTATCTCTTTTGACCTTTCTCTCTACAGGCTCTGCTTCTCTGCTTGAACTCTGACTGGTAATGAGCATCAAACTTTTAATAAAAATTGTATTGAAGAAAACTGAACCATAACTTAGAGACTAAGCTTCAATTGGGAGTTCTTAAAATTTTATTCTTATTAGCACTTTATTTGTTTAAGCAGTTTTAAGTCCACATCAAATTTCAGAGGGAGGTATGGAGATTTGTCATATATCTCCTGTTCTCATCTGTGCACAGTCTCTCCCATTATGAGCTCTTCCCACCAGAATGATACATTTGTGATCATTGATGAACCTGCCTTGACTCGTAATTATCACCCAAAGTCCATAGTTGACATTAAGGTGCACAATTTGTGCTGTACATTCTATGAGTTTGGACAAATGTATAGTGGCACATATCCATCATTTTAGTATCGTACAGAATATTTCCATTGCCTTAGAAGTCCCCTGGGCTCTGCCTACTCACCCCACTACTCTCTACCCTCCCCTGGAATCACTGATCTTTACACTGTCTCCAAGTTTTGTCCTTGACATAATGTAGAGTTGCAATCATACATATATGTAGCATTTTCAAATTTGTTCCCTTCACTTAGTACTAAGCATTTAAGTTTCCTTCATACCTTTTCCTCCATATCTATTTTCTCCAAATACTTGATAGCTTATTTCTTTTTAGTACAGAATAACACTCTATTGTCTGGATACACCACAGTTCATTTATGCACTCACCTACTGAACTGTGTCTTGGTGGTTTCCAAGTTTTCACAATTATTAATAAGTCTGTTATACATATCTGTGTGCAGGCTTTTGGGTGGACATTGCCTTTAATTCATTTTGGTAAATAGAGAGGAGTGCACTTGCTGGATCATATGATAAGAATATGTCTATTTTTGAAGAAACTTCCAAGTTGTCTTTCGATGTGGCTGTACTGTTTCACATCCACACTAGCAGTGACAGTTTCTATTGCTGCACATCCTCGTGCATTCGGCTTTGTTGATATCCTGCCTTTTGGCCATTCTAATAGGCATGTTGTTTTATCTCAATTTTATTTTAATTGGTGTTTCCCTATGACATTTGTCATCTGGATAACTTCTTTGGTGAGGTGTCTGCTGAGGTCTCTGGCCAATTTTTAATGGGGTTGTTTGGTGAAATTGGTGAAATTCAAGAATCCTTGTATATTTTGGATGATAATCTGTTATCAGATGTGTCTTTGGAAATATTTTCTTCCAGTCTGTGTCTTGTCTTTCTATTCTTGGCAGGGTCTTTTTTCAAAGCAGAAATTTTAATTGTAATGAAGTCCAGCTTATCAATTACTTATTTCTTGGATCTTGCCTTTGGTGTTGTATCCAAAATGCTATTGCCACACTCAAGGTCATCTACATTTTCTCTCATGTTACTTTCTGGGAGTTTTATAGTTTTAATTTTTTTTTAAATTTATGTTTGTGATCCATTTTGAATTAATTTTTATAAACAGTTTAAGTCTGTGTCTAGATTCATTTAATATTCTACCCATGTGATAACTAGTTGTTCCAGCATCATTTATTAAAAACCTATAGTTTTTAATGCATATTTCCATTGACTTTCACAAAGAGAAGGGGAAACCAATTTCTTTATTTCTTTTTATAATGTATTTAAAATTTTTTTTTTTTAATTTCTAAGAGAGAGAGAGAGAGACAGCATGAGCAGGGGAGGGTCAGAGAGAGAGGGAGACACAGAATCTGAAACAGGCTCCAGGCTCTGAGCTGTCAGCACAGAGCCCAACATGGGGCTCGAACCCATGAACCATGAGATCATGACCTGAGCCAAAGTCAGCCGTCCAAATGGCTGAGCCACCCAGGGCCCCTGGGTGGCCCTGGTCAAGATCCAGCACAATGATTTTTTTTTCCCCAAAGGGTCTAGAGGACGGAAATTATCTCACATTGAACTCAGGTGCCTCTTTATAACGCTGTCAATTTCATTTGTTCTCTAGGCATGCTAAATGGAATAAAATTAAAGAAACAAAGTAAACATTCTTTAAGAAATAATTTTCTCTCTGCTACAGAGACTGTGATGGAAATGTCTTGTCACATTTCATAGTTATATTCAATCTCATAGTTTGTAGATTATGCACATTTCAGCAAATTTACTATAAATTATAGATAGATAATATAGATATAGTTAATTTTAGGAGTCCTTGGAATACCAATGTGATTTCCTCATGAAAATAAAAATACATTAGAAAGTTTTGGAAAATGAAAATGCTATGACAGGGGTTTTCTGGTATTTTTCATAATGTAAGAGTGAAATCAATTTTAACTGCAGAGATTTGAAACTTACAAAATCATGTTCCCGGTGTTGCAAGAATTTGGCCTCAGTATCTTTTCTATCATTCAGTGTGGTACTCTTGTAGACCACAAGAATACCTCATATACATAATGAATATTTTAATGAGCATCTGATTCTAGTCTTAGAAAATTGATTTCTTCTTTCTGTTTCATAATAGTATTTATATTGCCTAAAGGGATTTAATGATGACTATTTGTGCCTCAAGTTTCTTTAAGATTGAGTGTTAAGGTTTAAGATAGTAAATGAGGTTACAACTTCATAACCATATCAAGTTCAAATAGTTACATACTAGGTTTCTGAAACAGTGAGTATCTATAGCCCACAACACACAAGATACTTTGTCAATGTATAATTTTAAATACAATATTTTACAAATTGTCAAACAATGTTTTTACTTTCGGTTATTCCATAGGTGAAGAAAACATGCACAACTCTTTCAAGAAAAACTGATGGCCTAAGATTTGAAACATATTTATAATTATTCATTTTAATGAGCTTCTAAAAGGTTATATACATTAATAAAATGGCCATATGCAGGAGGTGGTATATATACTTTGTCATTATAGGAATTAGTTATAGGAAAATTGTGATGGATTTGATATTTTAGAACAGTTTTAGTTTCATTTAGAAGAATATACATATATTACATCTATATTTTTGGTAATACCTTTGTCTCTATGTAACAGCATAAGCAGTGTCTTAAAGAAATAAAAAAATATTTGTTCTACATAATATGCTGACAGACAGAAGTCCAGGCCTGATGTAGCTATTCAGCTATGCCTTCAGTGATCAGCTTTTTCTATCTTTTCTGCCTGCCACCAAGAGTGGGTAGATCTCTATCATCTGCTTGCCAATTAATGGAAGTAAGAGTTCTTCTGTTCATCTGCATGTTCCAGAAAGGAAGAAAAACATGCTTAAGAGAAAAGGAAAGTTTCCTCATGACAAAATTATTTTCATTTGGGAGAATGCTCCATATTCAGGGACGTGCATCTATATCTCATTGGAAACTGGTATATTTTATGAATGAATCCCCCAGTTGGAAGGGATGTTATTAGATGGAGTATTTTGCTTACTAACTTCTACAGTTGGAAAAGAGATACAAGAAGAAGGTTGGTGATAGAGGAGGAGTGAATTAACATTGTCAAATCCTTTTGTTTTGTTCTGGTATTTTTTTTACTACTACTTGAAAAATGCAGTTTACAAACTTTCTCAGAATCTAGATTCTCAGAATCTAGTTGTTTAAAAATAATATAAACTGTATATAAGCCCCCACTCTACTCTGTGCCTTCACCTTAAAATATACCCTGTCATCCCCTCCGCATCTGCCTCTGGCTCTGTTTCAGTTCCTTTTAGACTCCATGCCTCCAGTCACAGTGTCATTGTTCATACTTTACCTTCTTCCCGGAAGGCGTTTCCCGTCACCTTTGTGTACTTAACTCTTCCTCATCTTTTGGATTTTATGTTTATTTCATTATGTCCTATTTTTCTCAATTCCACCTTAGGTCTTAGGAGTAAGACAAGATAAAATATAAGATGCTTGGTTCAATGTGAACTTCAGATAAAAATGCATTTATGTTTCTTATCTGGAATTCAAATTTCACTGGCATTCTGTATTTTTATTTGCAAAATGTAACAGCTTTACTTTCTTTAATTCCTGAGTTCCAAAATCAGAGATGGCCTATAAGAGATACTTCATAAATATGTATTGGGTTAATAAGTGATAACTTTTATTTTGGGTTTTCAGAAGAAATGAGTTCTATAAATCAGGAGAACAATGTTTCTTACTTGCTTAATAACTTACGATGATTTAGAAAGTTTCACTTACTGTACTTTTAGATAGGTTTGAATGGATATCAACTATTCATTGTGATCTTATAATTTGTGTCCAATTTCTCTTTCTCCAGAAAATCCTGGCCCTATCACTCACCATCCAGTACAGAAGGTATACATCATATAAGGTCATTTGAGAGACAGAATTGTAAAATACGAAACAAAACATTGTAATTTCGATAGAGGAACATAATATTTCGGACCTCAGTTCTTCAATAGAAGACTGCGTGAGTATGACTGATATGAGGACCAAGTGCCAATGAGAATAAAGCAGTGAGAGGCATGGCATGTAAAAGGTACTTAATGTTATCTACCCTTGAGTCCTTCTTCCCTCCTCATATCGCACATGCTGTAAGTTAGCCAAGACAAAAACGTATCGGTCATGGTGAAAATAGGGAACCTCTAACAATCATGGAAGGCCTCAAAGGCAAAGAAAAACACATTGTCTTTTACATTTCCAGTTCATTTAGACCATCAGCCAAACCACTGTAAATAAAAGTGGTTGAGACTTGAATTAAGTTTGGTTTTTGCTTTATTTCACTTAAAAAAAAATTCATCCATCCATCCATCCATCCATCCATCCATCCATCCATCCATTCACCCATCCATTCATTTATATTAGAGCTGTAGTATACAACAAATCTGCTTGGGAAAAAATGGGTATGTAGAGTATAAAGAAATGTTCTATGTAATGATTTAAATCTTATGCTCTGACAGGAAATAATAATGAGCTTAAATAATGTCAGATTAGGAAACACAGAATCAGATGGATCACCACGCAAGAGGAGGCAAGCTGGTAGTGCACCTCCCTCCACCCCCCCCACACGCACTGTATCATTTAATTACTGGTTCAGTGATAGGTTAATAATCACTATCAAGTGTCACATTTACTTAATGCTTTTCTGAGAAGATACCAACCATACACCGACATTGTATTTTGAAATTTCTATCAAATAAGTCTGCTAGGCAGAAAGTTTATGTGGAGGACCTCATTATATGGTATTCAGGCAAATGCATAATTTTCTTGAGTTTTTATTTTATTGAGGTATAACTGACATGTACCATTATATTAGTTTCAGGTATACAATGTAATGATTCAATATTTGTATATATTAGCAAAGTGATTACCACAATAAGTCTAGTTAATGGCCATTTTTCCTTGTGATGATACTTTTAAGATCTACTCTCTTAGGGGCGCCTGGGTGGCTTAGTCGGTTAAGCGTCCGACTTTCGCTTAGGTCATGATCTCGCGATCGTGGGTTCGAGCCCCGCGTCGGGCTCTGTGCTGACTGCCAGCTCAGAGCCTGGAGCCTGTTTCAGCCTGTGACTCCCTCTCTCTCTGACCCTCCCCTGCTCACACTGTCTCTCTCCTAGAAATAAAAAAAAAAAAAAAAATTTTTAAAAAATAAAAAAAGATCTACTCTCTTAAGTTTATTATAGTAACTTAGTTAGTATAAATAATATTTAAAACAAAATAGAAATCTATCATTTTTCATACTTTATTCCTCCTAATGGAAGCTGGTTAGGAAAACTGTCAGTCAAGACAGATAAAATGCACCATAGTTGGAGATTAGATTTAGGGTATTTTTTTTTCAAAAATGAGTTTAAAAATTTTAAAAATTCTAAACCATTATATTTAAATGTGTTACAAATGCTTATTAATATGTTCATCCAACATCCTATCTTTCAACAAATCTTATTACATCTAAACCATAGCCCAATTGTGCTGCCTCTCTCAACATTCACTGTTAATAACACACTGGCACAAGCCTCCATTATGTGACACTTGCCAGGACTACTTCCTGTTTGGTCTATAAGCTTATGTTCTTGGCCTTCCTTCAGTATGTTCTCTATTTAGCATCCAGAACGATATTTTATAAACAGATCAGAGCATGCCACACCCCTAGTGAAAAAGACTTCTAATCTCTAAAGAGTAGTCAACTGTTTTAAATGGCCTAGAAGGTCATTCACAACCTGGATCTTTCATACCTCACTGAATATTCTTCTTTCAGCCCAGGTTAGCAACACTGAATTTATGTTGTTCCTAAAACATACCACATCCACTCCTGCCTCAGAGAATGCATGCTTTTAACTCTACATAGAATACACCTCCTGATATTTTACAGTGGTCATTCCACATCATTATTTATACTTCTAATCAAATGTCATCTTCTCAGGAAAAGTCTTCCTGACTACTTCACCCTAAACAGTATGATTTCATTCAAAGCAAAGAATTGTAGCAGACTAAGGCAAGCAGTTAAGGAAGATCATATTTAAGGATACTGATATAGAGGGAAGAAGGCCACAACTGACTGTGAATTTGACTTCACTGAATCAAAAGAATATAATTTGTAAACAATCTTACAAATTATAAGGAACTAAATCTTAGGAAATTTATGTTTATTAATTGGTTTTACCCAAAGGAAAAATAAACTTTTCATATTTCACAAAAGGAGGTAATTTTACAACTTGGGAACAAGATCCTACTGAAATTAGACTACTAACCTATCTTCTCATTGATGACATTTCAAAAGGATGGTTCTCAGGTCCTTGACAAAAAAAAATCTGGATGGTAAAGCTAGAAAGAGGCTTTAAAGGATATACATGTTAAAGAAGTAAAGAAAGAGTTTGTGATTACAAGTTTTCTGAGGTAAATGTTCACAAAAGGAAACTCAATCACTTATGTATATACTTGCAATCAACAAGTGAAATTTGAAATAAAAATCATGATACCATTTACATTAGCACCCCCAAACAGGAAATACATCAGTAAAATTCAACAAAACGTGTACAGGATACATATGAGGAAAAAAACAAAACTCTGATAAATAAAATCAATGATCTCAGTGAATGAGACATTCCAATGTAATAGAAAATTCAACATTCTTAAGACATCAGTTCTTTCCAACTTGATCTATAAATCCAAATCTGTCCCAACCAAAATCCTGGCAGATTATTTTGTGGATAGGACAAATTGACTTCAAAATTTATATGGAAGGGCAAAAGAGTCAGAGAAGCCAACACAAAATGAAGGAGATGTACAAGGTTGGAGGACTGATACTACTCAACTTTAAGACTTACTACAAAGCTAAAGAAATGAAGACAGAGTGATATTGGTGAAAAAACAGACAAATACATCAATGGAACAGAATAGAGGGCCAGGAAAGAGAATCTCACAAATATGGTCAATTGATATTTAACAAAGGAACTAAGACAAGGAATGGAGCAAAGATAACAGCCTCTTTCACAAATGGTGCTGGATCGACTAACATCCACATGCAAAAGATGAATCTAGAAACATACTCTACACACTTCACAAAAATTAACTCAAAATGAATCACAAAGCTACAATATAATGCAATATGTAGGCAATATCATGCAAAAATATAAAACTCATAGAATGTCAAGTAGGAGAAAACCCAGATGACCTTGTGTATGACAATGGCTTTTCAGATACAGCACCAAAAGCATAATCCATGAAAGAAATAAACTGAACTTTATTAAAATTAAAAGCAGTCAAGAGAATGAGAAGATAATCCCCAGACCAGGAGAAAGTGTAAGTGAAAACACATCTAATAAAGAACTGTTATCCAACAGTTAAGTCTTAAAACTTAACAATAAGAAAATAAGCAACCTGATTTAAAAATGAGCCAAATACTTTAATGGATACTTCACTAAAAAAATCCACAGATTGCAAAAATGCACATGAAAAGATAATCTATATTATATGTCATGAGAAAAACGCACATTATAACAGCTGTGAGATACCATCACAAACCTATTTAGAATGGCCAGAGCACTGACAGCAACAAATTCTGGTGAGGCTGTGGAACTACAAAACTTCCATTCATTGTTGTTCAAAATGCAGAATGGTAAGTCACTTTGGAAAAAAAGTTTGGCTGTCTTATTCAAAACTAAACATACCCTTCACATGTAATCCAACAAGTATACTCTTTGGTATTTGCCCAAATGAGTTGAAAACTCATATCTACACAAAATCCTGCACATGCATGTTGATACAAGATTTATTCATGATTGCCAAAATGTGGACACAATCAAGATGGCCTTCAGTAGGTGAATGGATATACTGTGGTACATCCAGACAATAGAATGTTATTCTGTGCTAAAAAGAAATAAAGTGTCACATCCAATATAAAGACATGGAAGAACCTTAAATTCATAATGCTAAGAATTAAATACTAATTTGAAAGGGCTATAATTGATTCCAATTATATGACATTTTAAAAAAGACGAACTATACAAACAGCAAAGAGATGAATCATTGACAGAAGGTAAGTTGAAGGAAGGGATGAATAGGTAGCAGGGCACAGAGGGGTTTTTAGGGCTGTGAAATACTTGGTATGATAATATATTGATGGATATGTGTCATTATACATTTGTCCAGACTCATAGAATGTACAATACTATGACATCAATGGTAAACCCAAGTGTCAACTATGGAAATTGGGTGATAATGATATATCAGTGTAGGTTCATCCATTGTAACACATGCACCATTCTAGTAGAAGATATTG
Source organism: Proteles cristata cristata (assembly GCA_017311185.1). NCBI lineage: Eukaryota > Metazoa > Chordata > Mammalia > Carnivora > Hyaenidae > Proteles > Proteles cristata. The sequence continues at coordinate 354,794 of JAESUZ010001602.1, forward strand.
ATAATGGGGGAGGCTGTGTACATGTAAGAGTAGGAAATATATGGCCAATCTCTTTACCTTTCTCTCAGTGCTGCTGTGAATCTAGAACTGCTTTAAAAAATAAAGTATATTAAACAATATGTATAGAAAGAAAGAAAGAAAGAAAGAAAGAAAGAAAGAAAGAAAGAAAGAAAGAAAGAAAGAAAGAAAAGAAAAGAAAAGAAAGAAAGAAGAAAGAAAGAAAAAGGAGGAAAGGGGAAGGAAAGGAAAGGAAAAAGAAGAGAAAAGAATAGAAGAGAAAGAAAAAAAAAGAAAAGAAAAGAAAGAAAGAAAAAGAAAGAAAAGAGGCTCTTGCATTCAGGAAGAAGGCTGTCTAAAATTAAGTGACACTGAGGAGGATGTTAAGGCTGTTTGGTCATATTCTATCCCTGTCACTTTATCTCCTTCACCTAGCTTTATTTTTTTCTTTTAACTTGGTTATAACTTTAGTTTTTCTCCATAGACCATATGTCTTATAACAACAGCAATTTGGCCACTGAGGTTCAGAGCCCTATCTCCATAACATAGATATATTCCTGGCACAGAGTTATTTTTAAAGTTAGAAAAATTAAAAGTAATTAAAAATTAGACTACACAATCAGTTTATTTTAAAAACATTATGAGTTGAGAAAACAAAAAAATTGCTAAAGTATCACTGTTAAGGTCATATGGAATATCCACCAGAATGTACTCAAAGTTAAGTGACAATTTTGAGGATAAGAAAACTAACAAAGCTGTTTACCTGTTATATTCTCAGCATCTGTATATACAATAAAACCCATGAGCTAACACAGTTTTTAAAAATACACTTTCTCTTTGCTTCAATATCTCAAAACCTCAATTATAGGGTCTCATAAAGGTGATGATAATACCAATGTTTGAACAAATCTGAAGGACAGGGTGAGAATGAGGAAAAATAATTTCATGGCCAAGAGCTTTTAGAAATCAGAGCCTGTGGGGGCGCCTGGGTGGCTTAGTCGGTTAAGCGACCGACTTTCGGTTAGGTCATGATCTCGCGGTTCGTGGGTTCGAGCCCCGCATTGGGCTCTGTGCTGACAGCCAGCTTGGAGCCTGGAGCCTATTTCAGAGTCTGTGTCTCCCTCTCTCTCTGACCCTCCCCTGCTCAGGTTGTCTCTCTCTCTCTCTCTCTCTCTCTCCTAGAAATAATATAATAATAATAATAATAATATATATATATATATATATATTATTTCTTTATATATAAAGAAATCAGAGCCTGTGGCACAGGTTCAGGTATTAATGCTTTGTGGTGGGTATACTCACGGGGAGGCAGAAAAGATGTGTGATGACCTGATTACTCAGGCTCACTAGTTATCTTCATTGAGGCTCTGCAAAGCTAATGCATCACTGAACTAGATCCATAGTGGAAGAGAGGGAAAAGAAATGTACCGAGTGTTGTGCGGTATATAGCAGATGTGAGACCCTGTTGGGACCTACCTGTGAATCACCAGAGGGACTGGCAGCCACTGCCCCGCTGGCCTCAGGCCTTGGTAACTCCTGACTTGCTATGGTAGCAGCAGCAACAAAAATATGGAAACATCACCAAATCTTTCTAGCAAATCCCCAGCCTCAAATCAAGAGAATTTCAGAAATCTTTGAATTGACACAGTTCCCCCTGTGGGCTACTCAGACCAGTTTGCACCATCTTTCCTGGAATAAAAAATGATTTTTCTTCCCCTGAAGTGGGGTATGAGGATGGGGACTAAATTCCCTCAAGGTGGTAGAAATCTGCTTAGTGAAAAGAACTGAGAAGTGCTGCACATCTGATCCGAGGCTATCACTGATGACTAGTATGTTCTTCTTCTACTTCTAAAACTCAGTTCCCTTCACCTGGACAGCACTTCTGCTGATTTGGTTTGCTTGTCTGGTTGTGCAATCAAAATCATAGACTCTGAGGGGCATTTGTGTCCTTAGTGGTCTTACTCCTATTGGGGTACAGTTGCTGAAATAAACTGTTTATGGCTGTCAATAGGTACAGAAGCCCCAAGACACACTCCAGTAAGTGCATCTGGTTACAGACACGCTCCTCTCTACTCCTGTGTGGTGGCCGCCCCAGAGGTTCGTGGTGACCAGAATGGATTATCCCTGCCAGTTTTGTAATATGTTTACCTGCTTTCTGGTCCTTTGGCGAGAGGGTACTAAAGCGGTCAGATGGTAGTCACAGCTCTCAGTTCAATGGGACCTGACAAAGCCCATGGAAACCAGAACTTCTGACTGAGTAAATTTTTGGATGGAGATGCATAAATTTCACAATTACAGCCCTGAATGTGGAAGTGATAGAGCTCAGATCTTTGGCTATGCTGTGGTTCCCATACCTACATATAGTAGATACTGGGGACATAGTCATTGGGTCAATACACACACACCTCATGATGGAGACAGTGTCCCAAAGCCATGAGTTATTTTCCCTGTTTTGGCAGTTTTAGCTGAGACTTCAGATTGGCTCGGTGTGGCTAATAATGCACATGATAAGACAAGTGAATACCATTGCCATCTGTCATAAAATAAGTTTCTTGTTCTGGGGTGTGTATGTGGAATATTAAGTCCCCAGAGCTGCCATTCTGTGAACAGAGAAACAAATTTCTATCCAGGACAAGTATTAATTCTGGTCATGAAATATTTCTGCCTCCTCTCAGGAACAGGGAGACTGGGACCAATTTAGCTGATAGTTAATAGATATCAGAGAATTTTCATGAAGAAATGATGCCCTATTGAGGATTTAGCTTTGTTCTCTGCTGTTGTCTGGAACTATACCAATAGCTGCATCGGCCCTGATGAAGTAGAGCTATGGTATTGGATCCATGCATAGCTGTCACCATGGATGCCCCTTATGGGCCAGGGATCAAGCAGTGGAGGGTCAAGGGCTGAGGCTGGCGAATATCCAAAATCAAGTCATCCTATCCACCCAATAGTTGAGAGTCTCCTCTTGTTTGGATGCTCTCTGGTGGTTATTAGCTAACGTAAGTTCTATATGCTTTATATCCATCTCCATGGGGACATGCACACAGCTCTTCTTCATACTGCTTTGTTCTCAATTTCCCAGGCTTTGTCCTTCTAGTCTGCTCACCGTTGGCCAACCAATTCACTCATGCTCAGAAGTCACTGCACATCCATCCTCTGACGGATTCTTCACTGGTACCCAGTGAACAACCTGTATGCTACTTACAGCTCTTCCCACAGGTAGAAATTCCCTCCACAACAGTTAACCACTTTTGTGAAGGCTGTAGGTTGACAGGCATCCAATGCTGACTACCACCAACATGAGACACCAACCACCGTGAGAAACAGATCCAAGTTATTTGCTTAATTGCTCTTCTGTCAGTTGGCCATAAATTTGAATTGAGGGAGAAGGACCAGTATAACAGATCTGATGACAGGAGTGATAAATACATGAGCCACGTGCTTATGCAATTTACATATGCTTTCTCAATTTTTCCTGGCGCATTCCAAATACACCATTTCCACTTGACAATAAAATACCAGTGCATCTACCTTAATTATGCTTGGTGGATCTGATAATCTGATAATGCACAGCTCACAGGGAATAATCACCTGGAGTTCCATGGTCAGGGACTTTATGAAAGTCCAAAGCACAAGAAGGGGTATTTGTAGTTAAAGGAAGGGATAGTCCTATGACACAGAATGGAATGACCATACTACTCAACCTTATATGTCTGCTCTGAAACTTTCATATAGGTGCCTGTCAGAAATCCTGAACAATGGGGATATCTATAGCATTATTTGCATTTGGTTATACGGTCTAAGAAATAAGGCAGCTTATACTGTAACTCAGACCTATTGTAGAGCCCCTTCTTTCCTTAGGCAACATTAGGAATTATTCGTCTTCTATATTATTCAAGGGTCTCCAGAGAAGCAGAAGAGTATATATGGAGGTTTATTAGGAAGAAATGACTCATATGGCACATGAGTGGCTCAGCCAGTTGGCAGTCGACTTCAGCTCAGGTCATGATCTCACGGCTTGTGAGTTTGAGCCCCACATCAGGCTCTGTGCTGACAGCTCAGAGCCTGGAGCCTGCTTCAGATTCTGTGTCTCCCTCTCTCTGCCCCTCTCCTGCTTGCACTCTGCCTCTCTCTCAAAAATAAGTAAACATTAAAAAAATTTTTCTTAAAAGACGAAATGACTCACTTGATTATGGAGGCTGAGAAGTCCCATGATTTGCTATTTGCAAGCTAGCAATCCAGAAAAAGTTGATGGTGTGACTCAGCCAGAATCCAAAGGCCTGAGAACCAGGGGACACTACGGTGTGAAATCCCAGTCTGAGGGCTGGAAAAGATGAGATGAGATATCCCAGCTTGACCACAGAGGCAGGGAAAAGAGTGAATTTCCTCTTCTTCCTTCTTCTATTCCACTCAGGCCCTCAATGGATTGGTGGATTTACTTTGCAATTTACAAAACTGATTCAAATTTTAAAGTCCTTTGGAAATACCCTCACAGCCACACCTAGAAATAAAGTTTTGTACAAGAACCTATGACCAACCAAGATGACACATAAAATTAATCATTCACCATCTCAATGACTTATAAATAGATTAAGCGGTGTTTCCATGCTATTTTTGAAATCAAAGAGTCTTGGAGCAACTGGGTGTGACTCAGTTGGTTGAGCATCTGACTCTTGATTTCCGCCCAGGTCACGATCTCACAGGTTCGTGAGCTTGAAACAGCTTTGCACTCACAGTACATGGATCCTGCTTGGAATTCTCTCCCTCCCTCTCTCTGCCCCTCCCTCTGCTTATACTCACATGTGTGCTTTCTCTCTAAACAAACAAGCAAACTTAAAAAAAATTGAAATCAGAGTTTGACCAAGGACTCTACTTGTGAAGAGTAACATTTTATCTTCCAATTTAAAGAAGATGTTCAAAAAGCTTGTATTTCTGGTCTAAAAATGTGCCAGTGTTGCAGGCTTCTGAATCATTCTGGTGTTTTGGAAAGCAGAAGAGTACCTCCACTGTTTCTTCTCTCCCTTAGCGCAAGTTCACTGAGTGAGGGTGGTGACAGTCTAGAACTTCAGTAGAAATAGAAGGTCCCAAGGAAGGTTAGGTGTGTGTGTGGGGGTACTACTAGTGGAGGTGCGAGAGATCTGTCCCAAAGACACTGATAACAGATCAAGCCTTTGCAAGGGCCTCTCCAGGCAGGAAGCAAGGCAAACGTGCTGATCTGTGGCATTCATAATCTAGAACCCACATATGCATATTTACCACTTTAAGTTTTTATGTAAATTAATATCTTCTTGGTCATATTACATATATAGTGCAATTAATTGTTAGTCATTAATTTATTACCTAATAATCGTCAGAGATTGGGAGGCAACTTGATATGAACATAGAGTGAGGAGAAGGGCATTCCCAAGCAGAGAAGGGATTATCTTTTAAAATATATACATAGTATAAAGCTAAGACTGGCAAGACTATGACAAATAGGTCAAAGATCAAGGTAGAAAAAAGTTAGTGACTTAATCGTCTGCATTCATTCTAATAGCCAGCAGTATCATCATTTGTATTTTCATACCCTGCATAGAGTTTGGCCATTATTTGGAAGAATTTAATAGTCTTGATAGTGATTATTTTATGCAATATAATATGAAAAATAATAATATGAAACATATATGATAATAATTAAAATTAATTATCTCCAGGATATCATCTATGCTTTCAATCTTAGAGACTTAAAACAAATTTTAAATAGCATTTATAGGTCCTATCAGGTAACAACACCTTCTTACTTCTCATGATAATTGTTTCTATGAAAGTAGAATATATAAATAAGAACAATATTTTAGTTCTAAATGAACAATTACATTATTAAGTAATATTGTTTACTGAACACACGTGGATTGCCATTTGGCATAAGAGAGACCTTAAAAAAGATTGAGGTAAAGATTTGTAAGTAACACAAATAGAAACGACTTGAAAGTTCATGCAATATGTCAGTGAGTACAAATTATATAGTATTTCTAATTTTAGCAACTGCAATCAGACTCCAATTAAACAAAATGAAACAGTTTATGGAGGAAAGACAAATAGTTTTTAAAAATTTAAATTCAACACTAGGATTCTGGCTTTAACATACAGTTCCACATGGCCTTACCACAACTTATAGATAAAAAAATCATTCTCTATCTTTCTGGCCTTTCACATAATGGATATGTTTGAATTGGGTCAAAGGTACATGTTTTATAGGAGACATATTCTGTCCTTCTGTATCTGAAACATGGGAACCTCGAGACCTTCATTTGCTTCTCTTCGTGTGTACATTTTGGATATAAAGAAAAAGATAAGAATTTACGTGTAAGTTTTCACTGAAACTTTTACCCTAGATTTAACACAATATCTATCAATCACATGCCAAAAGCACTTTATAAGGAGACTAAAGAAAAGAAACTCGTTTCTGAATTATTTAGTCCTTGTCAGTCAGTACCTGACAGTATTGTTATATTCTCCCACATTGTCTACTTTGTATATGTAGGAGTTACTTTGTCATCAGATATTAGAAGATGATAGGCCACAAAAAGTATATGCTTCCCACACAGATGTATCAGGAGTTTGAGGGAAAGTACACACATGCGCGCGCGTGCACACACAAACGCACACACACAGAAGAATGCATTCTTTTCTCATTCCTAGGGTATTATTTGGATGTGTTTCACTCTTTCTCAAGCTATTAAATCTTACCTTAAAACTTCAATATTTGTTCATAGAGCAAACATTTGAAAAGCAGAGCAGCCAGCTTCTGTTCTGTGATCAGTTTCTAGTAAGCTTTATACCAAGAGCATCATGTGCAACACCCCTCCTCGACAACCCGAGTGGTAGACAATAGTGCAGTGGTCTGACTTCCACATACATCTTTTTGTGCATGGGAATGCACCGAGTCGTCCTGCGTCACAGGAAGCTCAGATTGGGGATGACTCGGGACACTCTTCTTGTGGAAAATTTCCTGCCAACAAATCCATACCCTATTAGGCTATGTAGGTCCATCTGTAGAGATGTAAACCAAGCTATCAGGCAGTATTTCACATAAATTTTCACTTACTATGAACTGTTTCAGTTACATTATGGCAGAAAATAAAATAATTAAAAGGTCATTTGGAAGAACTGTTTCTTTTACGTCAATAAATCCTTGGTCTCCATACAATTCAACAATCCTACACATACTGCCATTGATGTTAGAACATTAATCTAGATATAGATTCATCTCTAACCCAAATGCCTGTTAATATCTGTTCTAACTTGAAAACATACACATGTAGCACATCATAGTATTAATCTTTTAACAGTAATATAAAAAGAGAATATTTCTATATAGTTATAATGTATGTGGGCATCTTATTTCCCTTTTCCCACTAATGGTCATCAATCAGAGAGCTGTTTGCTCTTAAACTGCCTTTTTACATTGTCAAGGGTATATCTTTCTCTTTTATTTTTTTTTTGAACTTGTGAATTTATTTATTTATTTATTTTACAAATAGTTTATTGTCAAATTGGCTTCCATATAACACCCAGTGCTCATCCCCACAAGTGCCCTCCTCCATGCCCATCTCCCCCCTCCGCCCCCACATCCATCAGTCCTCAGTTTGTTTCTCAGCATTCAAGAGTCTCTCATGGTTTGCCTCTCTCCCTTTCCCCCACCATTTCCTCCCTTCTTCTCCCCCACGGTCCTCCATTAAGTTCCTCCTAATCCTCCTATATGTGCACACATATGATATTTGTCCTTCTCTGCCTGACTTATTTTGCTCAGCATTACACCCTCAAGGTCCATCCATGTTGCTACACATGGCCAGATTTCATTCTTTCTCATTGCCATGTAGTATTACATGGTATAGATAAACCACATCTTCTTGATCCATTCATCCATTGATGGACACTTAGCTAAAACATGGAAAGAGCCTAAGTGTTTATCTTTCTCTTTTAAAAGCTGAGTTTGTATCGCCTGCCACCAACCACAGACACTTTTTGTACTTTGCTGTGGTGTATAGCTAATAATGAGCTACAGAATTGCATAACTCATCAAAGTGATGAAAACTGAAGTGTATAGTGAAATCCCAAGTTCTTTATTAAGAAAGTGGGCCCCATCACCCCAGCTTTCAGACTCTGTCCCTTTTAGTCTTTACTGGTTATTTTGCAAAAGCAAATTCTGACATCTGGAAAGAGTACTAGAATATTATGAATGTAATGAAATATACTTTAATGCTGTCTTCTTTATCACAAACATTAATAAATCTCCTTTCTCCTATAGGAGTAAGGAGGTAGAGTTATTAATTTCATTTTCAGCACCTATGAAAGATAGTCCACTTATATGAGAGGCACCACAGGACTGAATAAGTAAGACATAGAGTTAGGATTTTGATTGTTTTGGTTTTTTCAAGAAAATACATGCTAGAGATAAACTTAGCAAGACTTCCTTCACTTGTAAAATGGTGATGAAATAAGAGAGACTACCATCTATAGAAACAGCCATAATCTCTCATCAGGATTTAAAAAAAAAAAAAGCAGTTTTCAGTCCTTGGTCATTTTCAGCTCATGGTCCTGCTCCAAACAGCAAACACTGTGTGTTTTCTGGAATGTTCTGCATACTTCGAAATCAGATTAAAGAGTTATAAATGGTAAAATGGTGTTAACACTTGAAAAATTGTTTTGCTTCAAATTTCCTCTAGCATTGAACATGTTGGTGAACAAAATGAAAATTAAAGCTTTGTATAATTCAGTAAAAGACAGAAGGACTAAATGTGCCTTTGGATATTTTTAATTAAGTAAAATGTGATTATCTTAATTAGATAAATCTACCATTTCAACCAAACTTTATTTTTAAGATTTTGAGATGATTTTCTCAAAATGATTTTGGAAAGAACACCGTTCGATCTCTTACTCAATTCTCACTTTTCAATTTTGGCAATGCACTATTTTACAAAATAAATACCCTAGTGAAGAGTTACTTTATAATATATCAAACAGCATATGAGACTATGCAAACACACATATTGTAGTGTAAAAATGTATGTCTGTGTCCACATTAGTGTGTCTCTTAAAAGAGTGGAGAGGGAGTAGTCTAATGCGATCACTAGCTCAATAGCAGATCCTATTTGCCCATCTAGAAAGGTTTCTGATACTTCATAGTAAGTACCTAAATTATTAAATAAAATTATAGACAAATATTTCAGAGTAAAATAATTGGTTCCTAATAAATATTTGTTGAATTTATTTTTTTAAATGTTTCTTTATTTTTGAGAAAGAGAGAGAAAGACACAGTGCAGGCAAGGGAAGGGCAGAGAGAAAGGGAGACAGAATCTGAAGCTGGTTTCAGGCTCTGAGCTGTCAGCACAGAGCCCCACATGGGGCTTAAATTCACAAACCGCAAAGATTGTGACCTGAGCCGAAGTTGGATGCTCAACCAACTGAGCCACCCAGGCGCCCCACATTGCATTTTAAAATACGATTTCACAGTATGTTTGAGCCCAGGACTAAACATAAGAATGAGACAAACTCAGTGGTTTGACTCATCTGCCTCAATCCACACCACTCAACCCATGGCCATCAAGCCACATGGATGTGTGTAAGTTGCAAGTTTCTTGGCAAATTCACATGTCTTGCTAATTCTTGGCATACTCATGATATTTGTGGTGAGATTACCTTTTAATCAATATGAAAGGGACATTGGTTTTATATTTAAATTATTAAAGTAAGTGTCACCAGTATTACTAAGCCCCAGTGTGGCAAATATTAACTGTGTGCTACATGCAGGCGGGGGGAACAAAGAGAGTTTTTGTTTGTTTGTTTTTAAATTATCTACGTAATTACTTGTCTATATCCTTCCTACTAAATTACAAACAGCTTTCAAATAGGAGGTGTGTTTTCCCCACTTCTTTGAATCAGCAATATCTGACATACTGCCTGAAACATGGGAGAATTTTAATTAGTTTTAGAATACTAAAGTGTTTTAAGTATAAAAGAAAATGTGTGTGTGTGTGTGTGTGTGTGTGTGTGTGTGTTCATCATATAATAAACAATGCCGCATGGATGGACCCATGAATAGTAAATGCAAAGCAGAATTCTTCCCTAGCGTTTAAGCATAGGTTTCTGGGTCAAACTACTTTTATAGAGTCCTAGGTACATGTATTTACAAAATTATTGTCACTTCAGTATTTAAATTTTCTCTCTATAAAAAATATACCATGTACTCTGTAAAAGTATTTAAATTAACACCTAAGTATCTTTAATAAAAAATATTTAATTTGGGGCACCTGGGTGGTTCAATTGGTTAAGCATCGACTTCTGCTCAGGACATGATCTCCCAGTTCATGAGTTTGAGCCCTGCTTTGGGCTCTGTGCTAACAGCTCAGAGCCTAGAGCCTACTTTAGTCTCTCTCTATCATTCTCAAAAATAAATAAACATTAAAAATTATTCAATTTAAAGTTTACACATTATGTTGTGAGGCTTACCTCATTATAGAATGTTCATTGCCTATGAGTGAGTATGTGTTCTTATTTCTGTGACAAGGGAAACATGACCATAATTCTATTTACCATCTTTGTGGCTATTAAAAAATAGGTTTTAGCTCTGAAATTAAAAGGGCTTGAAAGTTTTCACTCCTGTATTTAAACAGAGGAATTGCAAAAACAAAAAAAAAAACAAACAAGAAAAATCTTAAAATCAATACCCTTCCTAAACCAGAGAATTAATTTCATAGGGAAAACACACTGAGTGTAATAAAATTTGAAATAATCTACATCTAAGCATGCCCTATTCAGACTGCAGAAAAACAAAGGCAAAGAAAAAGTCTTGAACAAACCCAGAGGGAAAAATACATCTTACCCATAAAATAACAAGGGTGAGAATTACATTAGATTTCTCTTTCTAAACTAGGCAGGTGAGAAAAGAAAGTAGTGAATATTTTCTGTGTTGAATGAAAAACTATCAACCTAGAAATCTGCATCCAGAAAAACTTACCCTTCAAAATTCAAGGAGAAATAAGGAATTTTTCAGACACACCAAAACTGAGGGAAGCCATTGCTCGCAGACTGCCTTCTAGGATGTACTAGGAAAAAAAAAAAAAAATACATTTTCTTAAAAAGTCTTCAGGGAGAAGCAGAATGATATAGGTATGAAGCAATATTGAATAAGGAAAGAACAGTGGAGAAGGAATAAATCAAGCTAAAATAAAATCTTTTATTTGTCCTATTCTTAAATATCTAAGGGGTTGGTATTTGTTTAACATCATAGTATTAACAGTGTTTGGATGGATAAATGAAATGAGTGGTAGCAATCCCATTGGTATGGGAGAGAGGAATTGAGAATATGCCCTTATAAACTATCTGCACTATACATGAAGTATAATGCTGTTATTAGGAGGTGGAGTCAGCTTAATTAAAACTATGTGTTGTAAAATATAGGGAGTCCAGTCAATATTCAAGTATAATTGATGGCTAAAAGAGGAGATTAAATGGAATCAGATAAGAAGATCAATAAAGCCAGAGACCCCCAGAAGTGAGGAAAAAATGAAATAACCAACATGTGCAATAAATGGAGAACACTGCCAACAAGATAAAATATTCATTCAACTCTATCAGTAATTGTTGAAGGTGTGAAGGCTCTAAGTACACCAAAGACACATTGTCAGAATTGGTAAAATAAAAGACTTAACTCTATGTTTTCTACAAGAAACCCACATTAAATATAAAGACTCAGATATATTAGAGGGTCAGAGAAATACCATGTTTACACTAATCAAAAGATAGTTTGAGTAACTCTTATAATTTTAGACAGAGAAGACTGCAGAAAATGGAAAAGGAACTAAAATAAATACGGGCATTACAATAACAATAAAGGAGCTGATGGGGCAGCTCAGTGGTTCACTCAATTGGTTAAGAGTCTTAGGCTCAAGTCAGAGTCATGGTTTGTGAATGTGACCCCTGTCTTGGGCTCTGAGCTGACAGCTGGGAGCCTGAAGCCTGCTTAGGATTCTGTGTGTGTGTCTCTCTCTACCCTCCTCTCTCTCTCTCTCTCTCTCAAAAATAAATAAACATTTAAAAATAATAATAATAAAGAAGCTGATTCTCCAAGAAAACATACAAATTCTTAATATGTGTGCTCATAACACCCTGTGTCAATAGGATGCAGCAAAAATTGATAGGTCCTGAAAGGAGCGATAGACAAACCACTATTATAATTGGAGATTCCAGAACCCCTCTTTCAGTCATGATGGATCAAGCAAGAAGGGGGATAGACTCATCTATCTATCTATATCTATATCTATATCTATATCTATATCTATATCTATATCTATATCATCTATATCTATATCTATATCTATATCTATCTATCTATATCTATCTATATCTATATCTATATCTATCTATCTATATCTTTATCACCTATCATCTTTCTGTAAATATAAATATATTTAATTAATATAAATATGTATATTTATAAAGCATTCCCTTCATGGAGCATACATTCTAAATGGAAAAAAATATGACAATGTTTAGTGTATCAAATGGCAATAAATGACTTAGAGAAAAAACTAGGAGAAAGTATGAATTGTTGAGTGCAGTGGTTTGAATTTAAATAAAAACATTGGAAAAAGCTTAACGTGATGGTAGGAATTTAGGAAAGCAAATTGGATGGCTGAAACAGGCTCCTTGGGTATCTGGGGGAAGAATATTTCAGGCAGAAGAAACAGTTCAAAGGTTATGTACCTTCATTGTATCACTCAGGGTTTCCTTTCTTAAATGGGATCACTAAGCAATTACTACATGTATTTGTCTTTCCTTCCTAACCACTCTAAAATTTATAGTAATATATACAAAGATTTGGTGGAAAATAGATGAGTTAGTGAAACACAAGAAAGGGTTCTTTATAGAATGGAACACAGATTTAGTTTCTGCAAAGTTGCTAAGCTGAGTGGATCAGGTGATAGGAAGTCAAAAGCCTTGATACGTCTTTTTATTTTTTTCTACCTAATCCCACGTGTGAAACTGTAATTATATGACACTTCAGCATACCATAAAAGGTTAGATCAGAGGTTCTCTGCCTTTGACCAAATGTCATTTATTATATGACTTATTTAACACAAAATAGTTTCAATTTGATCTTCAATATAAATTATAGAGATTGTAAGAGGATAAAGTTTGAGCCTGCAGTATATTACCATTTGCAAAGGTCCTTGTAAAGTTGCCAGTGGAAATCCATAAGTCATCTAGATGCTGCTGTTGAACACCTTTTTAGAATTGTAGTGAGAATAAGGAAGTTGGAAAGGAATTACGAATAATGAATAACAATATCTCAAATTAAAAAAGTAAATTTTACTGAATACATGATGCATCACATGATGCTGGAAAAACACTTAATCAATATGAGGGTATTTCCATTTCATAAGCAAGTTAAAACTTTTTAATCCAAAAAAGCATATAATGGCCATTATAGAGTAAATACTAATGAAGTAACTTTGTGAAGAAAAACCTTGTTCTTAATCAGGTTTTAGCAGACTTCCAATTCCTAGTGATGGCTTCAAATAAAAATTAACTGAAAATCATTGTTTGGGGATGTCATTATTTTCAAAATTATATTTTCTATCTTTTATGGATACAATTTATAATTATTTACAGGACCATGCCCACTAAACTGAGTAAAAATTTAATATGGTTTGACAAATTAATCGATGAATTTCTGAAAACTTGGAAACTTTATTGACTTACTGACCATTGGGGGGAAAAAAATGTAGCTGAATAGAAGATGATCTTTAATGTATCACACACATACTTTTTGAGACTGCTTTGTCTCCTGTATTAAGTGGGTAGTCTCTACTTATATGTTTCTCAAATTGAAAAAATTAAAATTGACTATTGCTTAAAATTACAGATTTGCAGATCATAGATTATTTACTATTCAAGATGTTCTTGTTTTCTAAATCTCAAAAATGATATTCAATTACTTTATGGGGTAGGGTTTCATCTTCCTTCAATATATGGATAATACTGCTATTATATCATATGTGTTAACCTGACATATTGGACTAAATAAAATCTGCATGACTAATTATTAATTTTATTCTACATAAAGCTATTTATTGGATAAACAATTTCCATTTAATGGGAGATTATGGTTAAGCATGTATTTGATACATTACTTACCTCTTTAATTCTATAAATGATTATACATATGTATAATGTAGTAAACTAGAAATATAATATATACATATATCTCATATATATAACATTGTAGAACTGTATTAAATGCTGCATAAGAAACCAGTATAAGGTATGCATTTTTCTAATTGCGATCGATACCTAGATCTTCTTTAAGACTTGTTAACTTTTGTGAAAACAACAGTGGCATGATACAGAATTTAATGACGTGCTATTAAAACCTGCTGCAATCCACAAATGGAAGAGAAAAAAAAAAGACATTTGATCAAGGTCACACCAGGATTAACTCTATTTTTGTAAAAGAGTGCCTGGGGATGTTTAATATCCACACATGGCAGACGAGACCTTGGTTTTATAGTCTCACCTGAAAGACCCTCACATACTCTATTCTATAATTAATTTACTTCAGAAAGGATGGAGGTTAAGACAGGTGGAATTTGGAAGGAAGCTGAAATTCTATAACTGTGCACTGAGAACTTAGAAGGATTCAGTTTGCAGTCATGTATTCTTGACCTAATGAAAGTACATGTATAATTCACCTGTTTCTTTCATTTCTTCTATTTTTATGACAGTAGGTGCTTATGGAGCAAGGCCTCAGCTCAAGCTGGGCCCCCACCCTCCCACAGACTCTGGGGTGTTATCTTCTTTGATGAGGACATTTCAAAGAGATGGTTCCCAGGTCTTTGAGGAAGATATTCCCAGGTTGCTAAACTGGTGAGAGGCTTATTTAGCTTTTGAAATGATTTACATACATTTCAAAGAGACTGAGAAGGATCTTATAATTACAAGTTTTCTAAAGTGAATGCTCTAGGAAAATAGCATGGCGAGGAATCACTTCCCTAATTTTCAACAGAGAAAATAAAGCCTCTCATTTATAATTTGTATGTATCCAGACAGCTGTTTTTCCTATTTCCAAATTGTTTTCTGTTTTTTTTATTGTGGTATAAATCACAGTGATTTATCTATTTTTATGTCAATACAAGTCTCCCAATTTTTGTAGATTTTGAGAAAGTCTTGAAATCTAGTAATATACTTCTACAAATTCTCTTACCTTTTAAAAGATTGTTTTCACTAGTTACTTATGCTCTTTTTATTTTCCTATTAATTTTTGAATATGACCATTTTTTTCATAAAAAACACCTGCTGAGATTTTGATTGGAATTTCATTGAAATTATAGATTACTTCAGAAAGTATTGCTAACCTAACAATATTAAATTATCCAATCATGAAGGTGACATATTTTTCATTTATTTGTCTTCTCTAATTTCTCTCAGCAATGTTTCCTAGTCTTCAAAATATCTACCACATACTTGATTATACGTTTTGTATTTTATAAGACCAATGTAAATGACATATTTATGACATTTTCCATTAGCTTACTGCTACTACGTAGAAGCACAATCAATCTATTATTTTGTTGCCCTTGCAATTCACCACCTTACCTAATTCATTTATTACTTCTAATAATTTCCTAGGAGTGGATACATACATAATTAATCATCAACAAAATGTTTTATTTTTTTCTCTCCAATCTTTGTGACTTTCACATGTACTTCTTGCTTGACTGCATGTACTATAAGTACCAGGCTGAATAGCAACATTAAGAGTGAGTAAGGTTTATGGATATTAAGGAGGGCACTTGTGATAAGCACTGAGTATTATATGTAAGTGGTGAATCACTAAATTCTATACCTGAAACTAATATTACACTGTTAAGTAACTGGAATTTAAATAAAAACTTGAAAAAAAGGAGTAAAAATTTAAAAAAAGGAGTGGGTAAGATAAATAGTATATAGTATATTTCATATGTACTAATATAGCATTGCTTATCAAAGATCTATTTTTAAATAGTTGGGGGACACCTGGGTAGCTCAGTCGGTTGAGCATCCAACACTTGATCTTGGCTTAGGTTATTTTCTCATGGTTTGTGAATTCTAGCCCCACACTGGGTTCCTTGATGACACTGTGAGGCTGCTTCAGATTCTCTCTCTCTCTCATTCTCTCTCTGCTCTGCCCAAAATAAATACACTAAAAAAAAAAAGAGTAGGTGGCATAGGAAGGACATCTGAAGTTGAAAAATTTAAGAAAGTGCTCATCGCTGCCCAATGCGAACCCTGTGCTTACAAGAGCCTGAAAGTGTGCTGCTTAATGAGGGAGTTGCCTCGACACAGTTGGGAGGGAATCATTTTTTAGTTTACTCCTATACTCCAGAAGTATAGTCATCCTTATGACTGAATTTTAATTCCTTCTGTTGTATAAATAAATAAATAAATAAATAAATAAATAATAACAATCTTTAGTCGCAAAATGATTATTACTTTAGTTTATATGAGGTTTATATTTAGTTTATGCTAGTATATATTAGGTTTGGATAATATCACAATTATGTTAAATATTTTGAAGAGGCTCTTATATTTTCAGCCTAAATTTATATATGATAATAGTACATAAGAGAGTTAGGATCATGGTATTTTCCCAAGTTTCATGTGTAGTTCAAATTGTCATGTGTTAGATTTGGAACGGAACATGGAAATCATCCAAAAAATTAAACAAACAAAGAAACAAGCTACTATTTACTAATCTTCTCTTCTAAGCACTATACCTATTTGGATATTATTTTAAATAAAATTTATATTTAAATTAAGTCTTTTCAAGAGCAATTTATTTTTATTTTTTTAAATAAATTTAATGTTTTATTTATTTTTGAGACAAAGAGAGACAGAGATGAGTGGGGAAGGAGCAGTGAGAGAGAGGGACACAGAATCCAAAGCAGGCTCCAGGGTCTGATCTGTAAGCACAGAGCCTGATGCAGGACTTGAACCCACAAACTGTCAGGTCATGACCTGAGCCAAAGTCATATGCTCAACTGACTGAGCCACCCAGACATCCCGTTCCCAAGAGCAATTTAAATTAGGTATTATCAATATCTACTTTATAAATAAGAAAACTGAAAGTCAGAATGGAAAAAAATAATCACTCAGCTACAATCTCAATATTGGTTATTGGTAGAGAAAAATCCTTGAGAGAAAGTATTTTTAATTTTTATTTTTTAAAAATTTTATTGGTGTATCCCAAAGCCTAAAAGAGTGCCTAATGTATAATCGGCACTCAATTAACATTTATGAAATGGATAAAATAATTTTGATGCTTGGGTAAGTTTCATTTCCATTGCTCTTTCTGCTGGTAATGCTAAGTATCTAATAACACATCCTAAGTGAAAATAATCGTCATATTTAGCAGTTATATTTATGGCATATCTGTTTATTGGTAGTAACATAAGGCATTAAGGATTTGCTTTCATCTTGCAAATTCACTTGGGGGCTATGATGTGCTGACTTCAGCTTATGTTAGGATAATGTAAAGCTCGTGTGATACAGCTTGAGTCATAATAAATGTTTTCCGGTAGGTGAGAATGTTGTCAGAGTATGAGCTGTACTTGCAATGCAAACCATCAGCATACTAGAATATCTGTTCACGGCAAACAGATATAGACAGTCTTCAGAATCAAAAGAAGGAAATTAGTCAAAATTAAGCCAGGTTCTGAGAAGAGACATAAGAAGAGAATCTAGTATAAAAAAAAATAACAGACCTAAAGGGAGAATGTAGAAAAAGGCCTAGATCTTGTAGGACAAAAATGAAACAAATGAGCAATGGTTCCTATGTCCTGGTTAAACCTAAGAGGTTTTCTCTTCTGAATGAAGTTGTTGATAGTACTGAGTGCTTTAAGTCAAGGTAGTCTTGAAGCTGGGAGAAGACTGATACTATAGAACTGGAACTCGCTGGGTTTATTGAAAATAACGGAGTTTTGTCAGAAATAATCTTGGTTTAGAGGCCATTTAATAGTATGCTTTATGTGTGGCATGGGGAAACCCAAGTTGTTCCTAGGGCTCAATGTAGTGTCTTTGAGCTGTAGTGAAATACATGGCATACAAAATATATATTTGCTCCAGCACTCAGGAAGCTCACAGTCTTGTGTGAGAGACAGACAATAAAAAGAGTATCATATTGCCTAAGTGTCCATCAACAGATGAATGGATCAAGATGTGGTTTATCTATACCATGGAATACTACATGGCAATGAGAAACAATGAAATCTGGCCATGTGTAGCAACATGGATGGACCTTGAGGGTGTTATGCTGAGCGAAATAAGTCAGGCAGAGAAGGACAAATATCATATGTGTGCACATATAGGAGGATTAGGAGGAACTTAACAGAGGACCAAGGGGGAGAAGAAGGGCAGAAATGGTGGGGGAAAGGGGGAGAGGCAAACCATGAGAGACTCTTGAATGCTGACAAAAACTGAGGACTGATGGATGTGGGGGGGAGGAGGGGTGGGCATGGAGGAGGGCACTTGTGGGGATGAGCACTGGGTGTTATGTGGAAACTAATTTGACAATAAACTATTTGTAAAATAAAATAAAATAAAATAAAATTGGAACAAAAGAAAGTAAAAAAAAAACAGTATCATATTTATGAATGTATTACATAAGACTTACAATTTGAAATTCATGCTCTGAAGGGCAGCAACAGCCTCCTCTAAGTGTGTGCAACAAACAAACACACAAACAAAAAACATGTCCTATACTAGGGCTTTTCAGAACTTTCCGAAGAAAACTGCTTTTAAGTTAATGTTGAAGTTATGGATGAACACATTTCCTAAGAGATATACAAAATGGGAAGAGAAAAACATAGGATTTATCCTTGAGGAACTCTAGAATGGATATCATTTCCCTTAGAAAACAAAGAAAGGGCAGACAGGTAGGTATAAAAGAAGAAAGAGTCAGTCCATGGAAGTCAAGAAAAGAATTATTCCTACAAATTCTCCTCCTGTGAGTTGTCCACTAGAACAATGGCTTTCACCAGGAGGGTGGGGGTAGTGATTTTGCTCCCAGAGAAACTTGGACATATATGGAAACATTTTTAGTTGTTACAGCTGGGGAAGGTGCTATTGGCAGCTAGTAGGAAGTGACCACAGATGCTGCTAAACATTTTCTAATACAAAGGAAAGTTCCCCAAAACAGATAGCTGTCTGTTTGTACCCCAATGACGGTGGTACTAAGGATGAGAAACTGAGCATTCGTGTAAGGTCAAAGACGATAAAGTAACCACAGGCTGAATGAGGTGAGTGGAAGTCCCAGGTAAGGGAAGGAAAGCCAGAGGTTAAAATAAGAGCTGCCATTGATGATAGAAATTATAGAGGGCCACCACTGACAATAGAAGCTGAGGCTTAATGCTTTAGGAGACTTCTAACAAGGGCAAAGCTACATAACTATTAAGAAATTCAGGGGGCACCTGGGTGGCCAGTCAGTTGAACATCTGACTCTTGATTTCAGCTCAGGTCATGATCTCACAGTTTGTGGGACTGAGCCTCTAGTCAGGCTCTGCACTGACAAACTAAATAAACACACTTAAATAAGAGAAATTCAGGAAACATGAGCCATATTTGAAATTTGAATGAAAACAGTCAGCTTTTTGGATTTAGCATTGATGATTTGATATTCCTTCATTTTCTCATTGATTCTTTTAGGAAATTCTATGAATCATTCATTTATTTATGTCATAGGATGAATATCATATCCTACGAATCATAGAATCTATTCATTTACTTCTATTGAGTTTATCAAATTAAAATAGATTACAAAGATAAATTGGTGTTAAAGGCCTTGAAAATCTATAACAAGATGTTAACTTGATTCTGGAAAGAGAAAATGTTCACAATTCTGCAATCTATTGGGTTCATTGATTCTATACTTACTGAGCCTATTCTATGTTCTAGGTGCTCTAGGTAAGAATCTTCAACAATCAGCTATATTGACAATGGCCTTTTTCTCTTGAAGCATAAATTCCAGTTGGGAAGAAAGAGACAAGAAAAAAGTAAATTGATATGTAAGATAATATCAGATAAGGACAAATTCTATAAAACCAAGGGAATTAAGCAGTACAGAGGCAGTCCCTGATTATACAGGTGAGAGTAACTGAGTTGGTGAGCTAGGTAGGGAAATGGGGTGATATCTTCGATTTTGGGGTGAAGCTATTGGTCATGTAAAGACCTATGCCAAGCTCATGCCAGTAAGCTGTTGAAAGAGGTAAAGAAAATTCATGAGGAGGAAAAGGAATAACACAATATGTTAATGGATCATATTTGTGATATTGAAGTTTTCAGGAATGGTTCCAGAAGTGTTAGAAGTGAATCCAGTCATTTAATCCATGTGGAGAAATAACTAGTTGATTTGGGAGCAAAAAGTAATAAAACAAAATAGCAAATATTGCAACTTAAAGTCATAAGCTTAAAAAATATAGTGTTTGGAGCATCTGGGTGGCTCAGTCGATTAAGCGACTGACTTCAGCTCAGGTCATGATCTCACAGTTTGTGAGTTCGAGCCTCATGTTGGGCTCTGTGCTGACAGCTCAGAGCTTGGAGCCTGTTTCAGATTCTGTATCTCTCTCATTCTCTCTGACCCTCCACTGCTCATGCTCTCTCTCTCTCTCTCTCTCTGTCTCTCAGAAATAAATTTTTAAAAAATATAGTGTTTGAAAAAGGCAAGAAATATGTTTAAGGGGCATATGTTAATCCATATTTTATACTTCTGTTTATTGTGTAATTTGTCAGTATTGATGGAGAATTAAAATTCTCATTCATGGATCCCATTCCAAAT
Source organism: Proteles cristata cristata (assembly GCA_017311185.1). Taxonomy (NCBI): domain Eukaryota; kingdom Metazoa; phylum Chordata; class Mammalia; order Carnivora; family Hyaenidae; genus Proteles; species Proteles cristata. The sequence continues at coordinate 375,648 of JAESUZ010001602.1, forward strand.
AATTATTTTCTAATAGATATTTACAGAAAAAATTTGAAAGCTACCTCACTCTGAGAAGCATAACTAGAAGTTGTTGTGTGTTTTTTTTAAAACAGAGAAGATACTTTAAATTTTTGGTAAAAATGTTATTTGGAGGTTCATAAGACTATAGATTCTTCCAGAGTATAAATGATTTTATAGTTATTGGAGCAAATGAACTGACAGTTTCCTGAGATTTGACTATCTGAAATTGTTCTGGAAATTTATCTCTAAGGCTAAATAGTGTGGCACCATAACTATTGAGTTTGGATGAGGGAGAGGCAACAAGGACATCCTTAAATAAATAAAATGTCAAAGCGGGGTTGACGGCAATAGTCATGCCTAGCATGGAGGAAATCCTTAATGACACTTTTAACGGAGTTCAAAAAAAAATCATTGCAATTCCCTTTAACTGACAACAAGAAGAGTAATCTGTCAGCTGGAACACTTACGGCTAGCCAACTAAATTGGTTTGAGGCATCCTGAAGGAAACCAAATCTAATCTAATCAATAACACTGACACACCAAAGAGATGTACGTAGGAGCAATTTTAAAAACAAGGGGTGATATAAATTTGAAACAGATCATAATTCTTCTTTTTAAGTTTCTGATAATAAGTAAAATTTAAAGGAATATTTGTATTCATTCATGCTCCCTTCAATTTTAGCAAGTAAAATATTTTGTTGGCGGTGACCCCTTTGAAGGATAAATGACTTAATGTGTGTGTGTGTGTGTGTGTGTGTGTATTCCTCAACACACACACATTCTCCTATATAATATACAATTTTACCCTAATAAACAACAGGATGGCCTTTCTCCCCTTAGCTATGTTTGAATCTCAGTTAAAACACTGACTAATCAGAACCTCAGTAAGTACCAAACATGGCAAATGCTTACCTTTTCCTGACTCAGCTGTCTTTCAGCTTCCTTTATCTCAAACTTATAAATGTCTCTAATTGGGCTATTTGCCCAACATTTTCTCATTTCAATATTATGACTGACCTTGAAGAAAGTGTTCTGGGATTACACCCATACTAGTAATTATAGCTCCATTATGCCCCTTACTGAACTCAGGAGATGTTTAGACTTTGATCAATGTATTCATTGCAATTATTGATTGATAATTATAATGCATTACTTGCTGACTTTCCAGCCTTCCTCATTAATTGTCTTGACACAGTCCAGAAATATAGTTTTGAGACCCTTAACATGCATTTCACCAGAACTTGTTGCTCTATTTTTACTTACTATGTGTTTAATTGCTCACTTCCATTATTTTTAAAAATTTTTGGTGTTTTATTAATTTCTGAGAGATAGAGAGCGTGAGCAGGGGAGAGTCAGAGAGAGCAAGGGAGATACAGAATCTGAAGCAGGTTCCAGGCTCTGAGCTGTCAGCACAGAGCTCGACGCAGAGCTCGAACCCACAAACCGCGAGACCATGACCTCAGCTGAAGTCAGACGCTTAACCGACTGAGCCACCCAGGCGCCCCTCACTTCCACTATTAAATCCTCAGTGTATTATTTGTCGTAGCTTCCTGGCCCTACACCTATGGATCTAAGCAGCCTTCGCCTCTCTTATGGTCCCTTCCCTGCTGCCTGTGAGCTCTTATAAACTTGCGATTTCCAGACTATTACAAAGAGCTCCAAGAGATCTGGTTCTTTTATTTTTAAGTCTATTTATTTATTTTCAGAGAGAGAAAAAGAAAGAGAGAAATAGAGCTTGAGTGGGGAAGAGAGTGAGAGGTGGGGAGAAGAAAATCCCAAGTAGGCTTCTCATTGTCAGCATAGACCCTGACATGGGGCTTGAACCCACAAACCATGAGACCTTGACCTGAGCCTATATCAAGAGTCCGCGGCTTAACTGACTGAACCAATCACCCATCCGAGACTGGTTCTTAATTATTACTCTAAAACCTATAAAGACTCTATTTTTATCCTTTATATTTTAAAGTGTAAACTGAAACCTTAAATATATAGAAGTTTGTGAATATTACCATTTTTCCCTTGAATTAAGGACAGTTAAATACACTAACACCTCTTCATCTAACAACATAATTTGGGAAGGTGGTAGAATTTAAGACTTCCATCAAGGTAGAAATATGTTTAAAACTACATATTTGGGCAAGGAAATGGGGCATATAACACACTGTGTTCAGTCACTTTAAGTTACCACTTAAACTACACTAAATGATGGTCCAAGTCAAGATAGTACCTTATATGCATTTGTGAGAAAAAATATTAATAGTAATCCATGTAGTCCTTCTACTCAATGGATAATTATGAAAACCTTTTGTAGACATTTCAAATCATGATTTTCCCAAGTGAAGCATGTATTTAATGTCTGATATTTTTCTCATCTATCCATTTAGTCATATTAGTTAATGTGGTTATTGTTCATACCTCTCAGACCATTCCAAACAGTTAGATGCTGCCTAGGAACTTCCTAGTAAATTTCCTTCTTTCCCCACACATTATACCTCTTCACATATTTATGTAACGTTTTACTTGTTTGACTCCATGTTCCTACTTGGCCACTAGATTTTAGATCTATTTCCTTAAGTTAACATATGGAAGGCTTTAATATAGTTTTATCCATCTAGCTATATAAAGATGAAAAGGAAAAGAAAAAAGCTGATACAAATGAATGGTGTACTCTTATAAATTGTATATGCATCAAAGGAAATTAAATAAAAAATGAAGAAAACTTAGCCATATTGAGTACAGACAAAGGCAATTATTTTATTTGGCAAAAATTGTTTCTTTTACCCATCTACAAAGCTGCATGATTCTCTGTTTTATCTCATTGCCTGATTTTAATATTTTCTTAATTGTAGGTGGTCATTCCAATATTTAATCACACTGCTACCTAAAGAACTAGTTGTTGTTGTATTTTTTCCTTTCGGTTTCTTCAACTCAGCTCTCAACACCCTTTTAGCCTGAGTATTGGCTTTCCTATTACGATTCTCAAAGCTGGAGTTTTCATATGAGAAAAGACTGAGACACGTGAGTGGCTCAGTCGGTTAAGTGTCTGACTTTGACTCAGGTCATGATCTTGCATCCATGAGTTTGAGCTCTGCGATGCGCTCTGTACTGACAGAACCTGGTTCTGATTCTTTGTCTCCATCTCTCTGCTCCTATTCCACCCACTCTCTCTCTCTCTCTCAAGAATAAATATTTTAAAAAAATTTTAAAAAATGAAATAAGAAAATAGTTGATAGACAAAAACAGAATAAAGATAAATCTGTGAGTTAAAAATAAAATACTACCTGAGTGATGCCAATTTTGTGATTTTCTTGTGAATTTTATCTATTTTTTCGTTTCTAATTTACCTATTTTTATCATGAAAATAATATAAAGATGATCATTCTATAAATAGAAGCAATTATTTCATATAGAACAGGAAGTGATTCACCTAGATATACCATTTTTACAATTAAAAATAAAAAGAATATTCTGTAATATTTAAAATCATGGTACATGAAAAATTAAAATGTGAATTTCACACCATTTAAAATTTTTTTAAATGTTTAATTAATTTTGAGAGAGAGAGAGAGAGAGAGGGTGGGAGAGGGGAGGGGCAGAGAGAGATGGACACACAGCATCCGAAGCAGGCTCCAGGCTCTGCACTCTTAGCACAGAGCCTGACGTGTGGCTCGAGCTCACTAACCATGAGATCATGACCTGATCAGTTGGATGCTTAACTGACTGAGCCACCCAGGTGCCCCTCACACAATGTTTTTCTATATTGTGTAGAAATATATGCGTTTTAACTTTTTTTTGTAGATAAAACAGGCATTTTTTTAGTGTCATTGAATTGATAGAAACAATGTGTAAATAATGTGTAAAAATCTTTTGATTATCTCCAGTTACATGACAAAATGTCACCCTCTGTCACATCCCTTGGTTTCTCTCAGCTCCAAACAGCTTGGGGAATAAAACTCATCTACCAGGATCCAATGCAGACTTTTTGCTCTTAGCCACCTGGAAGAACGTGCATTATTTTCACACAAAATCACTGAGTGTTTGGTTATTGAGAGGTGGGGAAGAAAGGAGCAAACAATGTTGAGGAAATTTACATTTGTTTAAAAAATAAGTTATTTAAAAGTCTGTTCACACACATACTGTCACACACATCCCAAGGGCTGTTTGCTTATTCATGGGTATTTTCAGGGCTTATTTACAGTGCAGCAACAGCTACATTTTTACTGAGTGTGATCCAACTTAAATTAATAAGCCTCAAAATAATTCATGATTTACTAGTGAATATAAAAGCAGTTCTTCAAGTGTACTTCCATTTGGACAACCGTTAATCTAGGCAATGTCAAAAACAATTTCGTAATTTCCCCTGCTTTAATGTGCTATTTCATATCATCTGTGATGATATATTTTATTTGAAGATCATCACATTAATCTCTAGATTAATAATTATCTGTTATTATCCATAAGTTATTAATGGTCAACAAGCCTAAATTTGAAAGAATGGTGAGTGGAAGGCCGATAAAAATAAGTCGACATTTCTACACACTAGTTGTTACATATAACTTTTATCCAACAGTGAGGCCTTGTTCAGTTGTAAAATTTGCTTCATAATGGTAAGCTCACAATGACAATCACCTGTTCTTCGAAAAACATCACATGATCTTTTGTCCCCTTTTCAGGGTACATACGCTGAGCTAATATATGGCTTCATTCCTTCCATTAGCGCTGTAATATTTTTTTTTTTTAATTTTCTGCCTCAGCTACACAAATTAGATATTTGATTTATTAGGTCATTCTGACAGAGAGATTATTTATCATTACCCAATAAGATGAAAAATAACCCAGTTAGCTTTTCTAAATCATAGAAAAAGTTCAACCTTTGATAACAATGTTAGAATTTTAAGCTTTGCTACTAATAAAAATGTAGTTTCATTTAACCTGATAAATTTTATGTTGGTTTTCATATTTTTCTATTTATTCTATAAATGCTATATCAGCAAAGAACACTTTATAAATAGTGAAGAAAACAATTAAATAATATCAGTAGTTTAGAATAATGTTTCCTGATTCTGACCCCTTCTATTTAATACTTTTTCTCTGCTGCTGTGCTTGACCAACGTATGCCTTATGTACGTCATGGCTGTCAGAAACTTGGCCCCCATGAAATTTGTCCTATGATGTTGTGTCTGTGGATATGTGTGATACCTGACAAAGAGACTCTACAAATTATGGTTATTAACCAGTGGAGTTTGGATATTCCACAAATATAATTATGGGTATTAGCCAGTGGAGTTTAAGATAAGGACATTATCTTGGATATCCTGGTGGGCCTAATATAATCACTTAAGCCCTTAAAAGCAGAAGAGAAAGTTGGAGACTTTTGAAGCAAGAGAAAGATTTGCTGTGCTTGAAGGTAGAGGGACTATGTGCAAAGTGTGGAAGGGAAATACCTTCAACCCAAAACTACTGTGCGAGGACCCAGAACCTGAGGTGAGAGCATTACCCTTGGTTGATGTCTTGATTTCAGCTGGGTGAGGCCCTTACCAGAGAATTTAGACACACCATGCTGGACTTCTAACAAACAGGATAGATGACACTATACACGGTGTTCTAGACTATACATTAGTGGCAATGTGTTACTCAGTGATAGAAAACGAACACATAGGTCTTATTCTAGGGCGTTATTATTTTTCACTATTCAGATTATTCAATGATATGTAATGTGGATACTAGTGTCATGAGTAATATGGAAGAGATAGAACATGGTTTAAAGCTTTAAGAAATCCACCATGTAGCCAGAAACATACACAGTTAAAAAAGAAAAACTGAAAAATCTTTATCAATTGCCACAAGAGAGAGAAGTATTTAGGAAGAGTCCCAGAGGCAGGATAAACTGTCTTGTTTGGTCAAAACTGGGTCCTATCATCTGACTGGCTCTCAAGATTGTCTCATTAACTCTATTTCCACTAACACTGCTTTGGTTAAGTGGCTGGAAATAAACAGGAACTGCAAATAGGATGTTAAAAGATCATATTGGTGGCATTACATGGACAGCATGATGTCACTCCACTAACGATAGACAAACAGAAAATGTCACATATCTAGATTTTCTATAATCTCAGCATGACCAAAAGATCTTATATTAAGTAGCTTAATTAAATAAGTAACTTATAGTAAGTTAGTTTTGGATAAGGTCTTTGTAAGGATGTTTAAGGGAAAAGATTACTGGGTTGCCTTATGCAGTAGAATACTCAGGATGCAGGAAGGGGACAAGTCAAGACTTACCCCAAGATTCTAAGCCAGACTACTGAGGAAAAGATACAATAAAACGAAATGAAGTAGCATTAAAGAGCCAGTTGGGTAGAAAATGGAGTATTAGGGAGTTGGTCTAAAATAATGTCTGAATTAAGATATCTTCTGTTCCAAGTCGTAGAAGCCATGACTCAGTCTACAGAATATAGAAGTCCATCAGCTCACATAACAGCATGCAGGTTTGGTAGTGACAGCATTTCAATATTGCAATCTAGGACTCAAACTTATTCCCTATCTCTTTTTTCTTCTTTTTTTTTTTTTTTTCCTGTTCACAGCCTAAGCCCCATTCTAAAGGTAACTTCTCATGGTGGTTTTAGAATATCTGACAGCAAAATCCATACCAAAGTCCTTCCCTGACCACATTCTGCATAAGAAATTTTCTCCCAACTCATGGGAGCCACTCTTCTCCTCAGTCTGATTAAGACAATTTAGGCATGTCTTAGGACAAAAACAATCACAAGGGAAATACTGAAATTGGCTTAGATTAGATTTAGAGTAATCCAACAAGATAAACATAAAATACAATACAAAAAACCTTTTAACAAAAGCTCTGTTTATAAATGTAGTAAAAGAACTTAAAAATATAATTCAATCTTATGTTTAGAAAAATAATTAAAGAGGAGAGGCACTTGGGTGACTTAGTTGGTTGAGTATCCAGCTCTTGATTTCAGCTCAGGACATGATCCAATGGTCATGGGATCGAGCCCCACGTGAGGCTCTGCACTAAGCATGGAAACTGGTTAGATTCTCTCTCCCCATTTGCTCCTCTCTCTCTGTCTCTCTCTCCTGCTTACACACTCTCTCTCTAAAACGAAAAATAATTAAGAGGAAAATATACTGTTCTGTAACAAAAATGTCATCTTGTTGGTCAAGCTTTGAAGGAATCAGTCTTGTCAGATTGGCCATCCAATATGGCAATGCTCAGTTCTATTCTCTAGTACAGTTCTCGTATCATTGTCTTCATGACTCTTTTTTTTTTTTAATTTTAAATGTTTATTTATTTTTGAGAGACAGAGTGTAAGCGGAGAAGGGGCAGAGAGAGGGAGACAGAATCTGAAGCAGCCTCCAGGCTTCAGGCTCTGAGCTGTCAGCACAGAGCCCAATGTGGGGCTTAAACTCATGAACCATGAGATAATATATAACCTGAGCAGAAGTTGGACACTTAACTGACTGAATCACCCAGATGCCCCTGTCTCCATGGCTCTTAGTTCTTTCTCTGTAATAGACACTTTCTCTTCCTCCATATTGTCCATGGCCCTGTCTAAAATGGGCATTTGTGAATTTGCCAATTTGGGAAACTTCATAGTTTTAACAAATCTCACTGCTCAAGTACAAGTACATATTTACTAAAGGGGCACATTGTTTTTGTTTTTTGTAATAGTGAACACTTTAATAATTTTGAGGATAGTTGTCTTATAATATAGAATTATATATGTTATTGAAGGAAAGCACATTTGTTAGAATATGTGTGACTCAATTAAGAATGTAAACAAGCATTATCATAGAAATATGAATTCACTCACCAGTTATATACTACCTAATTCACCAACTATGATCTCATTGATGCACTTCTAATTAACAATTGAGTATGAATACTGAAGATTCTCTTATAATAACGTATATTTATCGACATTCCATATTGTGTAAGTCATTTTACAGAGACATTAATGTTATTCTTTTTTCTTAAGTTTATATATTTTTTTAAGAGAGAATATGTGTGGGGAAGGGGTAGAGAGAGTGGGAAAGAACAAGAATCCCAAGCATGCTGCGTACTGTTATCTTGGAGCCTAGTGCAGAGCCCGAACTCATGAATTCCTGTGAGATCATGACCTGAGCGGAAATCAAGAGTTGGGTGCCCAACCAACTGAGCCATTCAGGTGCTTCCACAATAATGTTATAAGTTTGATAACACTTTTAAGAAACATACTTAAATGGTCCATGCTGTATAAGGAGAAAAATGATACAAGTTAAATGGATTTAAGGAATTAAAACCACTAATGACATTAGATATACTGTGGAGAGTTATTTTCTAACAAATTGTGGAAATATAAGCCAGGATGAGAGGAGAGAATATTCAGGAAGTGCAAGCTACATGGGCTGGACTTCATGATGTTCAAAGCTGACAGTAGTGACGGTATGTAAGGGAGTAATATGGTTAACAGAACTTCTTTTCTTTTTCTTTTTTTGTTTGTTTGTTTGTTATATCATGTTTATTTTCATTCAGGGAAGAGCATCTGTCTTTATGCTTTAGAAAACAAATGGACCATTTATAGAAACGTTTGAAAGTTTAACAGTGGAAGGAAATTACTTACAGAGCAATGACCTGGATAGCAAAACCTAAATTCATGATTTGCATATTGTGGATTATCAATATATATGAGCATGTTTTCCCCCACTACTGCTAAAGAAAACATTTGTTTCATCAACAACTGAGAAACTACTTTGTATGAAAAAAGAAAGAGAAAAATGTTGGGTAAATATACTGAGTAGTTTATTATAGAAACTAAGGAAGATGAATGAGTTCATATTGATGGATATCATTTTTTTCTCCAAGAAAATACAATAACAACATCAGCAGAGTGAAGGGGCAAAAATTTAAGCCTTCAGTTAATATTTCCTATTTATTCTATTATGAACAAATGCTTTATATATAATTATACTTCTTATTTTACAAGAGATAAAAGAACTTAAGACCCACACATAGTATTGTAATGATATACCATCTCTTTCTATTTTTACTTTATCTGGGTTCTTTCACTGATTTTTCTCTTTTGCATAGCTTAATTATGTCTGGTTGTAAATTGTTTGACTTCCACAGAACTCAGGGCAAAGTTAGCTGATTTATTGGAGAAGAAAGAAGTTTGAGGCAAAGAGATTCTTAAAAAGATTAGTACAGTTGATGTGTAGTTTATATATACAATGGAATACTACTTGACAATGAGAAATAATGAAATCTGCAATTGGCAACAATGTGGATGAAACTGGAGCATATTCTGCTAAGTGAAATAAGTCAGAGAAAGACAGATATATATTTTCATTCATATGTGGAATTTGAGAAACTTAACAGAAGACCATGGGGAGAGGGAAGGGAAAAAACAGTTTCAAATAGAGAGAGAGGCAAAGCATAAGAGACTTTTAAATATGGAGAACAAACTGAGGGTTGATGGGGGGCTGGGGAGAGGGGAAAATGGATGATGGGCGTGGAGGAGGATGAGCACTGGGTGGGGTGGTGACTCACTAACACCAGGAGGTGTTAGACCTTTTGTACCAATCAGCATTTCTGGTAGAATCTAAATGGTTATAATAACTTTTTTCTTTTCCCAATCTTTGTGGCAGATAATTTTACACAAAATCTGAATAGGGAAACAAACAAAAACCCTTAATAATTGAAACGTCAATATTTCCAGCTTGACTAATGTTCAAATTATTCATGGGGATCTACTCCTAAAGCCAAGAGCACACTTTATACACTATGTTAGCTAACTTGACCATAAATTACACTAAAATAAAAAGATTCAGTCCAGGTGATGATGTAGACTTAAACTACATGATTGGCAATGGTTCTTGCTTCCAAAAATTGGAAAGAATATATTTTTTTTTACTAAGTTGGAAATGACACATAAGAAAGCCAACTTCTGGGTTAATCTTTCAAAACAAATAGCCATTAATTGAGCTAGTGATTACTGGAGAAGAAAGAGGTTAAGACGTAATCTGATGCTGTTACTTTGGGACATGTTGAGTCTAACATGTCTGCAGGGCATACAAGTGGAGATGGAGATTTAGTTAACAGTTTAAATGCAGATCCAGAGCTAGGAAACAACTTTTGAGCTAGGTGCCATTACATGCTTGATTATTGAAAACATGAAACAAATTGGTGTTGATTGGGAATGACAAATAATGAAAGCAGGAGGAAAGACTCTGCTGAGAAGAAAGGGAAAGATGAATCAGTAGATGAGATAAAGGAGAAATAGTAGTAGCTATTGGGTTATATTTGGTATTTTCTGAATATTCTCTGCAACAAGCTATTTACATAAATTGTGTTTGTATTTGCTCTTAACCATAATATTTTTGGGATGTTATTACTACCTACCTTTTACTACAAAAGAAGCTGGACCTCAGAAAGGTTAAATAATTTGCCCAAGTTTATCAGTATAGGGTCCAGCAATGGCAGAAACCCAGGTCAACCTGAATCCAAAGTGGTTCATTTTCCCACAACCCCATGCTGCATGTAGGAGATAACTTCAGACCAAAACAATTTTTCAGGTCATTTATGTAACAGTAATTTGGGGATTCCAAAGCAACTGGGTGTAAAAGAATTTGTGAGCGAGTTTTTCTGCTGGTGATTTTCCTCCATTCAGTCTCCTAAGTCCATTAGGGAGATGGCTACCCTTTTTGCTTTCCTGGTCTTCCTAATCATCTAGAAAGTCCCTGCTCTATTTCCTCTTACTCTTTGTTAGAACACTTTTTTTCTGTTTCTCTCTCTCCAGGCAACAGCAGGAGAAAAAAAATAAAATATCTCCATTATGTTATGTGTCTGCTCATCAGCAGAACAAATTCCCATGGCTCTCTGCTTCTAATCAGAAGGAAGTAATTTTCCTTTCTCACCTGACTGATTCTCCAACTTGGCTCTCGGAGCTGACTGCTCTCCAATGTCTACCTCCAGGTACTCAGCTGCAGTTCTCAGTTAGTGCTAAAGCTCACTCGTTAAATATTCACCATTCACTCTCCAAGTTATGTCCACCTATCATCCAAGTTATTTAAAGCGATACCACTAATGTTACCAAATTTCAGTTAAAAATCAGGTTAATAATATATAAACAATATTTATATGATTTAAAGATCTATCCTGTATTTACGAGAGTAGGTAATTAAATGCCTGCTGACATAATAATAAAAACCATCATCACCACCACCATCATCATCATCATCACCACTGCTACAGTTTATCGAGAACTTTCTATGTGCCAGACAGTGTACTGTATACATCTCAGTCGTTGTTTCATTTAGCTGGTAGTGTTTGCTCAATGTATGTAATCAGTTAGTGGGAATCAACATATGTCAATACATGCAGGGTTCACATATATCCATCTAGTTTAACAAATCTTTGTGTGTTAGGTGTCATCATCACATTACAGATAAGAAAATGAGTTTGAAATTTTTACAGCCTTTCTAGAAAATAGCCAGTTTTAAATGTTTATTTTTTTAAGTTCTAATAACACATGAAAAGCTCAGGCCTAAGAATGCTTCATCCACCAAAGATATCCAATAAACGGATATTTAGATTTGTTCATCAACTACAAAAGTTCATAGTATGTGTAAAGACAAAATATACATAAATGTATAAAGTGATATCAAGCTTCCATTCCTTATAAAATGAAGGCAAAGACAAAACACTTATGAGAAACTGTGGTGTTTTTTAATAATTGGGACTCAAACCACAACATTTTCTCCATTGCTTTTAGTTCCCTCTTTGTTCCAGTCTGGAATCTCAATTCACATATTACACTAAAACATAACCTTTGTGTCCCAATGAATGCTCAACTTGTAAAGACAGACACAAGTGAATCGGCTCGAGGCTACCACTCGGTAGCAATGGAATATATTTTGTTTAAACTAAGCATCTGATACTAAAAATGTGCCTTTGAACAGTTGCTCAAAGTGAGTCAGTGCCACAGATCACCTTGTCAGTGCTTTGACAGCTAAGCTGATGTGTAAAGGTGAGTTCCAACTGTTTCCTTAATTTACAGTGTACGAATTCTGCAGCCACCTGTCTAAGAGAAGCAACCATGCAGGGTTTATTGGTCCCCAAGCACGTTTGTCACCCGTCTTGTTAGACCTCTTGTACCAATCAGCATTTCGGGTAGAATCTAAATGGTTATAATCACCTTTTTTTTCTTTTCTTGATCTTTGTGTCAGATAATTTTACCTAAATCTGAATAGGGAAACAAACAAAATCCTTAATAACTGAAAAGTCAACATATCCGGCTTGACTAATGTTCAAATTATTACTCTATCACTAGAAAAGTTGCCCTATTAGCGTTTTAGTCATCTTCAACAGGAATACATTTTTAAAGGTCTTACATAACATTTCAACTGATTTAGTAATCATATTTTGAATTCTGTTAATATATCAAACATCACAGGCTCTGACTATAGCCTCATTTTCTTCTAATTGTAGAGTATTTATCGGATTATTTCCTCTCGGTGCACCTTTTGATGTTTTACCAGTTACTAGTTGTGTCAACAAGGTCAAGATGAACAAAGTCTAACAAGACTTGATTTAATTAAGGTTCGTATTGAAGCATTAGAGAAATAGAACAAATTATAACACCCCCAGGGTCATTTGAGAAAAATAAATCCAGTTAAATTTAAAATCTCATAGGCAAGTGAAAGTGCCTAGCATATATTAAGTACTAAAATATATTATTTTCTGTCTCCTCTCCATCCTTACTTCACTCTTTCATTCATTGATAAAGATTTAATACCCTCAGGTTGGAACTGGTACGAAGTGAACAATTCAGTCTCATTAAATCACTTACTTGTAGGTCACATGTTGGTCGGTTATTTCACACCATATTTTTGTTCCTTAACAGTGAAAGAGTCTTTACTCTTTCTTAGCTTAAAGAGTCTTAGAGTTAGGTTCAATGTAGTAGTGTTCCTATGGAATATATGCTACATTATCCTAGATATCATTCCTGTTTTTTGTTCTGTTATTTGTCTGCTTTATCTTGTCTTTGAAAAATCATTGTTGCAAAGTAGAAAACATGACATAAAAGAAATATTGAGTTTTGTGATCTGGGAAGCATAGGGAAGAAATATATGTGTTTCTGAGTTGCTGAAGATAATTTTTTTTCTCATCTGAAACACCCTTAACTTGGGGCGCCTGGGTGGCTCAGTCGATTAAGCATCCAACTTCGGCTCAGGTCATGATCTCATGGTTCATGGGTTTGAGCCCCTCGTCGGGTTCTGTGCTGACAGCTAGCTCAGAGCCTGGAGATTGTTTCAGATTCTGTACCTCCCTCTCTCTCTGACCTTTCCCTGCTCAAGCTGTCTCTCTCTGTCTCTCTCTCAGTAATAAATAAAAACATTAAAAAAAGTAAAATCAATCAATCAATAAAATACCCTTAACTTATACGGCATACACTTTAATCTTCTAATATTTAAAATGTTCATGATAAGACTGGATAAAAGGATGGAAAAGGTCATTAATAATACTTCTCTTTAAGACTGAATTCTGTTATTCTACTTTAATTTACACTTTCAAAACATGGAAAGAAGAGTTGGTTATACAGCCAAGTGGATCACTTTTCTGTGAAAGCTTCAAAGTAGTAAAAGTGTGTGTGTGTGTGTGTGTGTATCCCATTCAACTGAATCTCAATGTATTCTACATGAAGACCCTTTTAGTAGTCCTCATGGTTAGGGTAGGTTAACTGAAGTCAAAAATTTCAGAGCTCTCCCTTGAGTATGTGATAACAGTGTTATATTTTAGCTGCTCAGGTTAGTGCCTACAGTTGTCAGAGAAGCGAACTAAGTTCTAAGGATAACATGACTGACTTGCATGTTGATTGACTCATTGGTTGATTGATTGATTTTATATAAAGAGCACATGTAAACTTGGTCTCTGTCTATAAATTGAGATAAATTATGCTGTCTACCAAATGCAATCATTCCTAAAATCAACTTTGTTTTTACTGATGTAGTAAACTTGGAGATTTTCTCATTTTTTTCCAAAAGTGATCTCCTCTTATTATAGTAAATCATAATCTTCCCTAAGAGAAAAAGCTCAATTTGCCTCCAAAAGCATGGTAGTGAATGACAGACATTTGGAACAATTCTAATTTGTTCTTGAGGTACATATATTACTTTTAGAAGATTACTTCTAAGAGTTCAGATTCATGGTAGATACGAATATACATGACATTATAATAGCATAATAACTGGTACCATGAAAGAGTTTAACAAAATGCATTAAAAATAAAGTGAAGCAAAAATAAAAATTTATCTTTAAAGCCAAGACTCCCATGGCCAGGAAACTGAAAACCAGAAAGAAAATAAAAAGTGTGAGGGACAGAAGGAAACTCTCATTGAATTAGTTGCCAGTTCATTTTTAGACACTGTGCTGGGCATTTAATATATTTTTATCTAATGTAGTCTTTTAATTGTTTCACATATTTTATCTCCTTGAGCTATTTTATTGTTTAAGGAAATGAAGGTTTATTTAATTTAAATAGCTATTTGAGGACCCACAGTTAGAGGATAGATCTGAGTGTTCAAGACAGGGCTCATAAATTCTATGTAGGGTTCTTTGTCCCACTTTGTGTTATATAAAACTTTTCTCTAGAAGGATGGTTGATGACCAAGGAATGTCCTGCTTTTTGGCATCACATTTTTCTTAATATGTAACTGAGTCGATCCGAACAACCAGTACTTAATTAAGTGCCTGGATTGTACTTATGGGGGTTGAGCGACATCAGTGAACAAGGCAGACAAAGATTTTTCCCCCTGTGGAACTTACACTGTAATGGAAACAGGGTAAAAATCAATAGTAAACATCCTAAATGAGTATAGTATATAATCTAAAAGAGAGTAATAGTACTATCAAAGTACACGAAATAAAGGGGAGTAGAAAAGTTCAGAAGGACAGGGAGTGGGCTGCAATTTTAAGTAATGTGCACAGGGTAGATAGATCTCACTCATAAGATGACTTTTGACCAAAAACATAAAGAAAGTTAGCCATGTAGATAGTCTGGGGAGCCAGGAAAATAAGAGCAAGGACACTAGGGCCCAGTGATTGAGGCCCTAGTGAATGAGTTAGAGACATAAAAGTACAGGATAAATCAGAGGTAATTGAGGAAGTGGGGAATGTATATTATGTAGGGACGTGTAGGCCATATATGCACTTTGGCTTTTACTTTGAGTTCACTGGAATGCCACAAAAGGTTTCAAGGGTAAGAGTGGTTTAAGAGGACTTGGTCGAGGTCAGACTCTAGGGAGGAAATGCTATATAACCTGGGAAACTAGTGACATACATCCAGGTAAGAAGTAATGATAGTGGAGACAGTAAACAATTGTCATATTCTAAATACAGTTCGGAGTTCAAGCCAACAGGAATTTCAGTGAGCTGGGCATAGCCTAAGAACCAAAGAATATTAGAAAAAAATGATTCCAAATTATTTGGTCTGAACTATTGGAGTATTGAATTTGCCATCAACTGAGATGAGTAATATTGCAGATGATCAGGTGTGTAAGAATTAGCTCGGTGTTGAAATGTTAAATCTGAGGTGTACACTCAACATTCATGAGAAGAAATCTAAGAGGTGGCTGAATACATATGAGTCTGAGTTAGAGGGGAGGTCTCAGTGGTGTTGGGATTTGAGCGGTTGGAATGTAAAGTCATGATCCCGGACAAGATCACCAAGTGCAAAAGAACCATAGAAGATAGTTTCTGGGCACCTACCTTACGAAGTCCAGGACAAAACGAGGAACCAGCAATTAAGAACAAGAAGTCAGTGGGAAAGAGGTAGAGAACCTAAGGGGGTGGGATCCTGGTAGGCTAGGAAAAAGGTATACCAAAGAGGAGGGAATGACTTACTCGAAAGTTTTTGCAACTAAGCTGAAAGTAGAGAATTGACCACTGCACCTAGAAACATGGAGGAGAAACAGTTCCCCTTGGTCAGAGCAGTTTTGGCGAGTTGGTGGTGGAGCAGGGAACAGCTGGATTTCAGTATATTCTTAGGAAATGAGAAGAGGGAAACCAGAGATATTCCTTCAAAGAATTTTACTGGAATTCAGAGTAGATAAACAGAAAAATGTGATTGAAAAATAAGTTCAGTCCTAACTTCCTAGAATTCTACCTCAGTGGAAGTTTTAAGCTTAAAAGTTTGATTTCAATTTCTTGGCTGTATAAGGTCACACAGATATCACTGAAACTCTTTCTTATACACTGGAATATATTTTAAAGCATTTAAAAGTTATATAACAATAGATCCATCCACTTAAATATAAACTTGCATTGATTCCACAGCCATAGCTCAAGTATGGCAAACTATCGGCACAATTGATAAGCATGAGGGAATAAGTTATACAAGAATATGTTGTATACGGTATGTTTGGAAAGTTATATATTGTAATACATATGGCCTTATTACACTGATGTACATATTTCTCTACTTCTTGTGGCTTTATATTTGCTTGATATCTTCTTAATACAATTAAATATGATATTGGAATCAACTGCTAAAATATTCATACAGACATAATCAAGGAAAGTATATTAACTTCTTTTAGGAGAAAACACAGGATGGGGTGGGGGTCAACATTTCTTCATTGTTATTAAACACTTCAACCTAGAATGAAGGACAAGAATCCAGTTTTATGGAATGTAACTGATTAGAGATCCTAGCTTTTTTTTCTTAGTCAATACTAAGAAATCATCAGCTGAAAGGTAGTGTTTAGCTGTTAATCTGATTTTGAGCCAAAAGCGTATGGCTATGTAGATGGGACATGCAAAATTTAAAGAATCTGGTTCTCTTTTCTAAAAGAAATCTCCAAAGTGATTCCTAAGAACTAAAAAGCAAGGATTATTGTATATATCAATATTTATCAAAACTATTTGTATTTCACTAATTATAGCCTTTTACTTTCACTAGTAAGCAATTTAAGATCTTTTCTGGGAAACATGTCTACAAGAAAGTGGCTTTAAAACTGGGCAATTTTGGGGCACCTGGGTGGCTCAGTCAGTGAAGTGTCCAACTTCAGCTCAGGTCATGATCTCATGGTTCATGAATTTGAGCCCCATTTTGGGCTCTGTGCTGACAGTTCAGAGCCTGGAGCCTGCTTCGGATTCTGTGTCTTCCTCTCTCTCTGCCCCTCCCCACTCATGCTCTGTCTCTCAACAATGAATTAAGGGTTAAAAAAATAAATAAAACCTGGGCAATTTTACACTAAACAAATAGATCTACTTCCATGATTCTTAAATGAGATTAAATAAACAGCACGTCTTGTGATACCCAGTGACCACAGTGGTCAGATGCTTAGAGAAGGGTCATCTTGCCCACATGTGTGCATGTGAACTAAGCATACCCCTGAACAATGAAGGCTGCTAGACATTTCCAGACACCTGCAGGAATGTGGGCCAGGGTTATTTAAGAAGAAACCTTTGTCAACACTCCAGAGTATGACCATGAATTTCACACAGTCATTTGTATTTAACAATAAATTATTTAAGGTGTGCACTTTATTCTTCAACTAGCCGAAACACTCTCTATGGGACTCATATGTTATAGGGATAATAGAAAACCCCAGTGTAGGCAATTCAATACAGACAATTCACACATAATTCAGGGACCACGATATCTGCATTTCCATAATGACAAAATAATCTATCATATTGCCTGAAGTACTAATTTTGCTTCTATTGTTATAATATTTAGAGTGTAAAATATAAAATAATAATTTCAAACATTGTTAAGTGTTTTAAAAAATTTAAGTCATCACTTGTAGAGGAAAAAGACTGGTTTGTTCTGATGTTTTCCCTTCAAGTAGTAGCAATTTTTAAATAGTTTTTCTCTGCATGAATTCAGAATCAAAAGATAATACAATACTTACATGTGTTGAAATCTAGGGGGCATGTGGGATAAAGAGGTGCTGTGTTACCCCACAGCCAATGAACAGATAGGGTCTGAGCTCTGTCAGAAGAATCAGGCCCTCTGAAAGAACATTCTAAAAGAAGAATGCATAGCTGTGAAGTTTTCTTTCTCTTTTAGGGCCACATCATTATATGGGCTCCCTGTAGCTCTTCCATGATAGATGTAAGAAACATTTCAATCTCAATATTGTGTCTTCATAGTTTCCCTTTGCAAAAAAAAAAAAAAAACCTGATGCTTAATGCCCCCTTTTTTTTATTATTATGCTTGAGTTGTGTACCAGATCAAGCAATAAGAAGGGTTATGTACCAAATAAAGCAGTAAGACTGCCAGTGGACACCTGTCCCTTGACCTTCAAGTCTATGCCATGAGATGGGGAGGATTTAGAGCACTTACACTGAGCAAAGCCTTCTGTGCCACCAGAAAAACACAGGTGGCTGTGTTCCCTTTCCACATTTTCTCCTATTAGAGTGGTCACATACACTTCTGTTAAATGGAATATGTCCATTTTCTTAATTTCTAAATATAACTCAGGGTAACATTTATGGAGCAAGAGAATTTTATAGTTCATTTGTTACAGGTACCTTTAATTATTTGTAATTGCTTTAATATATTTGAGCAGGAATAGGTTACGGACATCACATGTGGAAGTCATGTTCTTAGCCAAATAAAATAATAAAGTTTTGTCTCAAGAGAATATGACACTATTAAATTTCGGAGGATGTTGTCCATTAATAAAACAAGGGCAAGCGGAATCTCCCTCGTGTTACAGAAGTACTGAAAAGCAGAGTGAGGCTTATTTTAATTTGTATTTCTCTTTTATCTGTAATTGAAAAATACTGGCAAACTAGAAAAAATTTAAAAAGATGAGCCAAAAGTCCCGTTGAAATATTAATTGTGCAGAGAATCCTACCTACTCCTGTATTTATTTAGATACTTTTTTGTTTTGTTTACATCATTTTGAAAATTTCACCTCCAAACTATAATATATTGGACAAGTTATCAAAGTAACTTGATTAGAAAGCTATAAATCAATTCTTTATGAGTACACTCCAATGTTACAATGAAATTTATTCCCATTAAATTCTTGTAGCTTGGGGCACCTGGGTGGCTCAGTCGGTTAAGCGTCTGACTTTGGCTCAGGTCATGATCTTGCAGTTCACTTCGTGACGTTGTGCCCCACTTGGGGCTCTGTGCTGACAGCTCCAAGCATGGAGCCTTCTTTGGATTCTGTCTCTTTCTCTCTGCCCCTCCCCCACTCGCCCTCACTCTCTCCCTCTAAAAATAAATAAACAAAAACTTTAAAAGTAGGGAAGGCTGGGTGGCTTAGTCTGTTGAGCATCCAACTTCAGCTCAGGTCATGATCTTGCAGTTTATGGGTTCAAGTCCCCCGTCGGGCTTTGTGCTGACAGCTCAGAGCCTGGAGAGCCTGCTTCAAATTCTGTTTTTCTCTCTCCCTGCTCCTCTGCCCCCCTCCCTCAATAAATGAATAAACATTTAAAGAAATTCTTGTAGCTTAATGGATATCTTGTATCACTGATATTCAATAAACTACACATTTAAAGTAGTGGTTTGATATGTTTTGACAGATGAACCTACGAAACCTTCAACAAAATTATGATAGTGAACATGTTCATTCTCCCCTAAAGTTCCTCTGACCTCTGTGTGGTACCTGAGTCCCCTTCCTCCTTATCTCCCCACTTAGTGCCAAACAACTCTGATAGACTTTCTGTAACTATGCAGTAGTTTGCATTTTCTAGAATTTTAATTTTTTATGTTTTTTTGAAATTTATTTCTGAGAGAGAAAGACAGCATGAGCAGGGGAGGGTCAGAGAGAGAGGGAGATACGGAATCTAAAACAGGCTCCAGGCTCTGAGCTGGCTGTCAGCACACAGCCTGACGTGGGGCTCAAACCCACAAACCCTGAGATCATGACCTGAGCTGAAGTCAAATGTTTAACCGACTGAGCCACTCAGATGCTCCTAGAATTTTAATTTTTAATGGAACTATATACTAGGTACTCTTTTTTGTCTAACTTTTATTCATGATGATTATTTTGAGATTATCTTTGTTGATGTGTGTATTGATAGTTTATTCCTTCTTACTACTGAACAGAATCCCACATAGGATATACCCTACCTGGCTTATGCATTGATGAGTTTATGGCCACTGGAATTGTTGCCAGTTTGAGGTTATTACAAATGAAGTTGCTATCAACATTTATGTACAAGATTTGTATGGACATGTGCTTTCATTTCTTTGGTTAGAATCTCCAACTATAATAATTTGTCAAATTCTCCTTCCATTTCTGCCAGTTTTTGCCTGATGTATTTTGAAGCTCTTTTAATAAGATATTAAATAGTTAGAATTTTTATGTTTTCCTGCTGAACTGACTCCTTATGAATTAATCTTACCTCTGGTAATATCTATTAATAAAGCTATTAAGTCTGCTTTGTCTGATATTACATTCAGTTTCTAATGATGCAAAACAAATGATCATAAGTTTAGTGACTTAATACAACCATAGTTTGCCTCTATCAGTAGTCCAGGCATGATTCATCTGTGACTTCTGCTCAGAGCCTCGGGTGGTGGCTTGAATGGATTCTCCTCTGAAGGCTTGACTGGGAAAGAACTTGTTCTCAAGATCATTAATGTTGTTGGAAAATTCTATTTTCCTGCAGCAGTATGTTGTAGTCTCTGACGTTTTGCTCATTATCAGCTCGAGACCACCCTTGGGTCCTAGAGCCTGATGTTGGTTGATCATTCCTTGTGTTAGCTTCTGCAACCTGTCCATTCATTCCATCAAGCTCTCAAGGAGGGCCACCTTCCTCAGGAAAGGACTAGCACTTCCACTGTGAGTTAGGCCCACCCAGAAAGATCACCTTTCGGGTTACCTCAAAATCAACTGACAACATCTTGATGATTAATTACATCTGCAAAATTACTTCCTGTTTGACATATTCTGTTTGCTAACACAAGTCCACCCACACTCTAGGTGAGGATGCAAACATCAGAGGATGGGGATCCTGGGGTGACCCGAAGGTCTGTCAATGAGGCTGCCTGCCAGCAAAAGGAGCAGTACCAGGATGTCAACCCACTGTGGGTTTTATAGGTGTCAGATCAGCAAGAAAGACAGGAATCACATAGACACTAGGTGGATCGACACTTTGGTCACACAGAAAAGATACAGAGCAAAGTCAGCCTCAATAGTGAGCATTGGTTCACTATGGCCAACAGGTCTTGTCCCACAGCCAACACAAGGAAATAGTACACATGCACTCTCTTAGGCAACAACAAAGACCTTGTTCCTTCCTCACCTTCTAGAAACAAATAGAACAGTGATGTTGGCTAGATGACACATTCTTTAATCAGAACAAAGTTCTACTTAAACTCAGTTTCTCTCCACGGGTGCCTGGGTTAGTTAAGCATGGTGGAAGCATGGTGCCTGGTCCCACTCAGGTCATCATGATCTCATGGCTTTTGAGTTGGAATCCACATTGGGCTCTGTGCTGACAGCTCAGAGCCTAGACCCTGATTTGGATTTTTGTCTCCCTCTCTCTCTCTCTGCCCCTTCCCTGCTTGTGCTCTGTCTCTCTCTATCTAAAATAAATAAATATTTTAAAAACTTAAAAAAAAGAAGTCTCTCTCCATGCTCTCTGTCTCCATTAGAACTCTATTCTGTGGATTGTGTCCTCCTGATTCTCTAGATTCTAAGGTCCTTCTCCTCATCTCAAGGAGATCATCAGACTTGGCATGAATTCTCCTACCTAAACATCAGGCTCATAACTCCCTCAGTGCATTTATTTGGGCATCACTGCCTTTCCTTTCTTTTCTTTCTTCTCCTTTCTTCTCTCAGGGGTCACTTTCTGCCTTGTGTGGTATTTAGTATATACATATCATTGTGTATCTTCTGTGTTATTTTTAAGTGTTTTAGATGACAGTATAAATCCAATTTCTATTATTCCATCTTGACTGGAAAAAGTCCCCATTATAAATTTAAAAGTTTCTCTTTTCTTTTCTTTGAAACCTGGAAATAGGTTAAAGTATTAATGTTGCAATGTTATGAGTTGCACAAATCTCATGACATTTTAGATACCTTTTATAGTCTTGCTAATTTTTGGCTTCAAATCATTTTGAAAATTCTAATGGACTATATGACAACTCAACAGAATCTGTATTCAGTGACATGAAAATAACTAAAGATAGCATTAAAGTATACTTAAACATCATATAGAGGCAAACATTTTAAAACTTGAATGAAATACTTTCTCATACACAGCTCTATAATGAATTGAACCAAAAACTCACTCTTGGGGTTGCATATTTTGAATAGGTACATGAACCTCATAGAAGTAAACATTTAATAAATCTGAGCTGTGGTTGTTATGGCTATCATGATATATACCTTAGGCCTGTGTTCATTGAGGATAAATTCCTGATAGCCCAACTAAATCCTTTCTCTCTTTCTCTTTCTTTAATTTTTATTTATTTAGGTAGTTAGCTAGTTTTATTTAGTTTTTATTTTAGAGAAAGAGATAGCATGCTTGAGCAGGAGAAAGGGGCAGAAGGAGAGAAAGAATCCTAAGCAGGCTCCACACTCAATGCAGAGCCCCAGGTAGGGCTCGCTCCCACAAACCTAGGATCATGACATAAGCCAACATCAAGAGTGGGACGCTTAACCAACTAAGATACTCGGGTGCCCTCCCCGTCTAGTCTATTTTTTAATGTATCTCTTTTTATGATGTAGGATCATAATTTGGGCCTTGTTAAAAGTTTACCCGATGATACAGTGACATATAGGAACCAGCAGGGCAAATGCCCAGTGACAAAACAACAGACTGTCATCAGTCTAATGACCCTAATAAAGAAGAAGAGATGAAACAAAAGATCACCATATAGGGCATCAGAACCACATTATGATAGACATCATATGATCAATGATGACTGTGGGGAACACTAAAGCAAGAAAAATTAACAAAATGACTGATATCAGTGATGGCAGGTATCAACAGATGTTTGCCACGGGCAAAGTAAGAATGAAAATCAGCAGCAGAGTTTCTGTAACTCAGACCATTTATCAGCTGCCATATCTAACTATAAGCTGAATAATCAAGGTATTGTTTGCCCCAAACTGTGGTATATAAAAAGAATGGAATGCCATAATTTTTTAATGTAAAGAGACAACTATATCAACATAAATTATATGACAGGAATTTTTATCATAGGATGAATAAAAATGCTTTCTTTGGTCATTATCAAAATACTCACTGAATATAAATGCTGATTTAAAGAGTAAGTTTTCTGAATTGAGATTAACATTCCCTATTTAATGTTTTCAATAAGTGTTTAAATGTTTATTTATTTATTTTGAGAGCGAGGGAGCAAGGAAGGGGCAGAGAGAGGGAGGGAGAGCAAACATAAGAGGGGCAGAGAGGGAGAAGGAGAGAATTCCAAGCAGGTTCTGCATTGTCAGCACAGAGCTGACGTGGGGCTCAGACCCGCAAACACTGAGATCAGGAACTGGTCTAAACCAAGATTTGGACGCTTAACCAATTGAGCCACTCAGCCATCCCTCAATAATTTTGAAAGGCAGCTAGACTAATAAAAAACTGACTCTGGAATAAGACTCTCTGGTTTTAAATTCTGATTCCTCCATTTTCTTGCCATGTGAATTTCTACAAAATATATAACCATTCTGTGGTTTAATTTCTTTGTTTTTAAAGAGGGATAAAAACTATATCTCCTTTAGAGAATTGTTTTGTGTATTGAGTTAGTTAATAGAAGCAAAGCTGTTAGAAAAATGCCTAGAATATTAGAATATTTATTTCTTAAATAAAGCAATAAAAACCGTTGCTGGATACAAAAATTGTGGTACAAAAAACAAAGCCACTGTGATAGTAAGGAAAACACAATGTAACTCATTTTGTGTAATTTTACACACACAAATCAAAACTGGCGTTTTTAGATGAAAGTAAACAAAAATGCTTACAACGATTTCTAGTACTATATAATATTCTAAATAAATTCATAATTCAAAGGGCTACCATTATTAGTACTTATTGACATAATTCCAAAATATGATAATCTTTTATTCCTTTATTTCCATTCACTTTGAACAATGCTAACCTTCTCATTATATAACATGATATGAAGTAAGACAAGTTGCCTCATTTCGAAGTTTGAATCAACATCCAACATTTTATCCTTTGCACTTCCAATGTCATAAAAAAATCTCTGAGTTCCTTTAATGAGAATTTTTGCCATGTCACTTCCTCTGGGATATCTACATCCTTTTCTTCATAACCACCTCTCATGTGTCTAATTATTTCTGAATTTTATCATGTGATTGTTAAGGTATTGAAGCTGCCTTAGCCCCTCTGGCCAGCCTGATAGTCTTCAAGACTTAGCAAGCATTCTCAGTCAGTGTGATTGACTAAACGTTTCTTTGTATATTTATAGATCATGCATTCTTTAAAAAAAAAAAAAAGAACAGAGCCCTTCTGCACATCACCAGGCCGTCTCCATAAGCCCTTCACCCTCTTCACCTGGCCTGAAGGAACCAGACACCCTGGCAACCCTTTCTCAGAGCACTGAGAAAAATGTGTATAGCTGGTACCTTTGAGTCTGCACCTAATCCAGAACGTTTTGGACCACTGTGCTCCCTTTACTGATGAACTGCCCTAAACTTCCTTAAAAATCCTTGGCCCAGGCAAAAACTGAAAAGTCTGTCTCTGTGGACAATAGTAAGAGTCTGACATCTGCCCAGCTGTACAGCCTCCTGAATAAACCTTATATCCCTTTCCAATCAAAATTCATCGCTTGAGTATTGGTTTTTCAAATGCTGGGAAGCTGATGGTGGGTTTCAGTAACTGTACCTCCATGTGTTAGAAGCTATTAATATGGTGATTTTATTACTGAGGAAACCAAAGTACACAGACATATGTATATGCATAGTGAGAGAGAGAGAGAGAGGAAGAGAGAGAACCCACTTCGAACTCTAGCAGCTGAACCCTAGAGCAGGATTCTACTTGGCTACACTTCAAATAAGGCAGGTGACTGAAATGTTAACACATGGGTCCTGCACTAGACCAATAAAGTTGGAATTTCTGGAGGTGGGGTATCAGGCATGGGTGTGTTCAAAAGCTTCTCAGTTGAGTTGAACAGGAAGTCATGGCTGACAATTACTGCTTTTGAGGCTCCATACATAACTAATAGGCCTTAATAACATTAAAAACAAAAGATGAAAGCATCCTACAGTATTCCCTCCTTCTCAGTGGGGGATATGTTCCAAGACCACAGTTCCAGTCTGAAACCGTAGATAGTACTGAACTAAACCTAATATATACAGTAACTTTTCCTATACATATGAACCTATGAAAAAGTTTCATTTATAAATTAGGCACAGTAAAAGATTAACACTAAATATTAATAATATGTACTGTAATATTAGACAATAGGTGAATGTGATCTCTCTCTCAAAAAATCTTACCTTCCTCTACCCGCTATTTTTCTTGTGATGCTGTGAGATAATAAAACACCCACAGATGAAAGGAAGGGAAGTGAATAACCTAGATATTGAATGTAGCATTAGGCTACTACCAAACTTCTTGGGGTAAGTCAGAAAGAGAATCATCTCTTCAAGACAGAAAGTGAAACCGTGGATAAGAGGGAATTACTGTATTCACTACGTGGTATTCAAACGATTGAAAAGAAATAAGGTTAGAACTCTATCTGATACAATTCCCCTCCAAAATTTCTGATAATGTAATAGCTCATGGTGAGAATTGTTATGGTATAGTTTAAGAGAAGATCTATGGTTAAGATAAGGTAGAGAGAAAAAGAAGACAAGGTAAAAAAAAAAATTAACCAAACCTGAACACTGAAAATTTTCCTGCAAAATAAAACCCCAATCATTGAGCACACATGATTTTTATTACTTGCTGTCATTAAATGTATTAATTTCTCAATCTATGTTTTTGAAATCTCTGTCATGAAGATCAGCTCTAGGTAAAACAGCCCTATGACGTGAGTTCCTTGAAGATTAGTTTCAGCTAGCCTCAGTCATGCTGCATTATCTTATACCAAGCAGTATCTTAACACGCCAGGAATATTGGGAATAGATTTTGATTGTTTAAAACTTCTGCAATTTGGCAGTCAATTTTGAAGAAAACTATTTTTTCCTTCATTCGACGAAGCCTCAAGTGGTATCAATAAGCCTTTCTAATATTTTTGAGTAAAAATGCATTTTGTTCTCTACTATTCTTTGAACAGTTGTGAACTTTCATTTTTTTAATTTTTTTTATAATATCCATTCTCTACAAAACAGTGCCCTTACCAAAGTCTTCAGTACAAATCAGTATGAATAATGGAGGAGACTATGCTCACTGCAGTTGCTATAGTAAATGAAGAGTTTGGACCTGGCTGAGTGCAATAATTTCTGAATAATTAATAAGATAGTTACACATATTTGAAAAGAATTATATGTAGGTATGCTTTTATCAGATATCACAGAAAATAAGGAATGTGTTGTTCTGACATCTTTATGTTATGCTATGAACTATCACTAAAATTTACATTTAAGTAACAAGGTTGAAAGATAGCCTTAATTTTGTAGTTTTGTTCTTAATTCCAGATAATACTCTGAGGGAGAAACTGTTCCAGTGAGCTGTGCTCTATAACTAAAGCAAATCTTTGGTTTAAAAATATTATAGGGACATCTGCCTGGCTCAGTCAGTAAGACATGTGACTCTTGATCTCAGGGTCATGAGTTCAAGTCTCCTGTGGTGCATAGAGCTTACTTTATAAAAACAAACAAGAATATTATGTTGAGATTTATCAAGTTTATCCCAAAGGCAGTATTTTATGTTGTTTCAATTACATTTTGATTATATACTCTCTAAAAGATACCACATTATCTACTTTAGGCAGCGGCTCAAATATTTTTGTCTGTTTCAGTACATCTACTAGCTAATAATTACATGTATAGTACATGCCAGTAGGTAGTTCAAGCTTTGCTTTTTAAGACTGCAAAAAAGATAAACTTATGAGGTAGCTGTGGGAAGTTCTTGCCCTACCAAAACCTGGTTCTCTCTTCTGACTCTGAGATTAAGAACCAAATCTTTAGGTCACATAGGAATGAGCAAGGCATATAAACTGTGCTTAAGGAACATGCAAAATAGCTCACAATGCCTCCTAGGTGATTTCTGGAAGTACTGACTCTTGGGAAGTATTCAGAAACCACATAATGCTAAGGAGACTTCTAAACTGGGAGGTTTATCAATTTGAAGAAGAAATGAGTGCACAGGAGAGGCACCATATACATACAGTTAGTTGTCATAGGGTTATAGACTTACAGAAACAAGGCAATTCAACAGACCAATTCACCCCACCCACACCGTCTTGTTTTATAAGTAAGGAAGCCAGAACAAAGAGAAGCCAAATGACTGGAAGGTATTATGCTAAGTGAAATAAGTCAGGCAGAGAAAGGCAGATATCATATGTTTTCACTCATATGTAGAACATGAAAAACTTAACAGAAGATCATGGGGGAAGGGAAAGGAGAAAGATAGTTACAGAGAGGGAAGAAGGCAAATCATAAGAGACTTTTTTTAAAATTTTTAATGTTTTATTGATTTCTGAGAGAGACACAGCATGAGCAGGGGAGGGTCAGAGAAAGAGGAAGATACAGAATCTGAAACAGGCTCCAGGCTCTGAGCTGGCTGTCATCACAGAGCCTGACGTGGGGCTTGAACCCACGAACCATGAGATCATGACCTGAGCTGAAGTCAGACGCTTAACCAACTGAGCCACCCACGTGCCCCAAGAGACTCTTAAATAGAGAGAACAAACTGAGGATTGATGGGAGATGGGGGAGAGGGGAAAGTGGGTGATGGGCACTGAGGAGGGTACTCGTTGGGATGAGCACTGGGTATTGTATGTAAGCAATGAACCATGGGAATCTACCTCAAAACCAAGAGTACACTATATGTTAGCCAATTTGACAATAAATTATATTAACATTAATTAATTAATTAAATTTTAAAAAACAGTCAAATTATTTGTCTAAGGACACATTGCTAAATGGCAGCAATAGGACACAAACTAGTCCCATGTATTCTTAAAACACCCTTGTCATTAAAATTTCCCAATTCATGTGGGTGGCTCAGTCAGTTAGGCATTGGACTTCAGTTCAGGTCATGATCTCATAATTCATGAGTTCAAGCCCCATATCAGTCTGTGCAGTGACAGTGTGGAGCCTGCTTGAGATTTTCTCTCATTCTCTCTGTCCCTCCCCTACTCATGCTCTATCTCGAAAGAAAGAAAGAAACAAAGAAAGGAAGGAAGGAAGGAAGGAAGGAAGGAAGGAAGGAAGGAAGGAAAACAGACAGACAGACAGAAAGAAAAAAAATTTTCCCAATTCACAGTTACCCTGCAAGTGAGTTGTCTACAATGGCAGTCATGCTATCTTAGGATCAGCAACCAAGAACCAAACTCAGCTTTGAGACGCTAAGCAATATTTTGCCCATCCCAGTCATTGCCAAAGGCTTTTGCTTTTTGTACATCAATGGTACTTCAATAAAGTTGTTTAAAAAAAAAAAAGGTTCCTACTTAGTAGAAAATTCTACACTATTCAAGTCTGATACATTATTATATCAGACCTACTAAGATCAACAAGGTAGCATGTACTTATTTTATGGCAGATAATAACTGGGGAAACTTTTATATAAATGAGTAAAAACACAAATTCTATACTAGAATATTTTCTACTCCTACACTGTAATAACAATTAAATTTAATTAAAATTATGTTTGTTTTCAGAATATACTTCTTATAGCTCTACTGCCATTGCCAGAATTTTCCTTAATTCTCAGTAAATACTTGCAAGATTATTTTATTATCTTGTTTTACAAGAAAAATGAAAATGTGAAGATATCAACAAATTATCTGAAATTACCTAAATTTTAATATCAAGGCATGGTTTTATCTCCAGGATTTCTGATTCCAAACTCGAGGGTACTTTTTTCCTAAAACAGAGGTAAAGATTTAAACATATCTGTCAAGGAAATATGAAAAAAAATTATGAGTGATTTAATATGTCTCTATAATTCTAAGTTCTTTTGTACTAAATGTGGATGAAAGGGGTGGGGATTTATCACGTCAAAGAGCCTTTGTTTTTCAATGGTATAATGGAGAGACACTCTACAAAGCACATCTTTAAAGAACAAGTTTTGTTTTGTTTTGTTTTTGCTACTGTTGTTGATGTGATTATTTTTATGCCGAAAAATTATTGTTTAAAAACCATTGGAGAGCAACAAATACTTTCTTTTTCTATATTTTCTATCATAGCCTATTTTCTTTTCTTTTTCCTCAAATTTTTATTTAAATTCTAGGTAGTTAACATATAGTGTAAAATTGGTTTTAGGAATAGAATTTAGTGATTCATTTCTTATGTATAACACCTAGTACTTATCCCAACGAGTGCCCTCCTTAGTATCCATAACCCACTTAGATCATCTCTCCACTCATCCTCTCTGCATAAACACCAGTTTGTTCTCTATCCATACTGTAGTTTATTTTCCACCTTACAGGTGTAATGAAACTTGAAGTTATACCTTTCCAGGAGCACAAGAATAAAGATTTTGAAAAGAGACCATTATGTTTATGATAGAAATGTAAGCAAATCATTTTAGTACTAGGATTAGAAATTTTAGGAATTGGGATAAATTGTAAATATTGTCAATAATTTATACTCAGATATTCCTACAACATTCTAGGATGACTATAGCAGTAATGTTTTCTATTTAAGTGCTTTGATATTTCCCTATCTGGAGTAATAATACTTTTGTATTATACATATGATTAACTTAACAAAAGACATGATATCAATTTCATTTTTAGCTACATCCTTGCTAGAACATATTTGAGAATAATTGGTTGAGTTTAAATAAATCTGTATGTATTGTTAAAAATATCAAAATGGAGGGGCTCAATTAAGTGTTTGACTCTTGACTTCAGCTCAGGTCATGATCTCACAGTTTATGAGATTGAGCCCCGCATTAGGCTCTGTGCCAGCAGCCTGCTTGGGATTTTCTTTCACCCTATCTCTCTCTCAAAATAAATAACATTTAAAAAATATATCAAACTGTATTCAAAATAGTACTCTATTCTTGTTCCTTGAAATAAATAAATAACCCATGGTTTCTTTTTTTAATTTTTATTTCAGAGAGAGAGAGAGAGGGAGAGCATACATGAACAGGGGAGAGGAGCAGAGTTGAGAGAGAAAGAATCTTAAGCAGGCTCCATGCTCAGTGCAGAGCCTGACCTGACATGGGGCTCAATCACACAACTCTGGGATCATGATCTGAGCCCAAATCAAGAGTTAGATGCTGAAATTAAGTCAGACGCTTAACCCATGGAGCCACGCCAAGCGTCCCTAATTCATGTTTTCTTATGCTCATATGTTTTATAGCATTACTGAATTTCTAATATATATATAATTTACAGAGTGAGGGATTTGGTTTATGGGAATATGAGTTCCTCAGTAATTATGCAAACTATGCTCTTACTGTTTGTTTTTTTTCCCATGATGTGAGCTCTTATGTAATTCAATGTAATTCTAATTCTGTAATGACAATGATATGGCTATCAGGTTTTTCTTTAAAGATACATTTTCAGAATATATCTATTATGTATTGGAAGATCCTTATGACACAAAACAATACATACTAAAAGATACTTTAGTATTAGTCTTAATTAAAATCACTTCCAGTCTTCCTATAAATAGTATTGTTAATAAGCGAGTAAAACTGAATTGCTAGAAATATTAGCATTTCATTGTCTAGAATAAGTAATGAGATTTACCATTAAGTAGCTGCTTAAATATGTTATATCAAGGTGGTTAACATTCAAGGGATGCTAAGAGTTAGATAGACATTGAGGCAATTATCCCATGAGGCAATCATCCCATAGCCAGTCTGTGGTGTGACTGAGTTCAGCCTCTAAAACCATACGACCTTGTTTTACTATTTGTCAATTGTGACTATAGATGAGTCAATCAATCTTTCTCTGTCCCGTTTCTCCATCTATAAAATTGAGCTAATAATCAAAATGCTCATCTCAGAGACTGTTATATTAAACAACTTAATACAGGGTAAGTGACCCTACAGAGAGTATATTCAACAAATGACTATAGTGGTTATTATTAATATAATACACAAAAATTTGAGGAAATCCTATTTTTTGACTATGTATTGGATGATTATTACTTGAATCATTGTTTCATACTGACTTCTGAGAGATTTTTCTCATACTCATGGGGTGGGGAGACATTATAAAGACTGTTTAATATGTGAAATATGGAACATGATCTACAGAAAGACAGGTTTATTCATGTGCCTATTATAGGAGGGAATCTTCTATATAATTAGAGGTCTTCTATGTATTTCATGTCTGTAACCAAAACAATTATCTAAACTTGTAAAACACTCTGGTCATGTTTGGCAGGAACTTCCCCTGAAGGACAGAAAAAAAAAAGCTCACTGAATGTTAGAATAATTTTCTTTTACTTCATTTTATTGTATTTATACATATTTTTTGCCTCACAAGTTGTTCTTAAGGGGAAAGGAAGTCTACATTTAATTAAAAATGGCCTTTAAGGCATTTTTCAGAAATATTTATAAATGTGGGGCACTGTTCAGAAGAGAGTCCTTTGTGATAATTATATTCTCCATGAATGCTGATTGAACTAATTAAAAACTGCAAGTCTTATCAAGATTATTTATTGAAATCTATTTGACAGCTTTCATTACTTTACATACCTCAATAGTTTATGCTTTTATACTTATTTAAAAATGGCAGCAGTAATTCAAGTAAAGAATAAAAGTTGAGAAATGTTTATCTGATAAAGCAGATAAAACCATATCTGATCCTTTGTACTTCAAAAAATGACTCAGTGGCTAAGTCCATAGAGTATAAAATAGCTTTTAAATCACCTAGTAATTTAATTTGTATTTTGCTTTTATTGTCTGGAAATGTGCATTAGGTAACATCTATTCAGCTTCCTATTTCAGTTCATTCTCATCAGTTGATGCTAATAAATAAAAATTGTTATTAGTGGTGGTCAGGAGCTATCCATTAGGGGACTGCATATGGCAATTCTAAATATAATTGTATTCAAAACCAAGCACTACATCAATCCACTATGAATAAATGCTTAGTATTCTCCTCCCAACAAGTGCCTTCCATATTTCTCTTGTATCACTGTTAGCTCAAGGCATAGAAATTCACCCAGGGAAATATGATCAGAGAACTAACAAAGTGAAAATACGGAGGGAAGCAGAGTGGAATGGGAATTTTAGCTCTGCTGCTTACTAGTTCTATGAACTTGAGCAAGAAAATCAGTATTTCTGAATCTCAGCACCTCATTTGCAAAATAGAGTAATAAAATACATCTTGCAAAATTGTGGGAATAATGCATATCAATTGCATGGAAGGGTTCCTCAGAGGGAAGAACTCAACTCATCACCAAAGTAGAATAGCTTTAACAAGTAAAAATTATGTAAAAGTGCAATGGACTTCTTCCTGTGTGTGACCACTTATTGGTATTATTGGAAAGAGATTCATGCTTTAACTAGAGGGCTGGTTCAGTTAGCTTCAGGGATCCTCAAGCCTGATATTAAGTTTCGGCCAGTGTGATTCATGCAATTGACTAAATTATTTATATTTGTGATAGAGATGTGGGTAAGTGTCATCTATTGTTGTTTTGAATATTTATTTCTCCAATTCTGCTGAAAAAACTAACCAGGAAATTAGAAAGTCTCCCTTTTCATTGATGAAATTGTGACAATTCTATTCTTATGGAAACATGAAAAAATATGTCTAGAAGATGTAATTGGTAAATCAAGGCACAGATGGTGAATGGCTCAGGCAGTGAGACACAAGGTAAAATAGAAAATAGATTGGCTTGAGTTCATTCTACAGTATTTGTTGTTTTCAAAAATCATTGCAGCTGCAAAAAAAAAAAAAAACAAACTGGTTTCTTGAGTATTTTATTGACCTTCCCTGCAGTCACCAGTGTCACTCCATCTATTGATTAAACATAACTACATTTTTCCCTGAGTGTCTGTCAATTGAAAATAAAATCTGAATTATCAATTGCAGGCTCTCATGAAAATCAAATAAAAATGCCATAGAAGCAGGTTTGGTTACATCTAAAATTCTGTTCAAGCCGTTTTTTACGATGTTAAAGATTCACCTAGAACCTGACTAGAGGTTCTAGAGGTTTATTGAACAACAGACATATGTAAATTCCCAGGTAATGAAAAAGGAGCAAGAAACTCATTTTCAGGGAGAAAACAAACACTTAAGAATCAGTTTCTGAGTGTGAATGAAATAAACCGGTGGGAAATTGTGGAAACTACTATCACTAACATATAGCACAGTAAGTGAGAGCAAAGAGATATCTGGACAAGTTATCTCCTGGCCACGAAATTTCTGAAGAAATCTTATTAAAATTGGTAAAATTTAAGATTAAAAAATAGTCTATTGATAAATGTAATTGTATTGAATTTAGTGGGAGAAGGTTTTGAAAAATCACTGGAATGGAATGACCTAGGCAAGATGGCAGAAAGGTGATTTCTGACTTGAGCTTTCCTCACAGAAATCCCAAAATAGCCACAGACAGTATTCTTCTGTGAAATTCTCGGGATCTGGGGGTGAGGCTGAAGTACTTCTTTGGGCCGCCAAACCCAAGGCATGCTACATTAGAAGACCAAAAAAAGAGGTTTCACTTTGACTGCCTTGCCCACCCTGAGGCCTGCATAGCACCTCACTGAGAAGCTACCCCTGGGCTTACCTTTCCCCAGGGGAAAATAGAGAGCTTGAGGTGAACATCTAGCTTCCTCAACATGATAGGATGCTTCCTGGGATTTCCACTAAGGTCTCTCCTTAAAAAGACCAGTTGTGGAATAACCAGGATTAAACTCCAGAGATCAGTTAGAGATGAAGAACGGGGTGGGGCTTAAAGCAAGGAGCGTGTGGATCTTGGTGGACTGTGTGCTTGTGGTGGTACACAAACAGCAATCCTGGCCCACGGACTGCCTATTTGCAGAGCCAACTGGATGCTCTCGACAAAGCACTAAGCACTAAGGAGCTTGAGTGACAGTTTTTCCTGGTTTGGGTCCCCAGTAAGTGGGCCATACAGGCTGTGAGCAAAATCTACAGTTCCAACCCATTAGGAAAGCAATCAGAAGCACTGCTCATCCGCTAAACATGAGGTCAAGCCCCACCACTAGGAAGACTGTCCTGAGACCCTGGGCAGCTGAAGGGCTCATCTTCCAAACCCTCTAGGACAGAGTCTAGTGAGCAACCTCACCCAACTGTAGAATACAACCTTTGATCCCACTTGACCAGGATCCCATACAGTGATCCTTGAAGTCTCAGAACCCAGCCTATGGTACTACCTAGCTGCGGAGACTGGCTTATAACCCTGCCTCATAACAGAGAACAGCATGTGACCCTTCCCCATTGTAGGCTCTAGCCTACAGCTCCACCCAGCTTAGGAGTATACCCTGAATCCACTTGGTCATGAAGCACAGCCCATGTACCTGTACAAATTAAATGTTTATTTATTTTTGAGAGAGAGAGACAGAGCATGAGCAAGGGAGGGGCATAGAGAGAGGGAGACACAGAATCTGAAGCAGGCTCTAGGCTCTGAGCTGTCAGCACAGAGCCTGACACAGGGCTCAAACTCACAACCATGAGATCATGACCTGAGGCAAAGTCAGAAGCTCAATCGACTGAGCCACCTAGGTGCTCCTCAAATTTAAAACCCTGCCTGTGGTCCTGCCTAAGGAAGAATCAAACCAGTGGCACCATCCAGCTGGGAACCATGGCCTAAGGTCCCACCCAACCAGGGATGATTGCCTGTCCCAGGCTTTAGCCCCATCCAGTTGTGGAACCTAGCCATCAGCACTGCTCTATTAGACCCTACCAGCCTATAAGTCCAGCTAACTCCAGATTTCAGAGCCCAGGAAACCAACCTACCAGGGAGCCAAGCCAGAGCCTCAGATTTTCAGAACAGAAAAGGCATTTGACAAATTTCAACATCCATTCCTGATGAAATCTCTTAACAAATTAGATAAAAAGGGAGCGGACCTCAACATACTAAGGGCCATATGTAGCAAGAACACAGCTATGATCATACTCAATGGTAAAAGTTTGAAAGCGTTTCCTCTGTGATTAGGAACAAGACAACAGCGCCCATTTCATGACTCCTATTCAATTTAATACTAGATATCCTACCCAGAGCACTTAGGCAGAAAAAATAAATAAACGTCAGCCATATTGGAAAGGAAGAAATAAAATAGCCTATATTTGCAGATGTCATGATCTTGTGTCTAGAAAACCCTAAAGCCCACATTAAAAAATAAAAAAAGAGGGTGCCTGGGTGGCTCAGTCAGGTAAGTATTTGACTCTTCATTTCAGCTCAGGTCGTGATCTCATGGCTCCTAAGCCCTTCATGGGGCTCTGCCCTGACAGTGTGGAACCTGCTCAGGATTCTGTCTCCTTCTTTCTCTGCATCTCTCTCACTTGTTCTCTATATCTTTCTCAAAATAAATAAAAACAAACATAAGCAAATTGTTAGAAATAAGAAGCAAATTCTATAAAGTTGCAGGATAGAAAATCAACATACAAAAATTGGTTGAGTTGCTGTATCAATGAACTATTTGAAGAAAATAAAGAAAATAATATCATTTACAAAAGAAATGAGAACAAAATATTTAAGAAGGAATTTAACCAAGTAGATAAAAAACACACATAAATGGTAAGATATTTTATGTTCATGTATAAGAATTAGTATTGTTAAAATGTGCATTCTACCCAAAATGATCTATAGATTCAACACAACCCCTATGAAAATTCATGGTATTTTTCACAGAAATAGAAAAAAGACAATTCAAAAATTTGCATGGAGTCACAAAGGCCCTGAACAGCTAAAGTAGTTTTGAGACAAAGGGACAAGTTGGAGGCATTATCCTGAACCTCCTGGAACATCCTGAGTTCAAACTACAGTTGACCCTTGAACAAATCAGCTTTGAACTGCATAAGTCCATTTATATGCAGATATATTTGATAAATATAGTACAATACTGTAAATATCTTTTCTCATCATGATTTTCTTACCATTTTGTTTTCTCTAGATGATTTTACTGTAAGAATACAGTATATAATCACATAACATACACAATATGTATTAATTGACTATGTTATCAGTAAGGCTTCTGGTCTACAGCAGGTGAATCGGAGTTAAGTTATAAGGGAGCCAAAATTTCTACATGAATTGGGGCGCCTGGGTGGCTCAGTGTTAAGCGACCAAATTGGCTCAGGCTATGAACTCATGGTTTGTGGGTTTGAGTCCTGCGTCAGGCTCTGTGCTGCCAGCCTGGAGCCTGGAGTCTGTTTCAGATTCTCTGTCTCCATCTCTTTCTGCCCCTCCCCAACTCATGTTCTGTTTCTCTCTGTCTCAATAATAAATAACATAAAAAATTAAAACAAAAATTTCTACATGAATTTTCAGTTGAAAGGGGGTGGTCAGCACCTCTAGCCCCTGCAATATTCAAAGGTCACCTCTATATTACAAAGCTCTTCGAACCAGCACAATATTGACACAGAAACAGACATGTAGGTCAGTGGCACAGAATCAAAGCCCAGAAATAAACCCATACATGTATAGTCAACTAATATTTGACATAGAAGCCAAGAATACTCAATGTGGAAAAAATTATTTCTTTAGCAAGTTGAGAGCTTTTCCAAGTTAGGGAAACTGGTTAATCAAATGCAAAAGAATAAAATGGGAGCTCTATCTTATACCCCTCACTAAACTTTACTTGAAATGAATAAAATAATTAAATATAAAATCTGTAACTATAAACCTCCTAGAAGAAAACATAGGAAAGAGTCTCCTTGATATTTTTCCTGACAATAATTTTTTGGATATAATCCCCAAAGCACAAGCAAAACAAATAAACAAAAATAACAAACAAAAACTCATAAAAGAAGTGGGACTACATCGAACTAAAAAGTTATTTTGCAGAAAAGAAACAATCTTCAAAAATGAAAAAATGAAAAGGAAATCTATAGAATGGGAGAAAGTATTTGTAAATTTTATTTCTGATAAGGGCCAAATATCCAAATTACACAATGAATTCATACTACTCCATAGCAAATAGTATAATAACAATCCAATCCAAAGGAACTAAATAAACATTTTTCCAAAGAAGACAATACAAATGGCTAGCAGGTACATGAAAAAGTGCTCAACATCACTCATCATTAGGAAAATGTAAATCAGAACCACAATTAGATATCTCTTCATAGCTCTTAGAATGGCTATTATCAAAAAGACCATAGGTAAGTGCTGGCAAGGGTGTGGAGAAAAAGAAATCCTTATAAACTGTTGGTGGGAATGTAAGCTGGTCCATCCATTATAGATAACAATATATAATGAAATATTAGTCAGTCCTAAGAAAGGAATTCCTACTATTTATGATAAAATGGATGAATATGAAGGACAGTAGTCTAACTTTTTTTAATGCTTTATTTATTTCCGAGAGAGAAACAGCATGAGCAAGGGAGGGTCAGAGAGAGGGGGAGACACAGAATCTGAAATAGCCTCCAGCCTCTGAGCTGGCTCTCAGCACAGAGCCCAACACGGGGCTCGAACCCACGAACTATGAGATCATGACCTGAGCTGAAGTCAGATGCTTAACCAACTGAGCCACCCAGGCACCCCAGTGAAGGACAGTAGTCTAAGTGAAATAAGTCAGACAGAGAAAGACAAATACTTTTTGATCTCACATACATATAAAATCTAATAAAGCTGAATGCATAGAAACAAAAAAAAAAAATAGATTGGTGGTTGCCAGTGGCTTGTATGTGTGTGGTGGAGAGAATGGGAAGTTGTTGGTTAAAGGGTACAGACTTTCATTTGTAAGAATATGTTCTGGGCATCTAATGTTCAGTATAGCGATTATAGGTAGGATATTAAACTGTGTACCTGAAAGTTGCTCAGAGATTGGATCTTAAATATTTCCACTACAGCAAAAATGAAAACAAAACCACAACAAAACAAATAAATAAATAAAGTATGTGAAGTATTAAACCTTATTATAGTGATTTTTTTACAATTATGCTTATATCAATAATCATGTTGTACATCTTAAGTTTATACAGTGTTATATATTCTAATAAATCTGGAAAAAATTACTTGAAGTATTTTGTTTTCACACTAACTCAAGGTATACCTCCATCCCTATACACCACCCCTAAATTGTAGCATTTTGCCATTAGTTATAGGCCAAGAGGCTGAAATTTATTGCTTAAATGAAGGGTGGGTGAATGCCACCTAAAACAAATAATTATCTGACTTTGGTTATCAAATTAGATATTTCTCTTAAGTCCATAGTAAAACATTTGTGTCTGTTAAAGACTTATTTACTTTAGAGAAAGAGAGAGCACCAGCAGGGGGTGGGGAGGAGGGCAGAGAGGGAGAGAGAGTGAGCCTGAAGCAGGTTCTGTGCTCAGCACAGATTCTGATGTGGAGCTCAATCTCAAAACCCCGGGATTGTGACCTGGGCCAAAATCAAGAACCAGAGCCTGAAAAGACCTAGCCACCTAGGTAACTTCCCCAAATTTGTGTTTTTTGTTGAATAGGAAATAAAATGAAGTTATGTGCTCTAGCATGCCAGAGCTTAAAAGTTTTATTTTGAAAGGAAACAAAAAATGTCTAAACTCATGAAGAGGTAGTCTAGAACAGAACTTAGTTATTTGACAGAATTAACAACTCTCTTTAAAAAAAATTTTAAGCAATTTCTGAAATGCTCAATGAGATTACGTGCCCCTCTAGAGAGTTGGATTCTCCCAGAAAGCTAAATTTTAATCTTATAAGGAGCTTAATAACCTTTAAGCTTTTTTTAAAAATAATACTTCATCAAAAATATTATCTATTAACATTTTTTTCCTATGGAATATGCTCAATTGAAGGAACTGGAAGAAATGATTTTTTTAATTTGAGTATAGCTGACACACAGAGTTACATAAAAGTGATTCAATATCTCTATATATTATGTTTACCACAAGTGTAGCTACAATTTGTCACCATGTAATACTATTATGATATCATTGACAATATTCCCTGTTTTGTCTTTTATTTCTGAGACTTACTCATTCCATAACTAGAAGCTTCTATCTCCCACTCCCTTTCCCCATTTTGTCCATACCCCCAACCCTTTACCTTCTGGCAACCATCATTTTGTTGTCTGAACTAAATCTATTAGAAGTCTTGTCTTTTGCAGAAAGCTCAAAATAAAGCATTTGGCCCATGCACCCAGTCAACTGGGTGGTAGCAGGATGAAGGGTGAATCAAAGTAACCTTCCTTAAACTCTTCTATGAAAAACATTAACATATAACATTCAAGTAGAGGTGGAGGGATGCAGAAGAGGTAAGATACAGGTTAAGGCATTGATTGGTTCTTAATAGGGAACTCAAGGCAAAGGAGTAGTAAGATGCAAAGAACTTGAGACAAGTGGAGAGGGAAGCAGAAAGCAGGGGGTTCTGGATCCTTGTTTTCAGTTTGGCACACTGAGGAGAATCCCCTGTGGGATGCACTATGCTAACACCAGAGAAGCGACATGGTCAATAAGCTATTGTGCAAATCTGCGAAGATGACCCGGAAGAAAACAGATAAGAGGATATTCCCTTACCCTAGCAAGGAAGTCAGCCGTCATCACTTTCGGCAAAGTCAAAGGCAGGTAGGGAAGTGGGAAAGGTTTCTAAAGATGAGAGAGAAGGCTCCAGGTATGCTCATAGTTTTGAATGCCTATCTACTTCCCACACACATTGTGTGAGATGAGATTGTATGTATATGCTCAAATGAGTACTAAGCCACATCATATCAAAACTTGACAGTTCTAACACAGCAGATTGAGTGACAAATTTCACACACCCCACAGCTTCTATTAGAACCATACAGAATAGACATAGGTTAAATTTTGAACATATGCGGATGACCGTCTGCACAGTGAACAAATATCCATTCCATTATTTTTACAATGCATACATTTCTAAAGATCAAGAGCAGGCATGGGGCAAAGTAAAGAGATTTGACAAATTCATTCCTTAACACATCACACAGCTGAAGACTGAATCCCTGGGAGCCAGGGGGGTCTTTTTACATCAAGAAGAATTTACTACTTTCTAATAGCCAGCAACCCCAAGAACTGCCTGCCCCACTTTCTTCTTTGGTATGAGTAGGAAATGCATTTCTGTGATATTATGCACCGAGGTAATGGAATATTGAAGAGTAAATGTTTTATATTGTGAGATATTTCAGTCCA
Organism: Proteles cristata cristata; assembly: GCA_017311185.1. Taxonomy (NCBI): domain Eukaryota; kingdom Metazoa; phylum Chordata; class Mammalia; order Carnivora; family Hyaenidae; genus Proteles; species Proteles cristata. The sequence continues at coordinate 415,997 of JAESUZ010001602.1, forward strand.
ATAAAGTTGAATTAATAATGATGTGGTTATTACATTTTTATTCGAACATTTATGTTTATATGGCTGGCCCTTGCTTTGGCTATTTGGGGTTTTTTGTGGTTTCATATACATTTTAGGATTATTTGTTTGAGCTCTGTGAAAAAATGTTGCTTGTATTTTGATAGGGATGACATTATATTTATAAATTGTTTCAGGTGGTACAGACATTTTAACAATACTGGGCATTCTAATCCATGAGTGTGGAATCTCTTTTCACTTATTTGTGTCTTCCTCAATTTCTTTCATCAATGTTTTATAGTTTTCACAGTAGAGGTATTTCACTTCCTCGGTTAAGTTTGTTCCTAGCTGTTTCCTTTTTTTTCTGGGGCAATTGTAAATGGGATTTTTCCTTCAATTTCTCTTTCAGCTACTTCATTATTAGTATATAAAAATGCAACAGATTTCTATATATTGATTTTATATCCTGTGACTTTATTGAATTCACTTATCATGACTAGCATTTCTTTGATACAATCTTTCGGGTATCATAGTATCGTGTCATCTGAAAATAGTGCAAGTTTTCACTACCCATACCAATTTGGACACTCACTTATCTTGATGAGCACTGAAAAATGTATAGAATTGTTGAATGATTATAATGTACACTTGAAATTAACACTCTGTTCATTATGCTTGTATGAAAAATTTAAAAATCTGTTTTGCCTTATATTGTACTAAGTGGAGGACACAAAAATAGCATTCGATCTGCCATACTGATCGTTAGCATCTTAAGAATTTCCATTCCACACAAATTAATCCCAATTAAAATTTCAAAAATGTATGTTTCAGTTTACCTAATATCTAAGTTACTATTTTCTTGATACAATTTATCTATTTAGAGGCTTCCACTGATGGTTGCAACAAAAGAGCTTTATTTATTTTTCTTGTCAGTCATTGTAAAAATTTGATGACAGTTTTTTAAAATAAACCTTTCTTGGAGATTCTATTGTTTTCAAAATTTTATTTAAATTCAAGTTACTTAACATATAGTGTAATATTGATGTTAGGAGTAGAATTTAGGGAGTCATCTCTTACATGTAACACCTAGTGCTCATCACAAGTGTCCTCCTTAATACCCATCACCCATTGAGTCTACCGCCACCAACGTCTCCTCCATCTACTGACAGTTTGCTCTTTAGAGTTAAGAGTCTCTTGGCGGGGCGGGGTGGGGGGGTGGAGAGGGTGGCACTTGGGTGGCACAGTTGGTAAAGTGTGCAACTCTTGTTTTCAGCTTTGGTCATGATCTAACAGTTGTGATATCAAATTCCATGTTAGGCTCTGCACTGACATTGTGGAGCCTGCTTGGGATTCTCTCTCACACTTTCACTATGCCCCTCCCCTACTCACACGGGCACACGTGTGCATACTCTCTCTCTCTCTTTCAAAAATAAGTAGACAAGTAATAAAAATCTGGTTGTGGGGATATTTAGAGAAATACAATACTATGGAAGAAAGGGTTGAGAAACAGGTTTATATACACAGGGGTATCTGGAAAATGATAAAATGTGGAGCATCATAGACTGATCAATAAATGGCTGCATATTTTCAGAAAACAAGGTCTACTAAAAAATAAATAAGCAACAACAAAACCAAAAAACCCCCAATAACATGCATGCATGTTCATTCTGGGAGAAAATATGAAATCTAACATGCTATTAGAGAAATATTCATGTTTAAAGGCAATTTTCATGGAAAGGTGAAGTCACGACAATCAAAAGGATGTAAAAATGAACATGTGTTAAAGATTATTTAACTTATTAAGTGAACAACCAGGCAGACATTATAAATGGTTCAAGGAAATTTTTTAAAAAAGCATGTATATGTATCCCTTTATGTAAAATAGCTCAAAAACCATGAAGAATTTTAGACTCGGATAACCCAGAAGTGTACTGTATATAGACAACACTTGTAAAATAGCTCAAATATAGATGACCTCATAAGGTCTAGACAGTGCAGTGTTTTGTTGAAACACGTGTTTTCCCCTTATTCTATGATAAACAGTCTCAAAGAAAGACTATTGTTAATTACACCAGGCTTTTCTCATTAGATCTGTACTGGGTATATACATAGCTATAGCAAGAATGTAAATCTGCCACAGAGTCTTTTGCAAGTTGATCTTGCTGGAAGTTTTATGAGGAATCTCAGAGAAGGATTGTAAAGTTGTATTTTAAGTTATACGAGGGCTAAGAATCCAACCCATGACACTCCACCAGATTTTACTTGTCATATCTATACATTTAGATAAATTGTCAAAGTCCCAAAATATCCTAAGGCTCCTGAGTCTGTCAGGAAGTAACCTTCTCTCCTCACCTAGAGGACTGGAAAAACTGTATGCCAGATACCAATTCAGTTGCCCAAGATGTCTGTGTGAGATTGCTCAGTAAGGTCAGCTTTGATTTCTGGAAAATCACTAGTCATGTCTAACCAAATGAACATCACTCTAAATTATGACATTCCAGGAAAATCCTTGGCTGTTAAACCAATTTTTCCAATTATGTCCTAGTAAAAAAAGGAACAGTTTCTTACTGCAAATATCTATATTGCTATGTAATTTATTCAATCCTATGTAATTAGTCCTTATTTCACTACATGTTGGTTTAGAAGTTTTGGCAAAACTTTAACATATCTTACTGCTTCTTTTCAACTCACTTGCACATACAATAACCCAAGCCAAATAAAATTCCTTTGCACAATATAGTAATATAATTAAGTAAGACTTAATAAGGGTTTCTGAATTCTGAAGGGGAGAAGGTCAGGCAGGGAACAAAAGATAACATTTTAAAATGATTTATTTTGGTTTCCAAAATCAGAAATTATTAAATTATTTTAGGTTATAGATTGCTTAACAAGAAAGGGGGTTTCCTAATATATCCAGTAAAGAGGATACTAAAGCAACATCAACAATACTCAAGACAAAACACAAAAAGTACAGTTCATTCAATTGGTTTATTCAATCCTATGTAATTAGTCCTTATTTCACTGCATGTTGGTTTAGAAGTTTTGGCAAAATTTTAACACATCTTACTGCTTCTTTTCAACTCACTTGCACATACAATAATCCAAGCCAAATAAAATTCCTTTGCACAAGCCTACACCTTTTATAACCTTTCAGGTTTTGTCCTTCATTCTCTTTTTTCTCATTCTGGAATGGCCAAACTTTCTGCTTTAGGACAAAACTGCGTGCTTTTCCCTTAATGAACAAAAACCTATTTCATTATCTTCTCTACAAGCTTGGACCTTTGTGCTATTATGGCTCCTAGTAGTCTCATTTTTGTATACTAATTATAACTTTTAATCAAAGTAACTTCTATTTCACAAAGAAAAGTATAGAATGGATCGTTGTGAACTCTCTGACACATACCAGCATCTTAATAGACTAACAGGGCTCATGAATACACACAACACAAGTTTCTATAGCTACAACTATCCTTTCAACAACTTCTAAGAGAAGCAAAAATGAACACGTTCATTAGAAGACCTGTTCTGTAGGGTATAAAATAAGTTCTAAAGAGAGAATGTCTTTATAATATAGAAAAATAAAACCAAATGTATATAAACTTAAAATAATGATTAGTGATCAACATTTCAGTATTTCATAATGTGTATAAATGATTGGGTATCCAATAATTATCAATTAATTAACACAACTTAATACCCATCCAAAGTATTCTTAGCTAAGATCTTGGGAAAGTATATCTAAGCTGACATTCTACAAGTACAATTACATTGAAATAGTCAGAATAATAATTGTATAGTTAAACACAAATTTACTTTCTTCAAAGCCTTAAATATTAACCAGAATTATGCTAGTTCATTTGGTCAGTGAACCTGTATAAGTTTAGGAAGAACATATGCAAGTAGAATATAAACATATGATTGTATAATACTTTAATATTGACAAATCAGGGAAGACGTTCATGTTTTTCTTAAAGTGAAAATATCAGTCTTTTTTTTTAAGTTTACTTATTTTGAGAAAGAGAGAGAAAAGGAGAGAGAGAGAATCTTGAGCAAGCTCCAGACTGTCCACGCAGAGTCCAGTGAGGGTTCAAACTCACTAACTGTAAGACCATGACCTGAGCCTAAACTAAGAGCCAGTCGCTTAACTCACTGAGCCACTCAGATGCCCCCAAAATATTAATCTTATTTGCCAAAGACTTACCTATATTTTGTGAACTGCAATTCTAAAATCATTTGAGTTATTTTTGTTAACACATTTTTTTCTATTATAATAAGCACATTAGGAGTAAAATTTCCTTATTTTGTGGGAATCTTAGGAATTTTCCACTTATAACAGCACTTATTTATATCTATACACCAATCAGACAGAGATCTTTTAATTTTAGAGGCTTTACAAACTAGTCCAGAAGAAGCATTTGGATATAGGAAAGTATTAAATGTTCACACAATGAAAGGTAAAGGTTTTATGAAACATAGACATTTAGATATACAGTCCTAGATAGAGAGTTTGTAGTTTCAATTCTAAAATTTCAGCCACAGGCAAAGATGAAATACAGAAACACAAAAAATCACTAGTTTAGTGATGAAAATGGTGTTTTCCCTTCCTAGTGGGCACACATTCTTAACCATTTTAAGATCAAAGTAGAACAATATACAAACAAAATAGAAAAACACGCTAACAAACCATATTCATTTTCACTTCTCATCTTTCAGACCTCTTTATAAATCATTAATCCATTTACAGAGACCACCAAATAGTCAAACTATGAACCCATACTTCCCAGCAAAGAAGAGACATATTTATGGAGAGTTGGAAAATAGCTAAAAAATGCAGAAGCATGGCTAGAATTGGATTACCCAAAAAGGAGTGCTCTAGGAGACAATGAATTTTTGGCAATTAGTTCAAAGGCAAAGAAAGGCTAGAGTCAGATAGCCTGAAGGGAACTTATAGTGCTTTGGTTTCTATTATGATGCAATTTATCTCTCCTTTCTTAATATGGCCAGGCTTTCTCTGTGTCATAAAATTCAGAAACTATAGAGAAATGATAAAAAGTGTTTTCTATGAAAATAAAATATACCAGAATAACCAAACACAACATAAATTGAAGGATTAGTTTTTGATTAAACATTATAAAGTATATATACACACATATGCACATATGTAATCCATATGTTTATCTACATATTCTAAATATAAGTATAAAATCTTATATAAAGTATGCATATGAGGTACATATAGTCATAACACTCATATTATTAAAAAGTTATATTATAAAGTCATGCAATTAAACACAACAATCCAAAGAAATGGGTAATAGCTACACAGGAAATGAACAAAAAAATAAAATGCAAATATGGAAAGTTCCTTAATTTCACCAATCATCATTAAAAACAAATCAAAATAAAAAAGGTAGAATTTTTCCTCTTCAAAATTGAATATAATGATAACATTCTCTAATATCCACATGCAATATCGAAGTCATTCTTCTACTTATAGAGAAGGATTTAGCTCATCTATTCAACCTTAAAATGTACATACTTATTATGCACAACTCTAAAGCAAAGTTGCTTGTAGAAAATACTTTCAATTTTAATTCTCTTAAAATTTTCTGTGTCATCTTGTTTTCAAAAAATAACAAGTATGCATATATACATATATATTCATTTTGACATGAAAAATACTATTACTAATAAAATACTAGCAGAATGAGAGTGTGAGAATTACTAATATTGAGTACAATGGACTCCAAGTATGTAGGTTTCCAAATCCAAGTCTTATTTGTACACCTTTCAGTTGTCCTTATTTAGAGCACTACTTGCATCATTGTAAATATAACCTGAATTTATGAAAAGGAGGATTCTAGCTATTATTATATTGCATATTCTGATATTTAGAAAATGAAGTTTAATTAACATTGTAAAACCATTTATAATAGAAATTCATCTGACTATACTCCCTTGCTCTCTTCATTCAGGGGATATTTGAGAGTTAACTGAATCATGTTAAAAACCAAAAACATGTCCTCAGACAGCATGTACTAATGCTAAGATTTTTGGCAATCTGAAGCATATACCCTAAGGCTATTCGCTATTTTCTAAGGGACTCAGAAGAAGATTTGTAGAATTCCTTTCCATGACAACACATTACATTTATTTCATCAACTATGCCAGAAACAATGTAGTGCTTTTACTAGTACAGTAATTTTTTTGGGTCTTTGTTTCTTTTTCAAAACAAAACTAAACAACAAACCATATGTCAGTAGTCACAATGTCATATTGTTTCTATGTTGTGTAGGAGTGGTTCAAGAAGTACACCTTTGAAGAGGAAGACTAAGAGAGAATTGGAATGTGAAGGACCATAGTAGATGTAACAGGTCAAACTTACTTGGCATCCATGTTGCTAACAGTCACTGAATTCTACCCCAGCTCCTCCCCCAAAAATCTGGTGAAACATCTGGTGTGTTCATCTCAGGTCCCATGAATAAAGGGTAGAGATCAAGGGGAAAGAAAACAAAACCAGTAAGTCAAGCCTTAAAGTGAAGTATAGATATGGTAAAATCTGTCTACTATGTGCTGCTTGCATATCAATAGAGGGATTAAATATTAATGTCCTGTTTGTTGAACGTGTTTGTGTTCTGTACTACAAGATAAAATTCATTTATTTCTTACTTCTTCTAGAAAACCTGAATGTTCTTTCTCTCTTTTTTTTTTAAGATGTGAAATAAAGTCACCTTTATTGAGACTTCCAACCACAACATAAGAGAAATCATCCCTAAGGAAAATTCTTCATTTTCAAAAAAGCCTACCATTGAAATGTTATCCTTTTTGCAATAAACCATTGACAGCACCTGAAGTGATTTAAAATGGCATTCAAAGAATAATAGTTCAAGAAAACAGACTACATTTGGGTTTAACATAGATGCATTTCAGTAAGATTATCAGAAATCTCCAGTGATATTACAATGTAAAGTTTTAATTATATAGAGATATAAAAGTCCAGGTCATCTATGCAAGCAATGCTGGGAAATGGTGACAGTTCCCATTTGAAACAATGATGAATATTTTGGGAAAAAATGAGGAAAATAGGACAGATATTTGGTAAGTGAAAAGAAAACTGTTTTCTTGCGGGAGAGCTAAGGGCGATATTTGAAAGTCATTCACTGCAATCAATTCCTACCCTTCATGAAGGGGCTTTTGATGAGAAGTCAGCTTAATTTAACATCTCCCAAGCAATACGAAAGGGAAACTTTCATTTATACAAACCAAACACAAAATTCAAATGGCCAGTTTTCAGTATTAAGCAATCTTCCAACCCAGCTAATAAAATAAACAAAATAAAATAACTTCTCCAGTTGAAGCTACATAACACGTCCCACTCTCTGGCTCGTTCTCTTTCTTGCTTTTACTCAGTCTGGAATCAATTCGCTTTACTTATCTTGGGTATTATACTTCTTGTGTGTCCTGAAATTTCTTTTTTTTTTCTGTCAGTAAGCAAGTCTGATTCAGAAATCAAAAGGTCAATATCTTCAACAAATCTTTTATTTCTTCCCTAATACAGTTTGACAATTTTATTTTTTTTTTCTTATCCAATATAAAAGTATGTGTCTCATAACTGCTGTTGTGAAGTGTACAGCTGCTTGGTGAGTCTTGCCTGAATGAAACCGGTTTCTCAAAGACCAATCCAAATAAATTAACTCACAATTACTTTTCCAGGAAGTAAAACAAAGGGATGGAAGCGGCTGTTAATACATCATCCTTTGTGAATAGGTAAAGCTGTAACAAAGTATTTTCTTTCTTTAGCATCGGTTCATGGTTAGTGGATGAAACGTACATACTTTCAGAAACAAACTAGTGACCAATACCTTTGTAGAAGGAAATAAAAAATGAAATAAAATAAATGAAAAAGGAAATAATGAGAAAATAGTAATTTTAATCTACATATTTTGTCATGAGCATGTACTGAAATGTTTATGCATGTGGTTATTTTTCTAGATAATGGTAGCTACACACAATTCGCATATTTTGGTTCTGCAATGCATTTCAATAGGTAATATAACTTGATTTCACTGAATTCTCATATCTGTCCTTTAGTTAATTTCAACTATCACTTATTGGAAAAGATTTTTATTGCTTCCCCATATTTCCCAGTAACCTTTTACTTAATTAGGGGCATGTGATTTGTTCTGGCCAACAGGTTTGGAGAAGTGACCTATGTCACTTTTCGATCTTCGCATTTAGGTTTTTTGAGTATCTTCCTTTTCTTTCTCTTTCTGCATATGTGACAGTGGGAGATCTGTCTCTAGATAATGCAGTTACAAAACAGTGACAACCTCTCTCACTCAGGGTCCCTGATCGATATAGGAATCACATACCCCACTATCCTGAATGTTACGTATAACAGGAGTGCAAAATAAAAGCTCAGTTTAGGGATTGATTTATACCACCTGCATTTCTACCTATTCTGACAAATATGCCTTTTAAATCTAATAAATTAAGGATATTTATATCAAACCCACACAGTAACTTAAGCCCCATTCCCATGTCCTCTTCTGCCTAAGAAATTATTCTATTTGAAAGATAGTTTAGCTTCATATAAAAATATTGCTTCCGCTACCCCTCCATACTATCTATTTTATATGTTAATATGATCTTCTGACTAATTACTAAATTGTTTCTCATTCACAGCACTTTCTTTCATTCTATGATGAACAGCTTGTTTGGAATCTTTTATGTTCTTCATCTCCTCATTTCTATTGGTTTTCATTTGCTTTCTACTCTAACCTCCTACCAACCCGAACACTAAACCTTGGCATCACCCGAAACACCTCTACTTCTAAAATATTATGTCCATTCTTGTACTATGCCCTCTGAATCTTCTACTCTTATCTCTTTATTGTCATTGCAATGGCTTTTTAAATTTTTTTTTTAAGTTTAGTTTCTTATTTAGAGAGAGACAAAGACACCCCAAGCTGGGGAGGGGCAGAGAGACAGACACAAGGAAAATCTCAAGCAGGCTCCTCACTGTCAGCACAGAGTCCGACCTGGGGCTCGAACACAGGAAACCATGAGAACATGACCTGAGTCAAAATCAATAGTCAGATGCTTAACTCACTGAGCCACCCAGGTGGTCCTCGTTATAATGGCTTTTTAAAAAATACCCAAACTTCCTGTCCTTAGACTTATGTCATTTCCTTCCACTAACAAGTTCTTCTTTTTACCTAATTTTCTGTTTAGGTAAGATACCGTGATCAATCTCTTCAACTAATTGTTTGCCAATATCTTCTATATGCCTGACTAATCGGCCTGTCTATGTTTCTGCCCCCCACACACACACATGCACAAGCACACACACGTTATGTATATAGTAAATGCCTAACCTGAATCAATCTGTTCATATTTTAGAGACCAAATTTATAACCACTGTTGTCCCCAGAATAAATCCAGTAAAGTGTGTGAATGGTGTTGCTAGAAATGTATATTATTCAAATTTACCTAGTAAGTTCTATTTCCTATTTTCTACAGTGGTTATTGATTAACCTCTCCTTTCTTACATATAACAGAACACCACTATCTGTACACCTTGTTTTGATAAAATATTACACTTTCTTCTTCAATGAGAAAATAGAGATAGTTATAAACTAAGAGGATTAATGAGTTAAATAAACTGAAATTAGGTTTAAAATAAGATATCTAAAATTTGCAGAATGAAGAAGGAAATGCAGGGGCATGTGAGTGGCTCAGTGGGCTGAGCATCTGATTTCAGCTCAGGTCATGAACTTACAGCTCATGGGTTCAAGCCCCGTGTGGGTCCTACTTTGGATCCTGTGTCTCTCACTCTCTCTGTCCCTCCCCCATTTACACTCTGTCTCTTGCTGACTCTCAAAAAGAAATAAATCTTTAAAAAATTAAAAAAAGAAAGAAATGCAAACAAAAATGCAAGAACCGAATAGTAGGATAAAACAACATCTTTCAAAAAGGATCAAATAAAAATTCTACTAATGAAATAGAGAAATGAATAACATCAACTCAATAAACAAGCTGAATAGTAGACCAGACAGATACAAAAAGGATAATTAGTGAGTCACAAGTTAATATTTTTATTTGTTTAAAAAATATTTTGACCACCGGGATGCCTGGGTGGCTCAATCAGTTAAGCGTCCTACTTCAGCTCAGGTCATGATCTCACAGTTCATGAGTTCAAGTCCTGTGTCAGGTTCTGTGCTGACAGCTCAGAACCTGGAGCTGCTTCAGATTCTGTGTCTTCCTCTCTCTGCCCCTTCCCCACTCATGCTCTGTCTCTCTTGCTCTCGAAAATAAATAAGCATAGAAACAAAAAGTTTAAAAATAATTTAACCACCTACTGTGTGTCAGGGTAGGAAGTGCTCTGTCTTTATGACAATTACACCCCAGTGGGAGGAAACAGGAAATACGTAAGCAAATTAATATGTCATGTATCCTATAACACATGATATACTGTTACATATTGATAAGTGAAATGAAGAAACAAAGGTACTATGAAAGAGAATAACATAAGTCAAGAGAAACATTCAGATAGAGTGGTTTTGGGAATCTCTCCGAGAGGCAATACAGAAGTACATTTAAATGAGGCGATGGGTACAGGAATGCAAAGCTCTGGGAAAAGAATATTCCAGGGGAAGAAGGAGGAAGAACAAAGGTCCTGAAGCATCAATAAATATGGCAATGGAAGAACAATAAGAAAGCCAGGCAGCATGAATAAGGGAAAGGACAACACATAATTCATTGAAAAAATAGGGTGTTATTTCATTTCCTAATCAAAAAAGTGAAACGTGTAAACATTGCTAGGTTGTATCCCTTTCCCCATGAGAAGTGACACGATTTCTCTGATTACCCAGACACATGTGTTCTTGTCTGCTCACACGCCACAGCATCCTTTACAGTCTCTGATGCCTCCAGCAAATTTTGGCCTGCCCTGCACTCCCGACCATCCTTGAACCGACCCAGAGGAAACTCTGTGCTGCCACTGTTGAAGGTGCCTTAGGTGACATCCTGGTGTCAATATGAAAAGTGCTCGGGCTGTCAGACACCGCTCACCTTGTACAGGAGCAGTGACCCAGCTCTCTTCCATAACATTCTAGGCTGAGCCTCGTTAGGTTCTGAATCAAGCTGCTGAGCCGAAAACCACACCCTCCTCGTCCTGCTCTCCCAGCCTGTAACTCCAAACACTGAAATGACGTTAGCAACACACACACACACACACACACACACACACGGACACCCTATCCTCCAAAGCAAATAACTGTCTTTCCACAGAGTATAATCTTTATTCATACAAAGTAGAAAAACAGACCAAAACAACACCACCAACCACTACCTGCAAAATCAAACCAATAGAGCCTCCCAATTTTAAGAAAACAATGTAGACAACCAATTCTGAATTTTCTATAATTCAGCTTTAACAAAATGCTGATAACTTGTGATTTCCTTAAAGAAAAGTTTACCGAGCTCTCACCCAAAGGTGAGTCGAAGTGGCCACGGCTGGTACAAGTGAAAAATCCTGCAGCAAAATTCAGATGATAACCTGGCTTCCATTGCTCATAATTTCAGACATTAAAATTAGAAAAATAAAGTGATTCACAAGTCAAGACATAATTTCAATGAACTTATCTTCCTGTGTGTGTGTGTATACGCACGAGTGCCCTAATACAGAGCCTAACATGATACAGGTAATCAGTAATTGGGTATTAATTGTTTAAATGGGAAGAAGCAAAACATACTACAATTGATTTACTCTCTTAGTGTAAATAGTGTCTTGGAGGTAAAACGCAAAGTTTGAATATTACCAAAGAAGCATCTTTGTTTAAAATCCGCCGATGGTTCCTCAAAGATTTTCACTTTATAACTCACAATGATGCTTTGATAGAGATTTGTTATATATCAACATTTGCAGAGTGATTTCAAGTGGGGTGGATGTCAGCTTTTTTCTAGAAGTGAGCTTTCAGGTTAAAGTCATTTGCTTTGGAATCATTCCAATTGCAAAAGCTCCATGTGAGAAATGTGTGAGTAAACGACACTGAATTTGTAAAAGGATCTCAGCTTACCTGTTTTTATGTCCCATTCCAGAGCCTTTGTCATTTGCTGCCCTGTGGACAGTAGCTTGGCTAGCTTTAAAAGATCTCTCTTTTTAAATCTCACGGATTTCCTCATTAATCTTCCCCACACATCCAAAACACTTTTTACTACCCGTCTCCTGCTTAGCTGAATGGAATCAGGTGTAATGTTTTGTTTCAATCATCCTGGCCCTTCTCTGCTGCATCTATTTCAGATATGGGATAATATTTGTTTTAGTTCAACTCTTCCAAACTATCAAAGTCAACATTCAGGTCTTAGTCATCCTTAAACAAACTATAAAAGAGCAGAATTTGCTTTGAAATACTGCATACGGGTTCATTTTTTTTAATGGTACATTGAAAATGTGATGATCTGTCATTGAAATGCAACATTTATACACAAATGGAGGAATGTGTTTATACAACTTCTTTTTGCTCTTCTAGACGTGCTGTGCTCTGAAAGCAATCTTTTCAGAGAGACTGCTTTATTTCTTTAAATGTCATGTGGATGCAGTAGTAAGGGGAACTGGATGGGACGCAGACACTTCTTTTATCTCCCCACTCCATTTAGTAGGATAAACGAGGGGAAAGTTTTTTGAAAATTTTCCATTTGAAACATTGGCATGCTCTCAGGATTTCTTGGGATATTTTATCTGATGTTTAATCTGTCGTCTTCCCTCTCAGTTCACCAGAACTTCCATCTTACCTAATTGATAAGGACCTGCATTTGTTCCGAATGTTCTGAAGGGTGTTGTGTGAGGGGCGAAGTCCTAGAGTCAGGACCACCCACTTTCCCTCATCGGTGCTCCCCAGCTCTATGTCCACATGATGCTTCATGTTAGAGATATTTCATGAGAAACAGGCATTTCCCATCAATCTATGAACTCAAGATTGGAAACTGCAATTTATTTATCTTCGCTTCTCCCACAGGCTCAGTCATGTAAATAATGAGCACCCAATAAATATTATAGAATTGAATTGAATCTTTGTTCTCATGTCTCACGATTCCAAGTGACGTTTGAGCACTAGGAGGCATCTTTAGGGGTTCAGAAAAAAGGAGGAGAGTTAATGGAGGTTTCTACTGTTTTGAATGTCGAAATCTATAAATCTTAGTTAAAGGAATGTAAGAATCTAGTTCATCTCAGTTAAAGGAATCTAGAAAATAAGAGTTGAAAGTGAATTCAGAGGGCATGAATAACAATAATACTTTAAATGTTTATTTATTTATCCTATGAGAGAGAGGGAGGGGTAGAGGCAGAGTATCCCAAGTGGGCTCCATGCTGTCAGCACAGAGACATACTCGGGACTGGAATGCATAAAGCGTGAGATCATGACCTGAGCCGAGATCAAGAGTCTGACACTTTACTGACTGAGCCACCCAATTAAACAATAATTTTTAACAGCAGCTAAAAATATACTAAACACTTTATACCAGGCTGAGGGCTAAACCCTTCATTTGTGAGCTCATTCAAGACCAAACTTAGAAGCGGTGTTATTATTACCTCCAATCATAGATGGGAGAACCGACCCTAAGTAACTTACCCCCGCAGATATCTCCCAGCATTCTGTCCAGATCGTAAATCCAGGTGCTCAGACTCAGGAGCCCTTACTCTTTCTTCACTGTGCTCCCACTCTATCCTGTCTTTCAGGGAAATCTAATTAAAAGAGATTAAATGTATAATTGCACTAGTCTTAAATTGCAGATTTTAATAATTTGCAAAAGTATAAATGATCTTTGCTTATATATTTTAATATAATTTCTTTTTTAAAATATATATATATTAAGATTGTTAGATTGTGAGCAGACTGAAGATTATGGTTTTAACAGTGGAAATTGAACGTGCAAGTAAATGAGCAAAACCTGCTGAGGAGCCGCCTGGAGGAACCCAGCTTCTAAACACAGAGATTTCAAAATGCCTTCAGGTGGATATTATTGAGAGCATGGGCTTGACGGTGACATCACATGATTCTGCCCCTTGCCATGTGTCGGGTATTCTTTCCTTACTGAACATACTGCTCTAATCCTTGTCTGTATTTTATTTTTTTCAAGTTTGCTTATTTATTTTGAGAGAGGGAGAGAGAAAGAGAGAGAGAGCATTGGGGAGGAGCAGAGAGAGACAGGAAGTGAGATAATCTCAGGTAGGCTGGAGGCCATCAGCATGGAGCCCAGTGTGGGACTCGAGCTCACAAACCATGCTATCAGGACCTGAACCAAAGTCGAGTTGGGTGCTTAACTGACTGAGCCACCCAAGCGCCCCTAATCCTTGTCTTCAAATGAGACGCTAAAACCTTAGGACACGTCTCTGCCCGAATGCAATGATTGTCTGAGGACAGTGGCCCCTCACTCAATGAGATGTAAAACACAGCGTCAAACATCATCCTCTGCTTCTACAAAAATAAATGTGTATATGTGCATTTTAAAAATATCTCAACTTTTGTAAAATCTGAAATTTTGCCTATGTCAACCTTGCTTACTGAAATTATCCAAACATTCAGCTTTGCTTTTTCACCAGCGTGTCACCAACAGAGGCAGTGTCTGAAAGCGCTCTTCCCTATTCTCCCCTGCCCCAGGCTCACCAGATGCCCCTGCTAAACCGCACGTTCCTGGCTCTCCCCTACCAGCTTCGTCCGATGTTCCCAGTTGGAGCCCAGGAAGCTGGCAGTTAGAATGTATGAATGGGGGCGCCTGGGTGGCTTAGTCGGTTAAGCGTCCGACTTTCGCTTAGGTCATGATCTCGCGGTTCGTGGGTTCGAGCCCCGCGTCGGGCTCTGTGCTGACTGCCAGCTCAGAGCCTGGAGCCTGTTTCAGTCTGTGACTCCCTCTCTCTCCTGACCCTCCCCTGCTCACGCTGTCTC
>JAESUZ010001603.1:0-11960 GCA_017311185.1 Proteles cristata cristata
AGTCGGTTAAGCGTCCGACTTGCGCTTAGGTCATGATCTCGCGGTTCGTGGGTTCGAGCCCCGCGTCGGGCTCTGTGCTGACTGCCAGCTCAGAGCCTGGAGCCTGTTTCAGTCTGTGACTCCCTCTCTCTCTCTGACCCACCCCTGTTCACGCTGTCTATCTCTCTCTCTCCTAGAAATAAATAAAAATTTAAAAAAATACTTATTCAAAAGGATACATGCACCCTGTTTATAGCAGTATTGTCTACAATAGCCAAATTATGGAAAAAGCCCAAATGTCCCTTAACAAATTAATGAATAAAGAAGAAGTGGTATGTACACACACACACACACACACACACACACACACACACACACACACACACTGGAATATTAGTCATCCATAAAAAGAATGAGATCCTGCCATTTGCAATGATATGGGTGGAACTAGAGAGTATTATGTAAGCAAAATAATTCAGTTAGAGAAACACAGATACCATATGATTTCACTTAGATGTGGAATCTAAGAAACAAAGCAAATAATCAAGGGGGAAAAAAGAGAGAGAGGCAAACCAAGAAACAGACTTCACTACAGAGAACAAACTGATGGTTACCAGAGGGGAGGTGGCTGGGAGGATGGGTTTAAATACTTGATGGGGATTAAGGAGTGCACTTGTTGTGATGAGCAATTTATGGAAGTATTGAATCTCTCTACAGTGTACACCTGAAACTAATATTACATTGTATATTAACTAACTAGAACTTAAATAAAACTTTAAAGAAAAACAATTCTATGAGTCAGCTTATGAGAGGACCTAGCATTTGAATACAGAAATATGTGGTATAATTGATAGAAATTCAGTTTCCTTTCAGATGAGATTTTCTGCTTTGAAACTTTTTTTTCTCTTTTTTCTCACCCTTGGCACTACTGACAGTTGGTACTACTGACATTTTGCACTGGATAATTCTCTGCTCTATGGGGATGTCCTGTGCCTTTTAGGATGTTTAGCAACATCCTTTGCCTCTGTTCAGTAAATGCCACAGCACCTACCTTCCCCAATCATGACAACGAAAACTTCCTCCAGAAATTCCCAAAAGAAATATCCCCTATGGGACAAAAGCACCTTCTGCTGAAAACCACAGATTTAAAACAATACCACTAAAGTAAAAGAGAGCAGATATGCATTCTTCAGTACAGCCTTATTCAATTCAGAAAAAAGGCAAAATCATGGACATGGCTTTTCTGACCAAGTTGTGGATTACAGAGTTGCCTATTGAAAGAAGGAATTTTGAATACATAATTATATGCATAGTTAGTTTCATCAATTTCTCATTGAAATTCAACTCATTTTATTAAGTAACTTTCATATCGATAAAGCAATGAAAAATATGAGGAAATCACCATGTACTTGGTGTTTTAAAATCATGACTATTATAAATAATATACTCAAAATCATGAGTACTATAAATAATATACTCAATTGTGGTTTCACATTGCAGAGATTTCCTCACCTTGTGACCTTTGAGTTGGACTCTATGCTTGGCCTAAGAAGCTATTTTCTCACTAGATTAAATATTGTGAAATAAAAAGAAAATATGTAAATATAATATGCCCCAAAGCAAAAAATTAATTTTCAACACAGATGGGTTTCAGGAGGTTTAATGCCAAAGATTTTAAAAGTCTTGTGCCAGGGGGACTTTGTTTGCAACTGAGATAAAATATTTCCTGTATTGCCCTCACAGAATGATGAGTTTCATTCCCAAAGCAGACATTTGAAGGGTCATTTGAAATAAAGTGAAAAGCATTAAATATCCAATTCCCTTATTCCCAACAGTACCATTAACTCTATCTGTTCTATCCCCAAATGGAAAAATGAAGAGTAGGTAGGAATGTGGGTAAAATACATTATGACATGATTTTTTCCCAAACAGAAATTAATCACAAAAGGATAATTCTGAAGTGTTTATTCAGTGACAACCTTATATATAGTCAAAGGGAGTTAAATCTAAATAAGGACAAACTTAATTCCCATTCCATATGGTGAACTGATATCAATGAAGTCTTCCACATTTAGCCAAGAAAACCTGATTATCACCAAATTCATTTCTTTGCAGACTTCTTTTGTCAATAAATAAACACTGCAATGTATGGAGGGCTTAGGTTACCTATTAAATAATGGATCCAGCCATTGCCTTCAAAGAGCTATTATTCTATAAAAGGTGGTTAGGACAGAGATAGAGGGAACTTCTAGAAATACATACTTATACTTTTTTCCCTCCTGAACATACAATATGCACTTAACCAATGCTGAATGAAATAAACTGAGAAAAGTTACATGAGTTGGAAAACAGACTGGATGGTTCTAGGAAGATTTACACTCATACAAAAAGAAAGCTACCAATGACCTTGAATTCTTAAAATCCTGGTTGGGAATGCTTCAGGAAGTTTCCAGAAATTCCACTTGATTATTCAAAATGTGTGCCTTGGGCTCAGACAAGTTGAGAAAGAATCATATTTGCAACCACCATACATCTCAGAATTTCTGCAAGTGTCCCTTATTCTCATAAATTCATTTGGACTTATTCCTATTTGGAGAAAGAAAAAAAAAAGCTTGCTCCAAGGAAGCAATTTATTCTTGAATGTAGATCTCCGAGCATGCCTCAAGCTGTGGCTTTGTCATTGGTTCAGATGATTCTCTATGTAAATGTTCCTCTATAATTTAATTTGTAGTTAGACAAGTTAGGGGAGAACTACTTCTTCATACATGCTCAATATCTCCACTGTGGTATTATGGCTAATCTGGGAGACTCACTTCCAAATGAGAAAATATGAACGAAGAAAGTTTATGGCTATACTCAAAGGCCCAAAGTACACCTTGTAAGAAGTTGTTTCAGCTGAATGTTGTGTTTTCTTCTCCTTAGTAAAAGAATAATACCCTTCAGAGTTTGAATGATTCCAAAATGCTTAAGCCACCTTATCCTTACTCTAAATAAAGGTTTATTATTTTGTACTGCACAGTCCCCCCCCCAAATCTAATGGTAATGATATTGAGTACTAAAATTGTTATGCATATTGTTTATAAAAATTACAGAAGTTATGACAACTTATACTCATTTATTTCAGATGGGTGTTACCTTAGGCATGAAAAAATACTCTAAATATAAGTTATCTCAACTCAGATTAAAAAGCTAACTTTGTATGTATACCTCAAAGGAATTCTCTATAGAGAGAATACCATTATATAGATGAACGACAAGGAACACTAGCAATGTAAAATTTTTAAATGATAAAATCTACTTCTTACTACCAAAAGTACATTTCAAATGTTGTACAAAATATTCACTTTGTGAATTAAACCTTTTAAAAAATAATACATGTTTCCTTTTTCACAATGGACTTGCTGCCAGAACACAGGTATCAGGAAAACCACCACTAAACCTAAACCAAAACGTGAAAGGAAAAGACTCATATCAATATCCCTGTCACTGGACACATAGATCTGTTTAAGTCTAACACTACTGGTCATCTGATCTACAAATGTGGTGGGATTGACAAAAGAATTATCAAAAAATTTGAGTAGGGTGCTGCTGAGATGGGAAGGGGTTCCTTCAAGTATGCCTGGGTTTTGGACAAACTGAAATCTGAATGTGAACATGGTATCACCATCGATATCTCCCTGTGCAAATTTGAGACCAGCAAGTATTATGTGAACATCACTGATGCCCCAGGAGGACACAGATGAACATGATTTCTCATGAACATGATTACAAATGATTACAGGCAAATCTCAGGCTGACAGTGCTGTCCTGACTGTTGTTTCTGGTATTGGTGAATTTGAAGCAGGTATCTCCAAGAATGGGCAGACTCATGGGGATGTCCTTTTGGCTTATACACTGGAAGTGAAACAACTGATTGTTCGTGTTAACAAAATGGATTCCACTGAGCCATGCTACAGCCAGAAGAGATGTGAGGAAATTGTTAAGGAAGTCAGCACCTATATTAAGAAAATTGGCTACAAAGTAGCATTTGTGCTAATTTCTGGTTGGAATGGTGACAACATGCTGGAGCCAAATGCTAACATGCCTTGGATCAGGGATGGAAAGTCACCCATAATAATGTCAATGCCAGTGAGACCACACTGCTTGAAGCTCTGGATTCCATTCTGCCACCAACTCGTCCAACTGACAAGCCCTTGTATGCCTCTCCAGTATGCCTAAAACTTGGTAGTATCGGTACTGTGCCTGTGGGCCAAGTAGAGACTGGTGTTCTTAAACACAGCATGGTGATCACCTTTGCTCCAGTCAATGTTGCAGCTAAAGTCAAGTGTGTTGAAATGTACCATGAAGCTTTGAGTGAGGCTTTTCCTGGGGATAATGTCAGCTTCAGTGTTAAGAATGCATCTGTCAAAGATGTTCATCAAAGGGCGCCTGTGTGGCTCAGTCAGTTGAGCGTCTGATTTTGGCTCAGATCATGATCTCGTGGTTTGTGAGGTGAAGCCCTGCATCAGCCTCTGTGCTGACAGCTCAGAGCCTGGAGCCTGCTTTGGATCCTGGGTCTCCCTTTCTCTCTGACCCTCCCCTGCCCATGCTCGGTCTCTCTCTCTCTCTCTCAAAAATTAATAAAAGTATTTAAAAAAAAAAAAAAAAGATGTTCATCGAGGCAATGTGGCTGGTGACAGCAGAAATGACCGACCAATGGAAGCAGCTGGCTTCACAGCTCAGGTGATTATCCTGAACCATCCAGGAACCTGTGCTGGATTGTTACACAGCTCACATTGCTTACAAGTTTGCTGAGCTGAAGTAGAAGACTGATCATCATTCTGGAAAAAAGTTAGAAGGTGGCCCCAAACTCTTGAAATACGGTGATGCTGCCATTTTTGATATGGTTCCTGTCAAGACTATGTGTGTTGAGAGCTTCTCTGACTATCCTGTCTAGGCCATTTTGTTGTTAGTGACATGACACAGACAGTTGCTGTGCATGTCATCAAAACAGTGGACAAGAAGGCAGTTGGAACTGACAAGGTCACCAAGCCTGCCCAGAAAGCTCAGAGGGTTAAATGAATTATTATCCCCAATACCTGGCACCCCAGTCTTAATCAGTGGTGAAAGAATGATCTCAGAACTATTTGTGTCAATTGGCCATTGAAGCTTAATACTGAAAGACTGGTTAATGATAACAATGCATTGTAAAACCTTCAGAGGGAAAAGAGAATGTTTTTTTTTTTTTTTTAAATGTTTATTTATTTCTAGGAGAGAGAGAGAGACAGCGTGAGCAGGGGAGGGTCAGAGAGAGAGGGAGTCACAGACTGAAACAGGCTCCAGGCTCTGAGCTGGCAGTCAGCACAGAGCCCGACGCGGGGCTCGAACCCACGAACTGCGAGATCATGACCTAAGCGAAAGTCGGACGCTTAACCGACTAAGCCACCCAGGCGTCCCAAGAGAATGTTTTTTGAACCACATTTGTTTTGTGTGTGGTGTGGCAGTTTTAGGTTATTAATTTTTTAAACCAGTACTTTTTAATGGAAACAACTTGACCAAAAGTCTGTCACAGAATTTTGAGACCATTAAGATAAAAGTTTAATGAGAAAAACAAAAATAAAATAATACATGTTCTTCATACTATCTTCAGAGAACATAAATCATGGAAATTTACATTTACATTTAAAGTGACATAAGAGGGGCACCTGTGTGGTTCACTAAGTTAAGCGTCCAACTTGATATCAACTCAGGTCATGATCCTATAGTTCATGGGATTGAGTCCTATGTCAGGCCCTGCTTGGGATTCTCCCTCTCTCTCTCTGCCCACTACTCCATGTGCTAGCACATATGCCCAAACACAACTCTCTCTCTCTCTCTCAAAATAAACCTTTTAAAAACTAAAGTAACATAAGAAACAGACTAAATGTACCGTAATTATATTAGTTTACGATGACCCCACAAATGTTTTTTTCTAACTTAAGGTTTATATTTAAAATACATATAATAAAATCTATACTGTCCAATATGGGAACCACATATCACATCTTTTATATTTGCATTTAAATTAATCAAAAATGAATAAATTTTAAAATTATTTTCTCCATCATACTAGCCACATTTTCAGTGCCCAGTAGCCATATACTCATCATTACAAAAAATCTTATTGTCAATTATGCTACATATAGAATACTGATATGAGAGATATTTGTATCTTGAAAATATTTAAGGATTTTTAGAGAATTTATATTTTTCCCACTTGACTTTCAGAGGAAAGGCACTTCTAAATTCTGACCAGTTCTATGTGATTATGCAACACCTCCATCAATCATTCTAATTAGAATCAGGAAATATTAAATTAAGACTTTTCTACTTCATGCACTTTTGAAAACAGCTTTCCTAATTTCATTGACCAGCTATCCACCAAACTGATGACAAGGCTAAAGAGTACAAAGAGAATTTTATTATATGTAATTTTACTGATTGCTCGCCCATTATTGTAATTATAGTCTACTTAGTTTTAACTTCATTTAAAAACTTAAAGGTAAGAATAGTTTATCTACAAGGATTCTCCACAAAAAAAAAAATGAATAGGGAGATGTATGATTTATTTCTATAGAATTGGCTTATACAATTGTAAGAACTGGCAAGTATGAAAGCTGTCAGGCAGGCCAACTGATTAGAAATTCAAGCAAGAGTTAATTCTGTAGTCTTGAGGCAGAATTTCCTTTTCTCCAGGAAACCTGATTTTTGCTCTTAAGGCCTTAAACTGATTGGATAAGATTTATATTATCAAGAGTAATCTCCTTTACCTAAAGTCAACTGATTTGTAGCTGTTAACCACATGGGGAAAACACCTTCAGAGCAAAACCTAGATAAGTGCTTGATTATATACTGGGCCTAGCCCAAATGATACAAAATTAACAATCACAGATGGTAATGAGGTCATCTTAATTCTCTAAAATGGAACTGGGTTGAGAGAGATGGAGGTGACTTCTCATGGCCAGAATGTGTTCAGTTCCGTGTAAGAATTCCTACTTACCACTTCAAACGTTGGTGGAAGACTCAACAACCCCTGTTATGATAATAATCTAGACAATAGGTTCCTCAGCAATGAGATTAAATGGGTAAAAGGCAAGACTTTCCCATCTTTGGACTGGTGGATTGGTGAATTGTCTGCAGTTGTTTGCCTTTATCCTGAAGACTGTTTCCAGAATAGTGTGAGTTTTATTTCCTTTGGCAAAACTCAGTGAAAATAACACTACACACTTGTATCCTGCCCTCTCCATTCCCCAACTTGATACTTTATCCTATATCATTGACCTTTTTCTCAGTCACCTTCCTTTTTCTCTATTCTTCTTTTTTCTTATTTCAATAACTTAAATACAGATCTAATTTATGAATAAAATTTTTAAACACTGTGTTCAAAATAAATATTCTGCATTACAGGCTATAATTTTGGATACTTGAAACTGCTTCAAATTAAAATAAAATCATAGGAAAATATTTATAAAAATTCATGCTCTAAATGCCCTAAACTCAGGGTTTAAGACTATACATTCTGTATTTCTTGATGACATTCATTTAATATTTACTTATAGTTTTGGGATACCTGGGTGACTCAGTTAGTTAAGTGTGCGACTCTTGATTTTGACTCAGGTCATGATCTCAAAGTGCATGAGTTTGAGCCCCACGTTGGGCTCTGTGCTGGCAATGCAGAGCCTGTGTGAGATTCTCTCTTTCTCTCTCTCTCTGCTCTCCCCCCTCCTGCTCACACCCTCTCTTTCTCTCAAAATAAATAAATAAGGTTTCTTAAACAGTTTTAGAACAAAGCTGGAAAGAAGCTGAACATTCCTGCACATCTGAATTTCAAAATAAACATCTATGAACCCTCCCCCAAAAGGCTTCATGCATATATGCCTCAGAACTCAAATGTGAGAATGTTAAAGAATGTGCTTTGTGATAAGATCTAACAGTAACATGGAAAATCATACATCCACAGGACTCTAGGTTACATCCTTTGAAAAATCCAAATCAGAATGTTCAAATTTACAACTTGGAACAGCAATTGCATTATAAGATAAAAGATGGATAGTGAATAAATACAAGGTTGTAATCATTCACTGAGAAGGCCCTTGCTGACATCATAAAACATGGGAGTGCAGCTTGAACAGCTTTTGTATGTTGGGAGACCCCCAGGAGTGATTTGCAGCCACTTGCTTCTCCATTGTTCCACTTGATATATAAAGGGTATTTTTTTGACCCTTCTAAGAGCCTCCTCTGAAGAACTGTTTCAAATGTGAGGAAGTTGAGAGAAAGTTCCCTATGGCATTTCCATGAAAATTAAATTTGAAACTTTTTATTATGAGGTGATGTCAATTCATTCCAAAAATATTTGTCAAGGCTTTGCTATATGCTAGAGATACAGATATGAATACCATCATCCTGCCCTTACTTCAAGGCAACAACTCCTTAAGGAGCCTACAAAGACTTGAGGGCAGTTGTTATTGATTTGTATCAAAGTGCCACCTAAGAAAGGATTTATAGCAGTTGTCCAATTTCATCCATGCATAACCATAACTAAAACAAACATCTGGATAGATTTTTTAGATGAATTTTTATTTGGGAATAATTTTAGATTTATAGAAAAGCTAAAATGTTAGTATAGGGATGTGATGGTCAATTTTAGGTATCAACCTGACTGGGCCACTGGATGTCCAGACATTTGTTCAAACATTAATCCGGTTATGTCTATGAGAGTGTTTCTGGATTAGATTAACATTGTAATCTATAGGCTGAATAAAGCATATTGTGCTCCCTTAGGTTGGTGAAATCCATTCAATCATCTGAAGGCCTGAATAGAACAAAAAGGCTGCCCCTCCCTTGAAGAAGAGGGCATTTCCTCCTTTCTGACTGTCTTGAGCTGGGACATTACAAGGGTTTTTAAAAATACCTTTGGACTTAGACTGGAACTAAACTATACCACAACTATATATATATATACGTATATATACATATATATATACACACACACACATACATATATAGCCTTTTAGTTCTGTTTCTCTGCAGAAGCTTAATACCACAAAGTTACCACATATCTTTCACTCAGTTTCATTTTCCCATACTGTTATCATTTTCATTATTATGATGCATTTGTCTAAACTAAAAATTAGAGGGAACTAAGATGGTGGTAGAGTAGGAGGATCCTAGGCTCATCTTGTCCCTTGGACACAACTGGATAACTATCAAATCATTCTGAATACCCAAGAAATTGACCTGAGGACTGGTAGAACAAACTTCACAACTAGAGGGAGAGAAGAAGTCACATCGAGGAAGGTAGGAAGTGCAGAGATGAAGTTTGAGTAAGAAACTTAACGAAAGCTGGGGCGCCTGGGTGGCTTAGTTGGTTAAGCGTCCGACTTTCGCTTAGGTCATGATCTCCCGGTTTGTGGGTTCCGGCCCGCGTCGGGCTCTGTGCTGACTGCCAGCTCAGAGCCTGGAGCCTGTTTCGGATTCTGTGTCTCCCTTTCTCTCTGACCCTCCCTTGCTAGCGCTGTCTCTCTCTCTCCTAGAAATAAATAAAACATTAAAAAAAAAAAAAGAAACTGAACGAAAGCAATGCAGGGCACAGTAGAGGGGAGGGAGCCATGGTAACAGAGAAAGGCAATCCTGAGAGAGGGACACACAGGGGAATGGACAAGGAGAATATTTCCCCAAAACCATTAGCCGGGAAAATAAGAGGAGCTGATTTTTGTGAGCTTTTAAAGACTGGAGTTTTAAAGGTTGGTGAAATCCTCTGGGTTAGAGCCCTGAGGGAGCTGCCTTCCTCCTGGAGAGAAGGCAGAAAAACAACCCAGGGTGCAGAGGCACAATCTGAGGAATGCCTGAAGCACACAGGGGGAGATCATTCACACTTCTTGGAGCACAATCTGTGAGAGGTAGTGTTCACAGAGACCCTCTCCAGTGGCCAATGGGGGGAGCATGGGGAGTACCATTTTCCTCCCCCCACCAACTTAAATGCAGAGGCACTTGAGGAGGGCAGCTGGACCCCAACATTGGCTGCTTAGCCTGCTTGCTCTAAGTTCCACACCCCAGTGCAGTCTGTCATGACTGCCCTTCTCAGTCAATCCTCCTTCAATCCCAGTTTCAGGAGACCCTGCCTCAAAATACCAGCATAGGCTCCTGTCCACACCAAGTCCCTAAAGCTTAGAGTTTTAAAAGTCACCAAGCTTGGCTGAGATAGAGGAGAGAGGACATAGCAGTGCTCCTAGAGAGAAGAAAGGCAAACCACCCAGAGGCAGACAATGTGAAAACAGTGATCTGAAAGATGCCTGTGATGCACAGGGAGGAAATGAATTACTTTTCTCAGAGTGCTTCCCTGAGAGCAGCAAGGCTATGATTCAGAATAGAAGGAGAGATAAAGAGTTTCCCAGACAAACAAAAACTAAAGGAGTTCATGACAACCAAACCAGCCCTGAAAGAATAATTAAAGGGGACTCTCTGAATGGAAAGGATAGGCCAAAGGTGACAAGGACACGAATGGAAGAGAAAATCTCCAGTAACAATGACAAAACAAGTAATGAAATGGCACTAAATACATATCTATCAGTGATTACTCTGAATGTAAATGGTCTAACAGGTCCAATCAAAAGATATAGGCTAGGTATCTGGTGGTTCAGTCAGCTTAGCAGGACTTAATTTCAGCCCAGGTCATGATCTCAAGGTTCCTGGATTTGAGTCCCACAACTGGCTCCACACTGAGCGTGGAGCCTGCTTGGGATTCTCTCTCTTTCCCTCTCTCTCTGCCCCTCCTCCCTCTCTACTCTGCCCCTTCTATGCTCACACTCGTGTGCTCTCTCTCTCTCTCAAAATAAGTAATAAACATAAAAAAATCTCCCAAAAAACAAAAGTCCAGGGCCAGATGGCTTCACAGGGGAATTCCACAAAACATTTAAAGAGTTAATATCGAGTCTTCTGAAACTCTTCCAAAAGTTAGAAAAGAAGGAAAACTTCCAAATCCATCCTATGAGACCAGAATTACTCTGATACCAAAAACAGACAAAGACTCCACTAAAAAAGAGGACTATAGGCCAATATCCCTCATGAACATGGATGTAAAAGTTCTCAATAAAATACTAGCAAATTGATTCCAACAATACATTAAAAGAACTATTCACCACGATCAAGTGAGATTTATTCCTAGGCTGTAAGAGTGATTTAATATTAGCAAATCAAACAATGTGATGCACCAAACTTTAAAAAATAATTTCAGTCTACTTATTTTTGAGAGAGACAGAGAAAGTGTAAGCAGGGGAAGGGCAGAGAGAGAGGGAGAGAGAGAATCCCAAGCAGGCCCTGCACTGTTAGTGCAGAGCCCAATGTGGGACTTCAACCCATGAAACCGTAAAATCATGACCTGAGCTGAAATCAAGAGTTGAATACTTAACCAACTGAGCCACCCAGGTGCCCTGTGATACACCAAATTAATAAAAGAAAGGATAAGAATCACAGCATCATTTAAATAGATGCAGAAAGAGCATCTGACAAAACACAACATCAATTCATGATAAAAACCCTCAATAACATAGGGTTAGAAGTAACATACCCCACTATAATAAAGACCATATATTTAAAAACCCAGAGCTAACATTAGCCCTCAATGGAGAAAAACTGAGAGCTTTTTCCGTATGGTCAGAAACAAGACAGGGATGTCCACTTTTAGCATTGTTATTTAACAAAATACTGGAAGTCCTAGCCTCAGCAATCAGACAGAAAAGGATGTGGAGAAACAGGCACCCTCCTACACTGTTGGTGGCAATGTAAACTGGTGCAGCTCCTCTGGAAAACAGTGTGGAGGTTCCTCAAAAAATTAACAATAGAACTCCCCTAGGACCCAGAAATAGCACTGCTGGGAATTTACTCAAGGGATACAGAAATGCTGATGCATAAGACCACATGTACCCCAATGTTCATAGCAGCACTCTCAACAATAGCTAAAACAT
>JAESUZ010001604.1:0-23350 GCA_017311185.1 Proteles cristata cristata
AGAGAGCAGCTTTGAATGGAGAGACATCTTTCTTCCAATGCTACATGTCTGAGACCTGCCAAGGTTGGGGGGATTCTTTCGTTCAAACACTAAATATTTTGCAACCATCCTGTGGTCTACCAGATGTTCTCCAGCTCCTCCAGGCTGGGCCAGTGTCCACTGTTCTTGCTGCTTTTAGAGGTTGACTGGGAACCCTCTGCAAGATTAGAATATGGTGCTAATGAGGCCCGAGCTACAGGTTTGCTCCAGGTGTGAGCCAGTCCGCTTCTCACAGAGAAAAGCTTTGTCTGTTAGCCTCAGTTTACACCTAGCATCTGCCAGCCATTCTACAATTGGGTCAGAAAGGGAACCAGGTGAATGAACATATGCTGATGAATGAGGGATTCATTCCACTCTAGGAAAATCAAAGCACAGGACTTACACCTTCCAAGGTTATAGCAACATCTTCATAAGTGTGGGCCAGTGGGTGGTAATTAATAGGAGGCAGGCATGTCGTGTCAAAATATAAAGCTACACAAAAGTACCTGTTATGGACACAAAGGAGACAGGGTTTTTATACTCATGCTGTCCGGAAGGAAAATGAAGAGCTTAATTGAACAAATGCTTATTGAGAGCCTAATATGCCCAACTCCTCTTTAGGTAGCTGAGTGGGACACTCAGATGAGCCTCTGTCCTCAAAAAAACCTAATGCTGGTAGAAAATGGAAATGAAATAGGTACATAGAAAACTGTAGCACAGAAAACATAAGGTGAGTTATGAAAGGTGCAAATAAAATGCCCCAGGAATTCTGGGAGGGAGAGATCACAATTACAGAATCCACTGCTTGTCCCCCAATATTCATTCCTTTCTATTTTCCTTTCTAACAGATCTCTGATTTTGTTACAGTTCTCCACACAATTGTAGGTTCCAGGAAAACTAACTTCTTTTCTAGCTTCAGAGGATTTAAGCTAATCAGTCTAAGCCAATCATTGAAATCCCATTATTCTTCCCTGTGTACTATGGTTATGCACCCAACTCTGGCCAAGAATGATTGTGGGGGAGGGGGGGGTTGTGGGCTTCTGGGAAGCGTTTCCATACCCTCCAGCAAGAGGGAGAATGGATCCCTTTTTTCTCTTTGCATGTTGTCATGGCCTAGCATGATGTGGATATTGCTGCAGTCATTTTAACATCAGTCTTAGGAAAAAGTCAATGCACCTTAAGAGAACTTCAACAGGTTTGTGTTAGGTCTTCTGTTACTTGAAGGTGAACTTTATACAAGTTGCATTCACATATTGGGGGTGAGAAACATTTTAGGAGAAAGCCAACATTCAAGATTGAGCACTGAAGGACAGATACAATTTTGATCACTAGAGTACAGAAAATAAAATATATCAGGTGAGGGGGTGGTGATAGTGACATGGGAATAACTTAGGTTAAGAAAAAAATCAAAAGAAAGGCACAGAGATTTGAAGGGTTCAAGTATGTTCAACTAGACTGGAATTTGTTCTTTTCATGCATGCTTCACTTCATCCTGTTAGGGATATAGGCCATTTATAGGAGAGATGTTAAAAAACAACTATAAAAAGGAAAAGAATCAGATGTGTGAGAGATAAAAATACAAAAATAATAAAAGTTCAATACCTTCACAAAGAGACTGAAGAGAAGGAGAATGGACACATGTGAGAAAGTTGTAAAATCCTACACAGTCACCAGGTTTGAATATGACTGTCAATTTCCTGGTGACCAAAATAAAAAGAAAAGTTAGTTAATTACATCATTTCATAGCTGGAGAAAACATGCCAGCCCCTTGAGAGAATTTATTTATGTGAATATTTATATGTGGAATAATGGGGGATATATAGGATGATGTCCCCATCAAATTCTCTACAGGGAATTCATCATTGGTTCTTTTCCAAAGAAAATTTTATTTATTTGAGAGAGAGAGAGAGAATGCACACAGGCAGCTTGGGACCCAATGTGGTTGTTGACCTGAGCCAAAATCAAAGCCAAAATCAAGAATCGGATGCTTAACTGACTGACATAGGCATGGTTCTGATGCTTTTTTCCACTAAGCAGAGATGGAGGTATGTACAGTACTTGGTAGAGTCTTGGGAACAAAGGTAGAAAAGATAAGTTGAGCCATATGGTGAAGCAATTTGGGTGATTGGGTAAGAGCTATAGAATTCATTTCATGGTCAGTGGGAAAAGGGAGTTTGACAGGATTAAATGAAAGCAATTATAGCTGACCTCCTGTAGAGTTTAATCTATTAATTATCTGTGAGTAGCATCCAAAGAAGACGATGATTGAGACAAGGAGGAAATGAAACAAACTAATGTAATTTCAAGTACTTATTAGATGCTAGGCATTACTTACAGTAGTTTAAATAAGTATGACATCACATTAAAAAAAAACTATTGATGGTCATATGAATTTTCTTCTTTATTTTGTAAATATGGTAAGTTACGTTGACTGATTTCACAAATCAACCTTTTATTCCCGCAAGAAACTCAATCATAATATATTAACTTAAAAAAAAAGTCACTTGGTTGGGACACCTGGTTGACTCAGCGTCCAACTTTGGCTCAAGTCACGGTTCATAGGTTTGAGCCTTGCATCGGGTTCCGCACTGACAGCTCTGAGCTTGGAACTTGCTTCAGATTCTGTGTCTCCCTCGCTTTCTGTCCCTCACATGCTTGTGCTCTCACTCTCAAAAATAAGTAATTAAACATTTGGAAAAAAGTCACTTAGATCAATTTGCTAATTAATATTTATTTAGGATCTATGTTTATGAGAAAGATTGTCTTGTGCTTATAATATCCTTATAAAACTTAACACCAAAAAATAAAAAATAAAAAAATCCAATTAAAATGGGCAAAAGACATGAATAGACATTTTCCCAAAGACATACAGATGACCATATGAAAAGATGCTCAATATCACTCATCATCAGGGAAATACAAATCAAAACTACAATGAGCTATTACCTCACACCTATCAGAATGGTTAAAATCCACAAGAAACAACAGGTGTTGGTAAGGATATGGAGAAAGAGCAACCCTCCCCCACTGTTGGTGGGAATGCAAACTGGTGCAGTCACTGGAAAACAGTATGGAGCTTCCTCAAAAAGTAAAAAATAGAACTATTCTACAGTTTATCAATAGCACTATTAGGTATTTACCCAAAGAATACAAAAATACAAATCAAAGGGATACATGCACCTTGATATTTATAGCAGCATTATCTCCAATAGCCAAATTACAGAAACAAAAGCCCGAATGTCCATTGACTGACAAATGGCTAAAGAAGATATGGTACACACACACACACACACACACACACACACACACTCACACAGAAGAATATTAGCCATCAAAAGACTGAAATCTTGCCTTTTGCAACTACATGGATGCAGCTAGACAGTATTATACTAAGTGAAATAAATCAGAAAAACAAATACCATATGATTGACTCATATATGGAATTTAAGAAACAAAACAAACAAGCATAGGGAAGAAAAGAGAGGGAGAAAGAGGCAAACCAAGAAACAGACTCTTAACTATAGAGAACAAACTGATGGTTACCAGAAGGGAGATAGGTGGGGTATGAGTGAAATAGGTGATAGGGATTAAGGGATACACTTGTGATGAACACCTGGTGACATATGGAAGTGTTGAAGCACTAAATTGTACACCTAATATTACAGTGCATGTTACCTAATTGGAAGTTAAATAAAAAACTTAAAAGACATCCTTGATATCTTCTAATGTTTGGTTTATGATGGCTTCATAAAATGAATTGCAAAGTGTTTCCTCTTTTTTTGTTTTATTAAGATTGGTGCTATTTCTTCCCAAAATAAAGAATCCTATGCTAGCCATCTGAGTTTGAAAATTCTTTTTGGGAAGGCTTAAAATGTAAAACCTTGGATTGTGAGTAACTTGCTCCATGAGTGTTCTGCAAGATGAGTGAACATTAAAAAAAATTCTTTTAACGTTTATTCATCTGACAGAGACAGATCGTGAGTGGGGGCACAAGAAGGGCAGAGAGAGAGAGAGGGAGACACAGAATCTGAAGCAGGCTTCAGGCTCTGAGCCGTTAGCACAGAGCCCGACATGAACAGTGAGATCATGACCTGCGCTGAAGTTGGATGCTTAAGCAATTGAGCCACCCAGGTGCCCCACAAACATTTCTAATGAATTTTAACTTGATTAATGAGCAATGTCTTGCAATATGAATAGTGTGTGATGCTAAATGTTACATGATTACAACTGAGCCAATGGTTCTTGAACTTTGGTTTGATATATGAGTGCTTTGGATTACAAACAGGTTTCCAGAATGAATTATGTTCTCAGAACAAGGATTTACTGTATATCTATATATGTGTATGTATTTACTTTGTATATTTCTTGTGTGAGCTTTGATAAGGTGTGTTTTTCTAGGGTTTTATCCATTTCATCAAAATTATTAATTGTTGGCATACATATATTTTTAATATCCTTTTAATTATCCTTACTTTCTATAGAGTATATAGTGATGTTCCTGGTTTCATATATCATATGGATAATTTTTACCTTATTTTTTTTCTTGATCAATCTTCTTGAGATTTATCAGGCCTATTTATCTTACATGGATTTATTTTTAAGAAGACTAATTTTTGGCTTGTTGATGTTCTCTATTGCAAACATGTTTTTATTTAGTTAACTTCTGCTGTTATCTTTATTATTTCCTTCTTTCTATTTCCTTCAAGCATAATTTGTTGCATTTTTTTGAGACTGATATTTAGATCATTAAATTTCACCTTTTCTAGCAAGTATAAATAAGGATATGGTATAAGATGTCTTGTGTATGCTGTTATAGCTATGCCCCACAAGTCTTAATATATCATATTTTTTATCCATTAAAAATATTTTCTGATTTCTATTGTAATTTCTTATTTGACCCCTCAGTTACTTATATGTGTCTGATTTGATTTCTAAACATTTGGGTTTTAAAAACTTATCCTTTTGTTAATGATTTCTGCCTCCATTTTGTTGTGTTAAAAGAATATATTCTGAATGATTAAAAGTCTTTGAAATGTACTGGCCAACCATACAGTTGACCTTGGTAAACATATTCTACATAAGTTTGGAAAAGGA
This sequence comes from Proteles cristata cristata, assembly GCA_017311185.1. Taxonomy (NCBI): domain Eukaryota; kingdom Metazoa; phylum Chordata; class Mammalia; order Carnivora; family Hyaenidae; genus Proteles; species Proteles cristata. The sequence continues at coordinate 5,113 of JAESUZ010001604.1, forward strand.
TGTGCAAATCATATTCGTTGAATACAGTGTTCTTGTGCCAATTAGTTCAAATTTATTAATCTTGTTGTCCAATCTTCTATATCCTCACCATTTTTCTGTCTGCTTATGCTATCAGTTACTGAGAAGCATACCCTAGTATCCCAATACAGTTATAATATATAATCATATGTAAATATATTATATTACATATAATACACATTATATTATACATTATTAATGCTTAGCTATGATTTTTTTTTACTATAATTCTATTTCATAGAATAAAACTTAAAGCAGACAGTGGGAAGATTAAGTTTACATCATCAGGGTGACTGGGTGGCTCAGTCAGTTAAGCATCTGACTCTTGATTTCGGTTCAGGTCATGAGCTCATGCTTTGTGAGATCAAGCCCCACACTGGGCTCTGTGCTGACAGAATGTAGCCTGCTTGGGATTCTATCTCTGCCCTTCTCTCTTCCCCTCCTCCACTTGTGCTGTCTCTCTCTCTCTCTCTCTCTCTCAAATATATGTAAATGAACATTAAAAAGTTTATGTCACCATGTATTACCTGTATGGTCTCCCTTACAATACAAATTTTAAGCTAATTTTTGGTGAGGCTACAGTTACCCTCTCTAATAGAAAAAGGTTTATTATGAACTCTAGCCTAGATATCAACCAGACATGATCTTGAGGTAACAGGCAGAAAGCTCTGAAGTAGCTACTTCCCCTGTGTGGAGGTGAAAAAATCATGGAGAAAGCCTATGATTTTTGGAAAGGCAGCAGAAAAGCCTGACCTGCTGGGAAGGGGGCAATCCTTAGGTTTTCAGGAATGAATGGAACTATAGGAATGGTCTTGGCTCTTCAAGTGATCTTCCTTCCCCTTTACCCTGTAGCAAAGCCTCTCTCTTCCAAGGCTTGGGCTCTATTACTATGCAGCTAAGTGCATGGGAGAAAGTCTGAACTCAGTTGATTTTCAAAATACTGTGTTCATTGTTTTAAAAGGAGCCTAAGAAACACAGCAGGTTCCCTTACAGTCAGCTTCTGGCCCCTTATCACATGGAATAGCTCTCCATCAGTGGACGGCATGGAGCCAAAACTTGCACGGAGGGGCAAGCAATAAAATAAAAATCACATTTTCAAGATTTCTCTTCCCTGCTACCCTGGGTCATATTTGATTAATGGACTGCATTTATTTTAAAGGTGTGATCTCACACATGTTACCTATGCTGTGCCACTGTGCACTTGGCTGAGAGAAAGCACGTTATGAATTCGGAACCACAGCAAGATGCTAGCACCTCATTAATATGCATAGGTGCAGAGATCTGTCTTTTGTTTTATAATGCTATTTCATTTATATAGTGCCACCACTTGATGGATATAAGAAACTCTATCCCCAGCTAGAGAGATTCCTAAATAAAACTAGCAAGTTATTGCAGAAGTAATCAGACAGAGCAAAGGAGTTCAGGTTCTTGTGTCTCTCTCTATATGAGGCCAGCTCTTGAGTTTCATTTCAAATGTCTCTCCACGTGTACTCACTTAACTTGTTCCTTTCTTCTCTCACTGACAGCAAATGCACCTGTTTTTACTTTTATTTCTTTTTCCTCCCTTAATTCTGTTTAATCTGAAAATGCAATTCACGGCAATTTTGGGTCCATCAGCTTGAAATCAGGCTCAAGAAAATAAAACCTCATGGCAAATAGGGCCAAGCTGCTAGTACTCATTGCTGTGTATAGAGATAGGCCACTCCTAGGGCAGGGTGGTCTATGAAGAGACTCAGTGGCTTAACCACCAGGAAGAAATGGGATGTATGGAGTCATATTGAATTATCTTGAAGTCATCATTTCACCACCCTACTCATAACCATCTTGAACAGGAAAATCTCAACTTCTTGGGACCACATGCAGAACATTCAAGGAAAAACTCAACCCCTAAGGACCACATGCAGAACATCAAGGCCCCGGCCCATCTCTGTTGCTACCATCCTGTACCTTCACTCCAGACACATAAAGCTCCTTGCTACTTACCAAAGCACTGTCTTGCTCTCTGCTGTTTCACTCCTCTTTGCCAGCCCGCAATTTCCTCCTTTAGTCTGCAACACATTGCTTCTCCTCGGCTTGGTGACTTCTTCCCAGGAATATGCTCTTCTGTGAAATCTATCATGAATCCCCACATGGAGTTTTCCTCTATCTTTTACATGTTTCTGTTGTACCTTGATATAATATCTATTAAAACGTCACTTACATTGAAAAACAGGAAAAAAAAACTTCAGGAACTTCCACCTTGAGGAGTTGTGTGACTTCTTAAACCTTTGTAGCCTCATGCCTATTACTTATTAATCCATTTTTCAGATAATAAATAAGAGCCAACCCCTTTAAAAATCACTTGCATCATACAATAAATTCTTTTTCTTTTGAGATAGAGACAGACAGACAGACAGACAGAGGATCCAAAGCAGGCTCTGCACTCTCAGTGCCTCAAACTCATGAACGGGGTGATCATGACCTGCGCCCAAATCAAGTCAGACTCTTAACCTACTGAGTCCCCCAGACGCCGCTAGAGCAAATTCTTCCTATAACTCTAATCTTACTAGACTACGGTTGTCTGCAGGAGCAAGGCTGTGCGTTTTGTCCTTGTATCTCCAGTGCCCTAGCACAGAGTCCGGAAATGATAGGTTTTGAATAAATAAATAAATAAATAAATAAATAAATAAATAAATAAATAAATTTATATATTTATGCATTGGCTGTGGGAACAGAACATATCATAAATATAGGACTGTGGGGGTGCCTGGGTGGCTCGGTCAGTTAAGTGTCCCACTTCCTTCAGCTCAGGTCATGATCTCATGGTTCATGAGTTTCAGCCCCAGGAGCAGGCTCTCTGCTGTCAGCACAGAGGCCGCTTCAGATCCTCTGTCCCCCTCTCTTTCTGCCCCTCCCCTGCTCACACACCCTTCCTTTGTCTCTCAAAAATAAATAAAAACATTTTAAAAATTATATAAAAAGGAAATATTGGACTATGTATTTGAGATAATGGGAAATTCTGTCTGAACAAGGGCATCCCTCAAATTACTGAATTGAAACTTGTTGCCCTCAGTCCCCTCTTTTCCTCAAATCAGGTGGGAAAGGTTCTTCTAGGAATAATCGTAGCAATTCTACTGCTGAGGTAAGGGATATTAAGCGGGGGTCCCCGGGGCAGGCATTGTTTACCTGAGAGCTCACTAGGCACACAGAGCTCTAAAATGTGCTTATTTGGCCTATCCTAGGTTTAAAAAACGAATTAGTTATTAATATTAGCAAATCTGGAGATTTCATGGAAAGATGTGAATTCCAATCTTTTTTTAGAGCAGAAGGACTACGGTGGTGCCACATTGTCACGTGGCAAACATCGGATGGACATATGCTGTCCACATGCCACAGACTATCCCCTCTCATCTCACCTGGCTATTCCACTGTGTTCACTGTCTCATATCCATTGAGACTGTGTGTATTTAGTCTGTGGGAACTCACAAGCATTTCTGAAAGGACAGGGTCCTTAGATTCCATCAGAATCTCAAGGAAGGATATGAGCCTAAGTAGGCTAAAACTAAGTGAATGTATTTGGATAAAACTGCACATAAGAGAACGCTATTGAGCTGAGAGAAGAGTACTAAGATAAAACTGATCACAAAGTCTTAAGTGAACTGGATTCATCGTTTGTCAGTGACTCTGAGTGATTGGGTGGGAAATTAAGTGCGTTTTGAGTGGTAGATAGAGTTTTCTTATCATTACGTGGCTGATATAGCTAAATACACACATACCACACCCTGCAAATACACCTTCTTCTTTTTTTTAATGCTTATTTATGGGGGAGGGGCAGAGGGAGAGAGAGGGAAAGAGAATCCCAAGTGGGTTCCATGCTGTCAGGGTAGAGCCCATGAGATCATGACCTGAGCTAAAATCAAGAGTTGGACACCTAACTGACTGACCCACTGAGGTGTCCCACAAATACAACTTCTAATGAGAAAAAAACATACAAAATATTAAAAATGCCACTCCAGTGATTTTAAATATTCTCAGTGACTACCTGAATGAATGATGACTATCATCAGGATGATCCAGAGAGTAATTACATAACTCAAGTCCATTGTAGATAATTATTCAAATTGCAAATGTCTCTGGTATTCCCATTTTCCTAAATTTGATCTTGATTTCATAGTGGCAGCCTCTTGCTATTAATTGAGCACAGTTTAATTCCACTCATACTGCTATTTTTACTCTTATTAAGGACTGCCTTTTAAATAGGAGACTGGAATTGGCTTATTGTGTTTTATCATCGCTTTTTAGCTTAACAGGAGAATCCCTCTTTATTTCCTATCTCTGAACATTCATATTCATATTTATTTACTTTTTAAACTTTATTTGCTTATTTTGAGAGAGAAAAAGAGAGCAGGGGAGGGGCAGAGACAGAGAGGGAGGGAGGGAGGGAGAAAGAGAGACAGAGTGAGAGAGAGAGAGAGAGCGAGAGAGAGAGAGAGAGAGAGAGAGAATCCTTAGCAGGCTCCACACTGCCAGTGCTGAGCTCGATGGGGGGCTCGAACTCACCAACCATGAGATCATGCCTGACTGGAATCAAGAGTCGGATGCTTAATTGACTGAGCCACCCAGTAGTCCCATCTCTGAATATTTTTAAAGAGTATAATATATTATTAATTTGACATCTATTTGATCCGCCCAGTTTTTATTTAAGTTACATAATGCAGGAAAGACAAATTTTATTCTTTGTTTCTGAGAGTTCTACTTACTAGAGATTTTGGCAAGTGAATGTCTACCATTGCATTGAAACATAGTAACGATTTAGCTAGAAATTTAAAACCTGCTTTACTCTCTACCCCTGGCTCATTATTAGAAAATATTTACTGCTGTAAAATTCTTCCTTATAATAAGGCAGGAATCATTCATGCCAAAGATAAACTTGTTTTCTTATCCTTTTATAAATAATGTATGTGATCCTTCCATTATGTCATTTGTATCAGTTGAAAAAGAGTAAGAATACGGCTAGAAATGTCTTAAATTAAAGAAAAATTCCTGGAGGGCTGAATTCAAAGGCGTAAGAAAACTTAAGTATAAAATGGAAGATGTGAACTAGATGCTTCAACAACAATGCTTCATTTAGAGCAAGTCAAAAAATCAAAAGATATTTATTGCTGGCTTGGAGTTACATACAATAACAGCATGACTTGGAACTGATTTTGATTGAGTTTTCGTGGATATATATAATTTAGTTTTATGGTGAATTTGGTAATGGAAGTTGTCAAGTGACAATGCAATAGTCTATTAATTCTTATTAAGTTTCCTATGCTTATCTCAGAAGATGGCATGATAGTATATGCTTTCTAATACATATCCCTTGGGGATTTAGATAGAAGCCATTATTAGATGTTAGAAAAAGTTGCTACTCTAACACTCTTCCCCATGAGATTGTTATTAAACTGAGGCATATTCTGTCACCAGAATATGTTAACACCAGAATAAATCCTTAACAGCTCTTTCACCTTAAAATATTCTCTAAGAAATAGCAATTTGTTTGCAGTGGCCAGACATGTGCTCTGTTGTCCCATGGTGGTAGCTTCAGAGAGTGCCCTCCAAAGGTCACCTCATGGAATACCTGAGAATTCTGTGGCCGTATCAGCTCTTGTTCCTGCAAGCCACTTCATATGTTTCATCAAATCAAAGACTTCATCGGTTATAAACCACACTAATATTTTATATTCCATTAAGAAATAAAAGATATGAACAGACACTTCTCCAAAGAGGACGTCCAGATGGCCAACAAACATATGAAACGATGCTTAGCATCCCTACTCATCAGGGAAATACAAATCAAAACCACACTGAAATACCACCTCACACCAGTCAGAGTGGCTAAAATGAGCCAATCAGAGAACTCTAGATGCTGGCGAGGATGTGGAGAAACGGGCACCCTCCTACACTGTTGGTGGGAATGTAAACTGGTACAGCCCCTCTGGAAAACAGTGTGGAGGTTCCTCAGGAAACTAACAATAGAACTCCCCTAGGACCCAGCACTAGCACTGCTAGGAATTTACCCAAGGGATACAGAAATGCTGATGCATAGGAGCACATGTACCCCAATGTTCATAGCAGCACTCTCCACAATAGCTAAACCATGGAAAGAGCCTAAGTGTCCATCAACAGATGAATGGATCAAGAAGATGTGGTTTATCTATACCATGGAATACTACATGGCAATGAGAAACAATGAAATCTGGCCATGTGTAGCAACATGGGTGGACCTTGAGGGTGTTATGCTGAGTGAAATAAGTCAGGCAGAGAAGGACAAATATCATATGTTTACACATATAGGAGGATTAGGAGGAACTTGACGGAGGACCAAGGGGGAGAAGAAAGGGGGAAATGGTGGGGGAAAGGGAGAGAGGCAAACCATGAGAGACTCTTGAATGCTGACAAAAACTGAGAACTGATGGATGGAGGGGGGAAGGGGGATGGGCATGGAGGAGGGCACTTGTGGGGATGAGTACTGGGTGTTATGTGGAAACTAATTTGACAATAAACTATTTGTAAAAAAAAAAAAAGAAGAAGAAGAAAAGAAATAAAGGATGGTGCCAATTAAACTAAGACCCACCACTATTTATATGACATTTCTGATTTCAGTCAGAGATGTTAAAATATGAAAAGAAAATATATCTTTGAATGATAGGGAAAGGTATTAGCTATAGTCTTTGAGCGCTCCCTTCCCAGGGCCTTTCACTTCCCCTCCTGAATCATACAGTTTTGGAAAATGGTAATATGGCCATGTCTTTTTAGAAAAGCTGGTCATGCAGAGTGTGCTTTTCTGTGTAACTGTTAACATGGAAAAAATAACTTGTCACTTACTTAAAGATACATTTTTCAGTCTGAAATATTTTCTAGAAAGGTGTTAACTAAAGTTAGGTTTATGTATAAGATGTTTTGAACAGTAGGACTTTTCTCCCTGTCACCAGTTTAGACCTTGGTTGTTCAGAGGCTGTAGATCTTTTTCCAAGAGTCCCCATATTCCTCCAGAGACCTTTCTCCCTTGCATTTAACTAGATATACATGATCCCACAAGAAGCTATATAGGCATGTTGCATCTCTAAATGAGGCAAAATACTGCTACGAAATTAGATACAATTTATTTAATCTTAATCTCATAGTATTCTTAACAACCTGTGAGGTAGATATTACTAGTATGTCTATTAAAAACCTGAGGATTAAGAAATAGGTACATGTTCATGCTATGCAATTAGAAACTAGTGAAACCAAGAGTCCAACCTAGTTTGGTCATAATCCAAAAATAGTTTTTTAAACCACTCAAATGCCTCTCTCAGACACATCATGTTTTTATTTTTTATACGTATTCCATTACATTGTTTTACTTATTTCATTTTGCTCAAATTTGTTCCAAGAAAGGCTTCTGGTAGTGCACCTTCCCTCCTACACACACATGGATCCTACACCAAATTAGATAGAGATGGAGGAAAAGTAAGATAGAAGGAGAGGACGGGATGAGAGCTTTTATGCTCCCAGTGGTTTTAACAATATACTAGAAAGCAGGAGTTTTAGGTTTGATTTTTCTACTCTGGTTTTCTCTTTGATTTAGTTCTTAAGATGCTTCAGTTTATCGTGAAATGAATGATTCTTTGTAACATGTTAAACAAGCAGGTGTTTCATCCCCCTCCCTTTTTTCTTTTCCTCTTTTGAGTTAAATAAATAGCTTTACTTAGAAGGAAGCAGGATGCAAACTTGGGCCTATTGCTATTGATCCTTTAGTGTTTTCCTAATGTCTTTATTTTATAGAGTGTGCAATCAGAGATGTAGGAATCTACCCGAAGTCCAATGAGTAGTATTGGATGTGCGGAAAATGAGGACTAGTAAATGATATAGTTTGTGAAATGTCAAGGTACGGAATTTGGATGATTCCAGTCCCAAAAGTTAATGACAATATGCTCATCCTTTTAATGGAAACATTACTAGAAGGCTCCTGGCTACATAATCCATCATAGTACAGAAGACTTGCTGACTTATACTTTGTGACGGGCCAGTGAGAAAAATATACAAACTCATACACCAATGTTGCAAATCAATTCTGCTGCAAAGTGGAAATAACTCTTGTACCAATAAGCAGTAAGATCTACCGGGGAAAATCCTTTTCTGTATTTCCAACTTGCAGATAGAAAGAGAAGCCATCAATCATGCTGGAGGGCTTCCATTTCAGGGCTGTTGTTCTTAAAGACAAACCAGATGAAATCTGACAAGACCAGAATATGCAAAGGCCTTTGGATTTTTCCAGTCTTGCTGCAGGAAGGAAACAAGGAGGAGCATGGCATTCTCTCTTTTTCTTCTACATGTGAAACTTGGAGTCCTGCAAAGCCGCGTACAGAGGCTCCATTTATTGCCAAAATGACTAATTAATCACTTCACAAATGGCTATTAATCATACATTAATGAGATAATCTCTTTGCTGTGGCAAATAGAGGTTCTGTGGAAATCCTTTCTCCTTGGTACCCGGAGCAAGCCAAAAGCATGCAGAACTCAATTAATCTTGGAGCAGCATGGGGTGTTTGAAACGGCTCATGGTTTGAAAAGAAGCAAACAGCAAAGACATTTAAACTGTCCATATTTCACTGTGTAAATTCAGATGCACTTAATCATCCCCTACACATGCTTTTGTTCCCTTTCTTTCTCTGTCATGTTATAACTGTGTTTTAAGCCTCCCCTATTTCTTTCCCCAAACTTGTACACTGAAGCACAAACCAAAACGATTGGGGCATCTAATAAATTGATCCTCAGTTGCCTTGGATAAACACAGGGAATACAAACAACAGGCACAGAGATATGAGAGTCCAGCAAAAGCAATGCCTACATCGAGTGGCACAAATTATAAACTGATTGTCATCACTTACTAAGCAACATCTACGTTAGACTTTTTTTTTTCCGATCCCAGATTTCCAGATGACCTAGGGAGAGAAAGCTATGACATGTGACTCAGTTAAATTCTCTACAAACAAAAGCCTCCATTTTTTATGATTGAGCAGTTCAGTTCACTTAACAGACATTTTACCCAGTAAAAACCGGGTATTTACTCTGTTCCAGGCACTAAGGATACAAATATGAATCTGCTTTATTTCTTCCCCTTACAGAGCTCATGGTCTAGTGATAGAAATGAACCGCTGCTTGCCCGAGGGAGTAAAGGAAGCTGGAAGAGCCAGTGTGAGGTATGAACATACAAAAGAGCATGGATGTGTTAGGTTAAGTTGATGTAATCAAGGAACACTAGATATTGGTTCTCTGGGGAGGAGGCTGAATATATGTAGGGACTGATGTTGGAAAGGAGGTTGCGGCCAGATTATGAAGGATATTGTCCACTATTCTAAATGCATTGGGGAGTGACCAGAAGTTTTTGCTCAGAAAAATGACATGATTTGTGTCAGAACTTTGAGCCCAAGGCCATACCTGAAAAAAACTTGTGTCTTAGAATGGGTCTGAGCAGATGTTGCACATGGGAGGGACATGAATAACTGCACCCATGAGGGCTGATTGCAATGAATTTATTAATGGCCCCAATTCTTCACCCTGGATCCACACCCTGTTCACCTCCCTCCCTCTGTGGGCCGAGCTCCTGCCCTGTGGTCACGTGATTTATTGACATCTTGTCATTTCTGGCTCATTCTAAAATGAAGTTTTAATTCCAGTCACTTCCTTCCTTTTGCCCACTCAGGCTGTATTTGGATATCAAAACGTGGTCAGCTGCCCAAGCTTCAGTGGACTTTGGGGGAAAAAGGAATGTGCTCTGGGCTGTCACTAACGGAGGGTGCAGAGAGGAGATAGGTGCCTCAAGTCTGGTTCCAAGTCTCCATTAACAATGGCTGTCACTCATTTTGCTGTTTAATAGTCTAAGAACAAATGTATTTAGCTACTGCAAAAAAAAAAAAATGGATTCCCTTCTCAAGATCACTTAGTCTCAGGAATCTTGAAGTTTATATGTTATTTCTTCCAAAATAAAAACCGTGGCCTTGTACTAAATAGCAATCTGTCTCTTTTCTGGGCCTGGGTTACATTTACAAGTTCTCCTGCTCTAATTGAAAATTTTTCCTGTGAACCATATGGGACGAATGTAACCAATTAAACAGTTTCTCTGGTTCTTAAAAATGTCCTGCTTCATTGTGGAGGAGTGTTGGGTGGGGAGTATTTGGTGGATTTCTTACCCTTTCCTTATTTTTCTCCTCCCTCCATTTTTTACTTCAAATGCAAAAGGAATGCATAGAAAGAGAATTTTCTGTATTTTTCAAAAAACTAACTTTAAAAGGTATAGTTTATGTACAATAAAGTGCACTCATTTTAAAATGTACATTTGATGAGTTTTGACAAATAATTCATCTGTATAACCACCATCACAATCATTATGTAGAATACTTCCATCACCTGAAGTTCCCTTGTGCCTCATCTCATGTAATTTCTAGCCCCAAACCCTTGCCCCCAGGCAACCACTGACCTGCTACCCTGCAGATCAGATTTCTATTTTCTAGCATCTCATTATAAATGGAAACCTACATTACATAAACCTGAATCCGATTTTTTTTTTTTGGTTTAGCATAATGACTTTGAGATATTGTGTCAGTCCATTGTTGGTAACCACTGATTAGTTTTCATTTTTTATATGTACAATAATTTGTTCATTCACCTGTCTGTGGATATAGCTCCAGTTTGGAGTTATTGTGAATATGGCTTCTATGGACATTTATCTGTCTCTGTATGGGCATATGTTTTCATTTCACTTGGGTGAATACCAAAGAGAAAAATTGCTGGGTCACATGGTAAGTGTATGTCTAACTTTATAAGAAACTAATTGTTTTCAAAGTAGCCTTACAGTTTTCCACTCTTATCATCTGTGTATAAGAATTCATTTCTCAGGGGGCCTGGTGGCTCAGTCAATTAAGCAGGTCATGATGACTTGGCTCAGGTCATGATGACATGGTTTGTGGGTTCGAGCCCCACATCGGGCTCTGTGCTGACAGCTCAGAGACTGGAGCCTGTTTCAGATTCTGTGTCTCCCTCTCTCTCTGCCCCTCTCCCATTCATGCTCTGTCTCTCTCTGTCTCAAAAATAAATAAAAGAAAAAATAATTTTTTATTTAAAAAAAAGAATTCATTTCTCCACACCCCCACCAACATTTGGTATTGCCAATCTGTTTAATGTTAGCCATACTTGAAGCTGTGTACTGGGATCTCATTGAATCTGAATTTCCTCATGACTAATGATACTGAACACGTTTTCATGAACTTACTTGCAATTTGTATTTTGTCCTGGTGAAATGTTTGTTAAAATATTTTCCTAGTATTTAAAAAGTCAGGTTGCTTGTCTTCTTGTTTTAACAGTTCTTTTTATATTCTGGAAATGAGAAAATATCCTTTATGAGATACATTTCTTTTGCTAATATTGTTTCATGGTCTATGGCTTGCTTTCTGATATATTAACAATGTCTATTAGAAGGAAAAAATTATTTTTAGTGAAACCCATTTGATTAATTTTTCTTATAGTTTATTTTTTTGTATCTTAAGATATTTTTATGTAACCTCAAATCATAAATGTTTTCTTATTTTTTCTAGAAGTTTTATAGTTTTATACCAAACATTTAGGTTTATGATTTATTTTGAATCAACTTTTATATATGGTGTGAGGTGAGTCAAAGATCATATTGTTTTTGTATATGGCTATCCAATTGTTTCAGAACATTTTTTTTCTTTTTTTATCAGCAAATTATTTTTTATTTATTTTTTTAAAGATGGTAATATATTTGTTCAAACATTTATGTATTATAATTACTTTATTTTATTTATTTATTTTTTTTACAAAATAAATAAATGGTTTATTGTCAAGTTGGTTTCCATATAACACCCAGCGCTCATCCCCACAAGTGCCCTCCAGAACATTTTTTTGAAAGGAGTGTCCTTTATTTTCTTTCTTTTTTTTTTTTAAGGAGTGTCCTTTTCTGATCTAAACTACATTGACATTTTTGTTAAAAATCCATTAGCCATGTACATGTGTGGGTTCAGTTCTGGATTCCCTATTCCATTTCATTAAATTTTATTCTTACTCAAAGCTGCTGTTTTATAGTATGTCTTAAAATCAGTCTTCCAACTTTATTCATCTTTCATAAAAATTTTTTAACTTTTCTAAATACTTTGCATTCCCATATATTTATTTAAGTTAGCTTGTCAAATTCTACAAAAAAAACCCAGAAAATAAACAAGAAAAACCCTGAGATTTTACTGTATTCTGTTGAATCTATAGATCAATCTGAGGAGAATTAACATGTTAATAACATTTGGACTTCTGTCCATGAACAAAATATATCTCCATTTACCTAGGACTTTAAAATTTCTCTCAGCAATGTTTCATAGTTTTCAGTATTTCTGAAACTATGTATCCCTCTATATTTCATGTTTTGGATGCCATTTAAATGATATTATATTTTCATTTCTACTTGTTAATATAAAAATATATAAAATATAAAGTTTTTATTAACAAATTTTATTTGTTGGAATAGTTTTAGACTTAAAAATTGAGAAGGTATTATAGAGACAGCCTATATATAACACTTCTCCCAATAGTTTCCTATTATTAACATCTTATAGTCATAGTACATTTATTATAGTTAATGAACCAATATTGACACATTATTATTCATTGAGATCTCTAGTTTATTCAGATTTCCTTAGTTTTTACATAATATTCTTTTTTCTGTTCCAGGATCTACCTAGTATACTACATTGCATTTACTTGTCAGGTCTCAGGCTCCTCTTAGCTATGACAGTTTCTTGGATTTTCTTCATTTTTGATGCCCCTGACAGTTTTGAGGAGAACTGGTTGAATATGCTGTAGGGTGCCTCTCTATTAGAATTTATCTGATGGCTTTTATCAGGATTAGGTGGAATTATGGGTCTTAGAGAGAAAGACCAAAATGGTACAGGGCCATTTTCATCACATCATATTGTTAAAATCAGAAACAAATTGAGAACAGCCTTGAGAATTCCCTACGTGGACGAAACTAGTTTGGTCACACAAATCGAACTTAATTTACCTTATTTTGCAAGACTAGCTTGACCTGGGTCATTTCTTCCCTTTACTTCTGAAAATCCTAAGCAAAACTTGAACTGTTTCCCAAGGTTGATATGCGGTAACCACTTACCAATTCTTTATTATTTAAGAAAACTCTAATGTTAACGAATCACTGGGAAGAATATATAGTCACTGCGTTTCCACCATATAAGGTGCTTTATGACAGTATAACCGTGAGCCTCATTCCAAGTTTTGGTTAGAGTGCACCCAGTTTGCAAACTGTCTTTTTGGTTGTGTGCACAATAAACTTTTACTAACTACTAATTTGGTGTTTCACTGGTTTTACATGGCTATTTCTGAACTTTTGACAATAAGTACATAAAAGGAACATGATTTATGACTATTTATGTTGACCTAGTTCACCTGGCTTGAAAGAGTATTCATCAGTTTTTTCAACTATAAAATTATAATTTGTTAAAAATACCCCTTTCCATAATATACTTTTTATTATTATTTCTTTTTATCTTTTATTTTATTTCATTTTATTTTTTTATTTTTATTATTTTATCTTATTTATTTTTACATTTTATTATTTATTTATTTACTTATTTTTCAAAGAGTTTATTGTCAAATTAGTTTCCCATTAACACCAAGTGCTCATCCACAAAAGCGCCCTCCTCTATGCCCATCCCCCTTCCCCCCCACATCCATCAGTATTCAGTTTTTGTCAGCATTCAAGAGTCTCTCATGCTTTGCCTCTCTCCCTTTCCTCCACCATTTCCCCCCTTCTTCTCCCCCTCGTTCCTCCATCAAGTTCCTCCTAATCCTCCTATACGTGCACACATATGATATTTGTCCTTCTCTGCCTGACTTATTTCTCTCAGCATAACAACCTCAAGGTCCATCCACATTGCTACACATGGCCAGATTTCATTGTTTCTCCTTGCCGTGTAGTATTCCATGGTACAGATAAACCACATCTTCTTGATCCATTCGTCTGTTGATGGACACTTAGGCTCTTTCCTTGTTTTGGCTATTGTTGAGAGTGCTGCTATGAACATTGGGGTACATGTGCTCCTATGCATCAGCATTTCTGTATCCCTTAGGTAAATTCCTAGCAGTGCTATTGCTGGGTCATAGGGGAGTTCTATTGTTAGTTTCCTGAGGAACCTCCACACTGTTTTCCAGAGGGCTGTACCAGTTTACATTCCCACCAACAGTGTAGGAGGGTGCCCGTTTCTCCACATCCTCGCCAGCATCTAGAGTTCTCTGATTGGCTCATTTTAGCCACTCTGACTGGCTGAGGTGGTATCTCAGTGTGGTTTTGATTTGTATTTCCCTGATGAGGAGGGATGCTGAGCATCGTTTCATGTGTCTGTTGGCCATCTGGATGTCCTCTCTGGAGAAGTGTCTGTTCATATCTTCTGCCCATTTCTTCACTGGGTTGTTTGTTTTTCGGGTGTGGAGTGTGGTGAATTCCTTGTAGATTCTGGATATTAACCCTTTATCTGATATGTCATTTGCAACTATCTTTTCCCATTCCATTGGTTGCCTATTAGTTTTGTGGGTCGTTTCCTTTGCTGTGCAGAAGCTCTTAATCTTGATGAGGTCCCAATTGTTTATTTTTGCTCTTGATTCCCTTGCTTTTGGGGATGTGTCAAGAAAGAAGTTGCTGCGGTGGAGGTCAAGGAGGTTGTTTCCTGCTTTCTCCTCTAGGGTGTTGATAGTTTCCTGTCTCACGTTCAGGTCCTTTATCCATTTTGAGTTTATTTTTGTGCATGGTGTGAGAAAATGATCTAGTTTCATTCTTCTGCATGGTGCTGTCCAATTCTCCCAACACCATCTGTTAAAAAGGCTGTCTTTTTTCCATCGGATATTCTTTCCTGCTTTGTCAAAGATTAGTTGACTGTATACTTTTGGGTCCACTTCTGAGTTCTCGATTCTGTTCCATTGGTCTATGTGTCTGTTTTTGTGCCAATACCATACCATCATACAGATCTCTTGTATCCTTGGTTAGGTTTATTCTGAGGTATTTTTGGTTTTTTGTGTAATTCTAAATGGGATCAGTTTCTTGATTTCTCTTTCTGTTGCTTCATTGTTGGTGTATAAAAATGCAACCGATTTCTGTACATTGATTTGGCTGAATTCTTGGATCAGTTCTAGTAGGCTTCTGGTGGAGTCTGTCGGGTTTTCTATGTAGAGTATCATGTCATCTGCGAAGAGCGAAAGTTTGACTTCCTCTTTGCCAATTCTGATGCCTTTGATTTCCTTTTATTGTCTGATGGCTGATGCTAGGACTTCCAGCACTATGTTAAACAACAGTGGTGAGAGTGGACATCCCTGTCGCGTTCCTGATCTCAGGAGGAAAGCTCTGAGTTTTTCCCCGTTGAGGGTGATGTTAGCTGAAGGCTTCCATAGATGGCTTTGATGATGTTTAAGTAGATTCCTTCTATCCCGACTTTCTCTAGAGTCTTTATTAAGAAAGGATGTTGTATTTTGTCAAATGCTTTTTCTGCATCTATTGACAAGATCATATGGTTTTTATCTTTTCTTTTATTGATATGATGTATCACATTGATTGATTTGCGAATGTTGAACCAGCCCTGTAACCCAAGAATGAATCCCACTTGATCTTGGTGGATGATTCTTTTTTTTTTAATTTTTTTAAATGTCTTATTTATTTCTAGGAGAGAGAGAGAAAGCATGAGCATAGGAGGGTCAGAGAGAGAGGGAGTCACAGACTCTGAAACAGGCTCCAGGCTCTGAGCCAGCAGTCAGCACAGAGCCCGACACGGGGCTCGAACCTATGAACCGCGAGATCATGACTCAAGCAAAAGTCGGATGCTTAACCGACTAAGCCACCCAGGCGCCCCAGTGGATGATTCTTTTTATGTGCTGCTGGATTCGATTGACAAGGATTTGTTGAGGATTTTTGCATTCGTATTCATCAAGGATATTGGCCTGTAGTTCTCTTTTTTTTTGCTGGATCTCTGTCTGGCTTGGGAATCAGAGTGATGCTGGCTTTATAAAATGAGTCCGGGAGTTTTCCTTCGCTTTCTATTTTTTGGAATAGCTTGAGAAGAATTGGGATTAATTCTGTTTTAAATGTCTGGTAGAATTCCCCAGGGAAGCCATCAGGTCCAGGGCTCCTATTTGTTGGGAGATTTTTGATCACTGATTCAATTTCTTCACTCGTTATGGGTCTGTTCAGGTTTTCTATTTCTTCCCGTGTGAATTTTGGTAGTGAGTGTGTGTTTAGGAATTTGTCCATTTCTTCCAAGTTGTCCAATTTGTTGGCATATAATTTTTCATAGTATTCCCTGATAATTGCTTGTATTTCTGAGGGGTTGGTTGTAATAAGTCCATTTTCATTCATGATTTTGCCTATTTGGGTGCTCTCTCTTTTCTTTTTGAGAAGCCTGGCTAGAGGTTTGTCAATTTTGTGTACTTTTTCAAAAAACCAACTCTTGGTTTCATTGATCTGTTCAATTGTTTCGTTGGTCTGTAGGTTGTTTATTTCTGCTCTAATTTTTACAATTTCTCTTCTTCTACTGGGTTTAGGGCGTTCTTGTTGCTCTGCCTCTAGTTCCTTTAGGTGAGCTGTTAGAGTTTGGACTTGCGCTTTTTCTAATCTCTTGAAATAGGCCGGGGAGCAATGTACTTTCCTCTTAGGACTGCCTTTGCCGCATCCCATAGATTTTGATTTGTTGTTTTTTCATTTTCATTTGTTTCCATATATTTTTAAATTTCATCTCTAATTGTCTGATTGGCCCATTCATTCTTTAGAAGGGTGTTCTTTAACCTCCATGTTTTTGGAGGTTTTCCAGACTTCTTCCTGTAATTGATTTCAAGTTGGAAAGCATTATGATCTGACAGTGTGCATGGTATAATCTCTATTCTTTTATATTTATTGAGGGCTGCTTTATGTCCCAGTATGTGATCTATCTTGGAGAATGTGCCATGCACACTTGAAAAGAAAGTAAATTCCCTGGCCTCAGGATGTAAATTTCTAAATATATCCGTTAGGTCCATCCGGTCCAATGTGTCTTTCAAGTCCATTATTTCTTTAGTGATTTTCTGTTTGCTTGACCTATCCATTGCTTTAAGCGGAGTATTAAAGTCCCCTGCTATTAGCACTTTCTTATCTATAAGCTTGTTTCTGTTTGTGATTAATTGTTTTAGATATTTAGGTGCTCTCATATTCGGTGTGTAGACATTTATGCTTGTTAGTTCTTCCTGATGGATGGACCCTGTAATTATTATGTAGTGCCCTTCTTCATCTCTTGTGATTGTCTTTAATTTAAAGTCCAGTTTGTCTGATATAAGTATCGCTACTCCGGCTTTCTTTTGATTTCCTGTAGTATGATATATATTTCTCCATCCCCTTACTTTTAATCTGAAGGTATCTTCCCGTCTAAAATGAGTTTCTTGTAGATAGCATATAGATGGATTTTGTTTTTTTATCCATTCTGCTACCCGATGTCTTTTGACTTGAGCATTCAGCTTATTTACATTCAGTGTTATTATTGAAATATGTGGGTTTAGAGTCTTTGTATCTTTTGTAGGGTTCATGTTTGTGGCAGTGTCTCTGGAATCTTTGTTCCTTGCAGCCTTTCCTTCAGAGCATCCCCTTCAGGATTTCTTGTAAGGCTGAGGCTTTAGTGTTTGGCAAATTCTTTCAATTTGTTTATTTAGGTTTTTATCTCTCCTATTTTGAATGACAGGCTTGCTGGATAGAGGGATTCTTGGCTGCATATTTTACTGTTCATCACATTGAAGAGATCTCCTGTATTCCTTTCTGGCCTGCCAAGTTTCAGTAGATAAGGTCTCACCATCTGGGTTTCCCTTTTTGTAGATTAGGGCCCTTTTCTCCCATAACTGCTTTCAAAATTCTCTCTTTGTCTTTGTATTTTGCCATTTTTACGATGATATGTCGTGCAGAAGATCGATTCAAGTTACGCCTGAGGGGAGTCCTCTGAGCCTCTTGTATTTCCACATTTACTTCCTTCCCCAGGTCGGGGAAGTTCTCTGTTATAATTTGTTCCAGGACTCCTTCAGCACCTTTCCCTCTCTCTTTGTCTTCTGGGATTCGTATGATACGGATATTGTTGTGTTTGACTGTATCGCTGAGCTCTCGAAGTCTTCTTTCCTGTTCCTGGATCAGTTT